>CM031617.1:58451265-58457297 GCA_018398815.1 Conus ventricosus | reverse complement strand
GGAATACTTTGTGGCACTTACCTTGTCAAGCCTAAATGCCCTCTACCTTGTTAATGCTGAGTTTCTTCTTAATTTATCAGCACTGAGTTGGATCTAGTTTTTCAACACTGGACGACATCAAGGCTCTGTGATATATCCAGTTAGTCAGTCAGTACTGTATGACGTGTCGCGTGCCATTGCTGTGTGGCATCTGACTTGTCAGTGCTAACTCAGTGACAACTAACTTATCATATACTTTCTGTGACATCTGACGTTGAATCTAACATCAAAACTTAGGAATATTTTTGCTTGGCACTATTGAGTCACTTCTGACATGTCATTAATACTCACGGACACCCAACTTTAACGAAGTGACATCTAACTTGTCAATTTAATGGGAGCTGGAATAGCTCAGTTGGTAGAGCGCCAGACTCGTGATCCTGGGATTGCGGGTTCGAATCTCCGCCGGGCCGTTTCGGTACAGGGGGATTTTTCCATCGGAGTTAACATTGATTCTGACGCCATTTCCCATACAGTCCTTTGAATGAGACTATAAACCGAGGTTCTGTGTGTGAACGCACGCATAACATCTTGCACACACGTAAAATCCCATCACCAACTTTTGGAACAGTAGGCCAGTTAGGCCGTTGGTATGGATGACACGTTACACATAGCATGCACCCTGCATGAGAAATGGAAAGAATGAAGGAAGTAAGGAAACTGAGTGAGCGATATTGAATGAAATTGATTGGATGACACGGGGAACGACTGAATGAAGCGCCAGCTGGTAGGTCTTCAGTTGGCACTACCCAGGTAGGCAGCCCGTTGTGTAAACGAGTGTGGATTGTAAAGCGCTTACAGCTTGGTCTCTAGCCAAGAATAGGCGCTATATAAGTATTCATTATTAGTATTATTGTTATTAATTTAGAGTGATTTATCATTACTGACTGGCATCAACTTAGGAATTACATTCCGACGCTAGTGAACACCAGACTTCATATCCCACCCAGCCACATCCAGCTGAAAATCGCCCTCCGGGGGTTGCGACCTTGTCGTGGTCGGAGGGCTTGCGTGGTCCAGTGATCCCTTAGGCTTTGCTGGGGGGCATCAATACTTTAAGATAGGCTGGTTTTTTTAAAACTGCTTCTAGGTCCGAAAAGCCAAGATGCTGTCTGGCCTAAGCATAACGTGGTAAGGAGTTGATGCCCCTGGTAGGGCTTCCCATGTCAGATAGGCTAAGGGTGAGGATCCTGACTAAGAGTAACCCGCCTTTCTCCTTTTCTTGTTTTCTGCCTTTCTTGTTTGGCCCTTTTCTATCTTCGTCTCCCCTTCAAGTCTTCTTTTCCACACTCCTTTTCTCTCTGTGGTCTCCTTAAGATCCGCCGTGTTTGCCGTGCGGTGCGACCTGTGTCGGAGGGGAATGAGGTCCTGGTGATTGAGAGGGCCAGCGCTCTCAACACATCACTTTGGCTCGGACCTCTCCTAGACAGGGAGTACACTTTGGCCCGGGTGTACTAATCGGCTCCCCTTCTTGGGTCTGGGTCAAGACAGACAGTCCCCCTACTGGCCAAGTAATCCCCTGCAGTGCTCAGCTCTCTGTTCCCGGGAGTTGAGCATGATCAGGGGGGATAGGGTTGGTGGCTTCTGTTTGTCGTATGTCTCTCCCGAAGCCTGGAAGGGGTCAAGACATTGGTTTCTTGGCCCTGGCCCCTTAGTTGGACTCCAAGGTGGGTGGTAAGGGGGAGATGAAGCATAACAAACAAACTATGGCTTATTCAAAAAATATCCCCCCCCAAACGGAAGAGGAAGGCAGTATCCCCTATTTCAGGACTTTCTCAAACAGATAGTGATTCTGACAGTGAGGTAAGACAGAGGACAGGTTTCTGGGCTTCCTGGCTCGTGGTGGAAGGGACAGAGCAGGAAAAGACCCCTTTCAGCTCTGAGCCCTTTTGCTATCCAAAAGGGCTTTCATGGTATAGCAGGTGAACCTAGGTCCATAAAAAGGTTGAGGAATGGTTCGTTTCTTATTCAATGTCGATCACAGAAACAATCTGAACAGCTGTTGAAAGCAACAAACCTAGTGGATAGGGAGATCAGGGTGACTCCCCATAAACAGTTAAATTCATCGAAAGGTGTGATTCGCTGTCGAGAGTTAGCAGGTGTCTCGGAAGCAGAGATCAAAACAGAACTGGCGTCCCAGGGTGTGACGGAGGTGCGCAGGGTGTCAGTAAAGAAAGGTTCAGAGAGAGTGGCCACCAACACCCTCTTTCTGACATTCTGCAACCCTGTGTTGCCTCCGGTCATCAAGGTTGGTTACTTGAATGTTCGTGTTCAGCTATATGTGCCGTCCCCGTTGAGGTGTTTCAGATGCCAGAGGTTTGGCCATGTCAGAGACCGCTGTTCTGGGCAGGAGGTGTGCGGGGTTTGCTGCAAGGCGACCCACGATGGGCCGTGCAAAGATCCGGCACATTGTGCTAACTGCGGTGGCGACCATCCCTCCTCTTCCAGACACTGTCCTCTTTGGATTCAAGAATCCACAATACAACGCATTAAAACGGAAAAGAAGATCTCCTTTTTGAAGCCCGCAAGCAGGTTGTGGGCAGTCAGACTCCAACAGCTTCATATGCTTCGGCCGTAAAGTCGGTTCCCGCAGTTCCCACTCGATCAGTCTGCTGTCAGACTGATGACTTTACATTTTCCAAAACATTGCAAGGTAGAATTGTCAACTCTGGTGGAAGCAGGTCCACCACCTTCCCACCCAAAGTGACTGCCCCTGGTGGAGGCAAAATATCCGCCACCCCTCAGACTGCCCAGCAGTCTACAACATCTGCTGCTGGGCAGATTAAAAAACCAGCAATTCCGCCTCGAACTCTCCTATCCAGTGCCCGTGCAGGCAAGGGAGTTCCACCCAGTGTGGAGACGGTGGAGATGAGAAAAAAACCTCCACCATCTCCCAAATCCAGACCTCCACCATCTCCAAATTCCAGGCCTTTGTCACCTGCGGGCAAGTCTGCCAGCAGGTCCAAAGACCGCCACAGTCCAGTGAAACTAACTAATAAATTCGCTCCATTAGAAGCGGACGTTGAAGAGGAGATGACCTGATTCTCTCCTTTTCGCCTCTGCACCATGGATAGTACAATATTCCATTGGAATATCCGTGGATTAAATTCCAACTTTGAGGAGCTGCAGCTTCTGTGTCAGTCTATAAAACCTTCTGTCGTGGCTCTTCAGGAAACTCAAATTCAAAGCCAGAAGACCTTTACTCTTTCTGGCTTTAATATTCTTTCAAATCCTGCACAACCATCCACGTTGGGACGGTCGGGCGGTGTTGCCCTTCTCATACACAAAACTCTGCTGTATAGTCCTGTCGCTCTGTCTACCTCCCTTCAAGCTGTTGCTGCGAGAGTCACTCTCCACAAGACTGTAACAGTCTGTTCTATTTATCTACCTCCTTCAGTCCCGGTTTGTCGTCAGGACCTTGTCAGTCTGATAGGAGAACTTCCTCGACCTTTTTTGCTGTTGGGTGACTTTAACGGTCACAATCCTCTTTGGGGTAGTGTCGGTACGTCATCCAGAGGTCTGCTAATTGAGGATGTCCTTTCGGATTTGGATCTGTGTTGTCTGAACGACGGATCTGCAACTTACCTCCACTCTTCCACAGGTTCACTTTCGTGTTTAGATTTGTCGGTTTGTGACCCCTCGCTGGTCCTGGACTATGAGTGGTCTGTCCATGACGATCTGCACGGAAGTGACCATTTCCCTGTCTTCCTACAACCTGTAATAACTGAACACGTCTCTGTCTCTCAACACCTAAATTATAAGAAAGCAAACTGGGATCTATTTGCAGCCACTATTTCTGCGGAATTCCAGGACACTGATTTTCTTCAGAGTCCGGACCCAGCAGAATCACTGACTAACACTATGATCAGTGTGCTAAAGCTTGTATTCCAGTGTCTTCCGATAAACTTCAAATGCCAAAAACACCCTGGTTTGATTCAGACTGCCAACAAATTTCCAAAGTTAGAAAACGGGCTCAGCGTCAGGTGTACCAACGACCTTCGGGTCCCAACGCTCGAGCCCATCAAAAACTCCGTGCTAAATCAAGACACACTTTTAAATCAGTAAACGTCGGTCCTGGAGAAGCTTCTGCTCCAGGCTGACATCAAAAACTTCCAAGAAAAGAGTGTGGAACATCATTAAGAAAATCAAAGGGAAGAACACCTGTCCCACTGTGAACCATCTCAAGTTTTCAGATTCTTTAATAACAGAGAAGAAAGCAGTTGCTAATCTGCTTGCTTCAACCATTGAAAAGAATTCCTCCTCTTCTAATAAATCAGCCACTTTTGTCAAAAACAAAGCCCTAAAAGAAAAATCACCCTGCAACTTTTCATCCGACAACATGGAAGACTACAATCTTCCTTTCACGTTAAACGAGCTGAAATCTGCCTTGCTTTCTTGCAGCGATTCCTCTCCAGGTATAGATGAAATCCATTATCAGCTGTTGAAACATCTTCCGCTAGAAGGTCTGAACATACTGCTACAGGTCTACAACCATGTGTGGACTACAGGTTTTTTTTCCACCCTCTTGGCGAAAAGCCCTCATTATTCCCATCCCCAAACCTGGAAAAGATCTTTCTAATCCTTCAAATTACCGTCCCATAGCTTTGACCAGCTGTGTTTGTAAATTGATGGAAAAAATGGTCAATGCTAGGCTCATGTGGAAACTCGAAACCGATGGCCTTTTGGCGAAAGAACAGTGTGGTTTCCGCAAACATCGGTCTACAGTTGACCATTTGATTCGTCTGGAATGTACACTTCGGACCGCTTTTTTGAACAGACAGCATGCAGTGGCAATTTTTTTCGACTTAGAGAAGGCCTACGATACCACCTGGAAGTCGGGGATACTTCATGATCTCCACGATCTGGGTTTTCGAGGTCATCTTCCGCTTTTTATTCAAAATTTTTTGGCAGAACGACAGTTTCAGGTCCGGGTTGGCACCACTCTCTCTGATGTCCACGAGCAGGAGTTGGGTGTTCCACAGGGAGCATACTGTCTCCTGCCCTCTTTAGTATTAAAATCAACGACATTGTGAAATCAGTTCAGCAGGGTTCAGACTGCTCATTGTTTGTGGATGATTTTGCTGTCTACGCAACTGGAAGCCTGTACCCGAGTGTCCAGCGCAGGCTCCAGCTTTGCGTAGATAAAATCCATCGGTGGGCAGATGAAAACGGTTTCACCTTTTCTCCAACAAAGACGCAGTGTATTCACTTCCATAATTTCCGTCAGTTTTTTCCAGATCCTGAACTTCAAGTAGGGAAATCTCCCATTCCAGCTGTTAAAGAGGCCAAATTTCTGGAGTCATTTTTGACCAAAAACTTAACTTTCTCACCCATATTAAAAACCTCAAAACTGCTTGCCAGAAAGCACTGAATATTCTGCGGGTCGTAGCGCACACTGACTGGGGCGCTGATAAGAAAACTTTGTTGCACCTCTACAGAGCCCTGGTCCGTTCCAAACTGGACTACGGTTGTGCTGTGTACGGCTCCGCACGATCTTCTTACCTCAAACTCTTGGACCCTATCCACCATCAAGGGCTTCGTCTCTGTCTTGGAGCGTTCCGCACCACCCCTGTCTACAGCCTGTACGCAGAGGCGGGTGAACCTTCACTGTCCAACCGCAGGCTGAAACTGTCTTTGAATTATTACATCAGACTGTTCTCGGAACTAGAAAACCCTGCCTATGACTGTGTCTTTGACCCTCCGTTCCAAAGTAAGTTTGAAAACAACCCTAAATGTATTCCGCCGTTTGGTCTTCGTATGCAGCCTCACGTGTGGAATGCAGGTCTAGACCTAGGTGTAGTATCTGATTTTTCCAAGTTTCCGGATCAACCACCGTGGACCTTCTTCACACCAGAGATTCGTTTTGATCTTGCAGCTTTTCGCAAAGAGTCTACCAGCTCTCTGGCGTACAAGGCATTGTATGCTGAGCTCTGTTTGAAATTCCATCCTGTCAAAAGTTTTTACTGACGGTTCCAAGTCTGAAGATGGAGTGG
>CM031617.1:58426265-58446265 GCA_018398815.1 Conus ventricosus | reverse complement strand
TCCACACACACACATACACACACACACACACACACACAACACACACACACACACACACACACACACACATACACACACACACACACAACACACACACACACACACACACACACACACAAGCACGCGCGCCGTGCGCGCACGCACACACAATATCCCATTGCATATAGACTATCAGGTTACAGTAAGTGAAATATATTTCCTTTCGTTATATTCTTTTTACGAAAAGTACTAGCTTCTGCAATATACTTCGCAAAGGCTATTATAGTGTTCTCGTTTCCACTTGATAAAATCGCTATCAAATCTCTTCTTTCAGCAACTGATTACACCGAAGATGTTACAACCTCTGCGGATATTGTCGTATGCGGGACAATCAAACACAAAATGTATTTCATTCTCAACACTGTCTCTTTCTCTACACATTTGGCATGATCTATTATTCGATTTCTCGAACCAGCTTTGGTTTGCATTAAGGCCGAGCGTTCTGGTTCGAAATTTTGCTAAACTAAATCTATGCCATTTCTGCGTTATGATTTTAAGATATTTCTCTGCTTCGAGATTACTTTTAAATGAGAGGAACCAGTCGTATTTATCATTTCCATCCATGCCAGATGCCAGCTTTGTTTATAAGTACAAATTAAACGGTCCTTGAATTCAGAAATAAATTGTGCCTTATTACGACTCCTTGTGACAACCAAACTATGCCAAAACCATTCTCTGTCAATATTTTCTTAATACAGGAGGCCCAGTTAAATTTTCCATTTTCATGTTGCAGCATGAGCATTTCATACGCCTGAGCACATAGTTGGTTATTGGTAGGTTTACTAATTTCAGCCAATAGTTAATACATCTAACATAAGTTATAATAAATAGAGGGTTATCGTCCGCTTTCGCCATAAACCATTTTATTAGAGGCGTGCAAGGGTACGTGGATAATACGTTTTATCGCATAAGTATGAACTTTTTCCATTTGGCTATTATCCAACATTCCCAGACTTCAGATGCATATATCAAATAGGCTGTATCTGTGAATCGAATAATTTCCAAATAGATTCACATCGTTGGAGTTCATTTTTTCATAGTCCTCAGAATATCCATGACACCTCTCTTTCCCTTTCTGCACATCTCAAGCCAGCCCTTTACTCAAGCTTATTTTGTCGTGAATAACATCCCAAGGTATTTATAGCTACTTGTCACTCTAACTTCTGCTCCACCATAAAACCATCTTTCGTATTTTGATAAGTAACCACCATTTCTGAAAACCATTACATTAGTTTTGCTTAGGTTCACCGTTAATTTTAACCTATCTGATTCTCTTTTCAGTGTGTCTAACTGATTTTGCAAACCAATAGGGGTATCTGCTAGGAGGATAACATCATCAGCGAAAAGCATTAGAAATAAGTCAGCAGCACCAGGTAACATTTGAATTCCATGTTTCCCTTCCCCTGATATCTCTATCGCTAATTCGTTTATGAAGAATGTGAACAAAAGTGGGCTAAGCAGGACACCCTTGTTTCACACCCCTCGGGCAGCTGAAATAATCAGTATAAGCTCCTTTCTCTCGAACACATGCAAGAACAGACTCATACATTCCATGAACAGCTGCATACAACTTCCCATTTACGCCATTATTCCTCAAATACACCATAGACATTTCTGTTGACTGAATCGAAAGCTTTCTGAAAATCAACAAATGCAACATACAATTTGGATTTTGTTAATAAGTATTTTTGTACTAAAGCATACAGAGTAAAATATGATCTATTGTGCTATATTTGGATCGGAATCCAGCTGCTCTTCCATTATTTTCTCTTCTCTCTCTGCCCACGCTTTTAATCTTTTGTTGAGTATATATGTATACATTTTACTAATAATACTCGTCAGTGCAACACCTCGATAGTTGTCAGGATTATTACTATCACCTTTCTTGTGCAGAGGAACTATTATTGATTTAGACCAAGATACTGGAAAGATTCCCTTATCAAACACTGAGTTAAAAGATCAACCAAGAAATCAACTACAACAGAGTTAGCACATTGAACATTTCTCCAACTACTTTGTCTGGCCCAGCACTTTTTCCACATTTGATGTGTTTTATACTGTTTAAGACTTCATTTCTTGATATCTGGTCATTAAACAATGGTTCGCCAGTAATTTGCTCGTCACTATCGATATCTACGCTCAAATCTTCACATCGTTATCAAATCCATTAAATACACTGTAGAAATGTTCATACCATTGTTGCGAGCTGATTTCATATAAATTACTGGTTTTCTACTGATCGATCGAATTGTAGACCAGAATAATTTAGGGTCGTTAACAGATGCTTTCAATCTATTAATTTGTTTTTCATCAAATTCTTTTCTTTTCTTTTTTTCAGTAAATTATAGTCTTTCCTTTCCTAACGTAAGTTGCTTTGTGTTCTTTTTTTCAGTGTTCCAGATTTGGTTCTTTGATATCGCTTTAACACCTGTTCACAAGTTTTTTTATTCTCGCACTCAAATCAAACCAATCGCTCACTTCTTTCTTGTTTTTACCCTTGTCCTTACCATACACGCAGCTGCACTATACAAGCTTCACAAAATATTCTAAACCAGTGTTGATATTCACTTTAAGATGCTCTGTAGCTTCATCACATGCACTGTTTGAACTCGTCTGAATCTAGTTCCTCCTTATAAGTCTGCATGTTCTTCAGACCAAATAAAGCGCTCTTCTGTATGACATACTGGATGCTCTTTTCTTACGTTCATATTACCTGTTTTCCATTTTAGCTCTACAGGTAAATGCCAGGAAAATAAAGAATCACCAACCTTCATTCTGCAATTTCTTAGTAAATCTTTAGTGACAATGAAATAATCAATTAAACTACTACCATTAGGTGACACAATGTAAACTCTCCTTTCGAATCATCATTGCATGTACCATTCACAATATCTAGATCAAACATAAAACACAATCTAACAAGGATTTACCAAACTTATTTACATACAAGTCTTTAGAGCGGCGCTTTAAACATCATTTTCATTGGTCCTTTTATGATCATCTTCAGTACAACCATCTTCATCATATGAATCATCACCATCATAGACATCAATATTATAATCACCCTCCCCATCAACATCACAGTCTTCATCATCATCGCTATCATCATCTCCAGGTGTAAAAATTTGACATAGGCTCCAGTTTGGGTTGTTGACGTCCAGTCCGTGCATTCAAATCACCACATAACAGAATATTTACATCCCTATTTTCTGTAATGTCTAACATATTATCTTCAAGGATCAAGATTCCATCTTTAATTGCATAGTTGTTATATATCGGCCCTCCTCTGGTACTACATAACACGCAATAAGTAGAACATCCTTAGTTGTATTAAACAATGATTTGCTAACATTCAGGACTATCACGTTATCACAATTTACACTGACCTGAGTGACAAACATTTCATATATTTTCTTCACCATTAGCAATACACCACCAGAATGACGACCTTGATATGATAATTTCTTTGCTGGAGCATGAAATTTTACAAAATCAATAAACACACCAGAGATATCAACTTTTCATGAACAAATGTCTCAGTGAGGCACACAAAATCAAAACCATTTATATAATTAATGAACGAAGCATCATTAAGTTTAGTGTATAAATTTTCTATGTTATAATTAAGAAACGTCAGTTCTTTTTCCTGATAGTCTAGCCTGTCCTATTTTGAGCACGTTTTTGATCTCAAAGATCTCCACGGACATCTTTAGCCAGATAGATTATGCCAGTTTGTTTTCTCGACCCAGACCCTTGTCCTGTACCGTGGGTGGCTACCCCTTCCCCTGTCCATACCGTGATCCACTGGTGGGAGTTTTCCTGTCCGTCACACCACGCACACACTGGGATACGGCCCCCACCTCGTGGTGACGTGAACTGGTCGGAGGATCCCGGCTCTGGTCAGGCAACACGTACAAGATCGTGCTCTGCCACTGAACACAGGTGTCGAAGTAGGCGTTGCACGTTCGGAGTATCCGCACAACTGTGTGTTGGTGTCCGGCTGGTTGGCAGCTTGCTTCCCGGCTTCACGCTGACCGTAGGTTGATCGGCACGGTCACCATCCCCAGCACGTGCTGACCTCCTTTCTCCGCCTCCACTCCTTCTGCCGCTCCCCATTGGCTGCTGTGTTGTCTGACGTCACAGTGACGCGAAGGGGAATCCCCGTGCACTGCCACCTGCCACGTGAGTGTCGGCAGACTTTCCATTGTGCCAGTACTTCGATGTTTGTGACAGATCGTGTATCCGCTCTTGCCACCTCTGCATACGATCGTGGATCGGGTCTTCGTGGTCCTACTGTCAGTTTTCCCCGGACAAAGTAGGCTGCCATGCCGTCTTGTTTTGCCTTGGCTACTGTTGCTGGCCTGTCTTCTCGTAAGATCGTTCGCTAATCTAACACCTCTTTTTTCCAGTTCGTGTCGTAGCTCGCGATCGCGCATTATTTTCATTTTGTCTTGCCATTGCATGAAACAAACAATCATTGTTCTTGATGGCCTGGTCTGGCATGGCCCACCCTATGTGCACGCACAATGTCATTCTGTCCACACTTTAGAGCTGTCAACGCTGTTCAATGTGTCAATAATACATCTAGCACAGCTTTCGAAGTCTTCTTTAGCTCCTGGAGGGATACCAAAGAATCGCAAATTATTGCGCCTTGAAACCCCTCTAATCTGCCTATTTCTTCTGACATCATCGTAACTTGTTGCTCTAATCTGTTCACTAGTCACTGTCAGTTTCTCAGTCGTTTCTTCCCTTGTGCCGTTGCTTCGAAACAACTGATCTAATCCGTGCACATGTGTTCTATGACGGCTGACAGTCTGTGTTGTTCCGTTTCAACTATTGTACACCTGTTGTTGATTTCTCTACACTTCTCTGACACTCTCCCTAGTTCTGATTTGATATCTGTCGTTCGTGGCGTATGAAATCGTTCTGTTCTCTCTGTTCTCTCCGCTGCTCTGTCTGCCTTTCGCGGTCTAGTTTCCATTCTTCTCTTTGTTGCGCGAGAGCCGACATGATATTTCCGCGGCAAAATCAGCACTGATTGTGCTGTCCTTAGTCAGTGCTGATTCCATCTTATTATCGTCTCTGTGCCATGCGGATCAGGGCCAGGATTCTGCTCGATGTCTCCACTTAACAGCAGTATCCACATCGTACGCACCGCGTTGGCAAACAACACATCACGATCAGTTCGGATACATGTAGGTCACCGTGATCCAGACTGACAATGTCACTTCGGCTCGAATTGTTCGTCCACACGTACCGTTGTTCCTCTTGGTGCGCCTTGAAAGTATTTCATGTTGTCAGTTTGGTGAATAAACAATGTCCACACTGTGTGAACGACTGACAACACAGCACACACGTAGAGCACGGCCGGCACAACGCGCCACCCCGAACAAGTTTCAAAATGGTGCTCACACAGTTCAGTCACCTTCAGGTTTTTAGCACAGATGTGCCAATTCTGGCCCTCCACAATGATAAGTCAATCATTTTTTTTGCACAGACCAGTTCACTGATATTTGCCTCCACACTAGCACGATTTGTTGCACTGTCTTTTCCACAGTTGCTGGCGGAAACGAACAGAACTATGCGGAGCGTTGAGCAAGTACATCCGTATCGCGCCATTGCTCTCGTGACCCCGCTGACGTTGACAGTGATGTGAAGGATAGAAGGATAGCAGTTATGCGCCGCATTCCTTGGATGGTTTCTGTAAGCTTTCTTTTGATTGGCCAGTTCTTACCGATCTGTCTGTGCAATGTTTCATCGTCTGAGAGGAACGTGAACCTTGATGAAGATTTTACAGTGTACAAATGATGTCAACCGTGAAGAAAACAAAGAATGTCGCAGCAAGTTTGGCCGAGTCTGGCTGGACGGTATGTTCATGGACAGCAGGATGATCCATGAGGAGGGTGAGTTTCAAAGGGAGATGACTGTAGGTGGAAATTGAAAAAGTTTCAGAAGAATTGTTTGTTGTAAGTCTGACAAATGTGTCCATTTGTAAGAGAACTTACAGAGTGTGCATGGTGTGTCAGAAACTGGTTGGAGAGAGAAAAAAAAAAAAGAGAAAGCAAAAATGAGAAAAGGAAAGCAAAAAAAAAAAGGTTAGCAGTCGAAATTGTTTTTTGTTTTTTTTTCCGCTTTTTTTTTTTTTTTGCAGATGAAGAGGACAGTGTGAAGCACCAAAAAATGAAGAGGCGGATTTTGGCCTTAGGGGAAGGGAAAAAAAAAGGAAAACAAAAAGGAAAAGGAAAAAAGTCACCGCCTTAGGTGCTCCACTGATCCAATAACTGATGCCACAAAGAAAAAAGAAAAAAAGAAAAGTCTGACAAACAACAAGGACAAACAAATTGCAAGACGACCAGCCGCCGTGGCGAAGTGGTTAGCGTCGCGGACTCCCGGCTGGGAGGTCGTGGGTTCGAATCCCATCAGAAGTCATGTGGGGTTTTTTCTGCCCTGACCGGCTCCTACCCAGAGTTGAGTTTGCTGCGGACTCAGTTGGGAAGACTGGGACCACACAGTCGAGTTTCATCCACTTAATGGATGCGTTTCTGAGAGTGTTGCTCAAATTTCCTGACCAACACTGCAGGTGCCTGTATCTCTCGGGCCTGGTTGACGCCAGGATATATTATGAAAGGAAGCGTAGAGTACAGCCCTGTCATGTAGTCTCAGACCGAAATGGAAATCCGTAGCATCATCTTAATCATCCTCATTCCCATTGATCAGCATTAAAAAAAAAATGTCTCAAGTTCTGTGGCCCTTCATGCCCTGCTCTCATGGTGACCTCAATTTCGATGTCCTCTCCACGTCTGTGGCCTTGGTTTGCTTCCGTCGGGTCACCGGTATCGGCGAGTCCATGGGGGCTGTCGTTGGACGGAAGTGGTGGCGCCCTCCAGAGGGAGAGCTCACACACCGCCGGCTCCGCGACTAAGCAATTATTGTCGTCAGTAGGGGGCTTAGTAGGTGGTGTCTGCGTATCTTAGATCAGAACAGGTGCCACTGAACACCACCGAAGTGACTCGGCAGCAGTGCAGTGTCTCCTCCGGTGGGTTGCCTCTTGACGACTTGACATTGACTGCTCCCTGTGGATTGCTGGTGCCGGGGCTGCGGCGGGCCGGCTGGGCTATGGCTGTGGACGGGGTGTCGGAATGAGCGGTGTGGGTGTACTGCCTCTGAGGTGGCGCAGAGGTTGGGACAGAAAAAAAAAAAAAAAAGAGAGAAAAAAAAGAAGAAAAGAAAACACAAACAAATTTGCAAGACAAAACACGACGTGTTTCGACCTCATAGGTCTTCTGCAGGCAAGATAAACATGAGGAGAGTAAGCTTTTTCCCCACTAGGATCTCTCTTTCATCTTTGAGAGTAAACTGTATCCCTTTGCCCCTTCCCTCATTCCCAAAGGAAATTCTCTGTCATTATTTTCCTCTTTCATTCACTCCTTTGGATTTCCTTTTTCAGTGTACCATACTACATGTCCTTGCCCTGTGGGTTGGGCATAGAATAGACCCACTGCCCTGCCATGCATGTCGTAAGAGGCGACTAAGGCAGGACCACCTCGCCCCGAGGATAAAGGGGTTTGCGTAGGGCTAACAACCCTGCCTGTAAAAAAGACGAGTTACAGAAGCATTGACGACAATGAACCAAAGCATTCACCTGGGCAATGAAGGGTCTCCATCCCGGAGACTTATGACGCAGTGCAGTGAAAGCCGAAAGGAAGCTGCAAGGCCGACTCCCCTTCTAACACCCAGGACAACAACGAAAGTAGCCACATGGAACATCAGGACGATGTTTGAAACAGGAAAAAACATCCAAGTTGCGAGAGAGATGAAAAACTACAAGATCGGAGTGCTAGGACTGAGTGAGACAAGGTGGCTACAATCAGGACAGCTGAGACTTTCATCTGGAGAACAGCTGCTGTACTCAGGACACACAGAGGATGGAGCCCCCCACACTGAGGGCGTAGCCCTGATGCTGGCACCGGAGGCACAAGGGGCACTCATCGGATGGGAACCTGTCAACTCCCGCATCATCACAGCCAAGTTTACCACGAAGAAGAATGACATCAGGCTGAACATCATCCAGTGCTATGCTCCCACCAATGATGCGGAAGAAGAGAAGAAAGATGACTTCTACCAGCAACTACAGACAGTGATAGACAAAAGAGGAGCAAAGGACATAACCATACTGATGGGAGATTTTAACGCCAAGATCGGAAGGGACAACACAGGCTACGAGGACATCATGGGGACACATGGACTGGGACAGATGAACGAGGAATGGTGAGCGTTTTGCAGACCTGTGCGCCCTGAACCAGCTGGTGATAGGAGGAAGCATCTTCCCACACAAGCGCATCCACAAGGCCACATGGAGATCCCCGAACCATGTCACGGAGAACCAGATTGACCACATCTGCATTAGCCGCAAATTCAGGAGATCATGGCGGGATGTACGAGTGATGAGAGGTGCTGACGTGTCATCAGACCACCACCTTCTTTTAACAACAGTGAGACTTCACCTCAAGAGATTCACCAACACCAACACACACGTACAAGGTACAATGTCGGACTGCTCCGGAACAGGGACACACAAGCAGCATTCCAGATCAGCCTTTCCAACAGGTTCCAGCCGCTACAAGAGCTGATAGAAGACAGTGAGACGGACATTGAGACACAGTGGGAACACTGCAAGAAGCTCTGGCATGACACATGTGAAGAGATCCTTGGCAAGAAGAAGGCCCAGCACAAAGAATGGATCTCTGCCGACACCATCCACAAGTTGGAAACAAGGAGAGAGAAGAAAGCTACACTGAACACGAGCCGAACAAGAGCAGCTAGGGCAAAGGCACAGGAAGAGCACACAGCAGCGAACGGAGAAGTAAAGAAGAGCATCAAGAAGGACAAGAGGGACTACTTTGACGACCTGGCCAGCCAAGCAGAGGCAGCAGCCGGACAGGGGAATCTGAAGGACCTGTACCTGGTGACCAAGAAGCTGACGGGTAAGTTCCAGCAGACAGACAAGCCAGTGAAGGACAAGAACGGAAACCCACTGACAACAACCGAGGAACAGCTGAAACGATGGGCAGAACACTTCAGGGAGCTGCTGAACCGCCCCGTCCCTGACGCACCACCAGACATCCCACCTGCAGAGACAGACCTGCCCATCAGCTGTGACAAACCCTCAAAGGCAGAGATCAAGAAGGCCATCATGACTCTGAAAAATGGGAAGGCTGCAGGGCCGGACGAGATACCAGCAGAAGCCATAAAAGCAGACATAGAGACAGCTGTCAACATGCTATACAGCCTCTTCAGCAAGATCTGGGAGAAGGAGGAGGTACCGGCTCAGTGGAAAGAAGGAATCGTCATCAAGCTGCCGAAGAAAGGAGACCTCAGGGACTGCAGCAACTACCGAGGGATCATGCTCCTGTCAACGCCAGGCAAGGTTCTCAACAGGGTTCTACTGGAGAGAATGAAAGAGGCCGTCGACCCCAAGCTCCGAGACCAGCAGGCAGGCTTCCGGCAGAACAGATCATGTGCCGACCAGATCGCCAGCCTGCCGCATCATCGTGGAGCAGTCGCTGGAGTGGAACTCCCCCCTTTACATCAACTTCATAGATTATGAGAAGGCTTTCGACAGTGTGGACAGAGAGATGCTGTGGAAGCTGCTGAGGCATTACGGAGTCCCCAAGAAGATCATCTCCCTCATCCGGTGCACCTACCAGGACATGAACTGCAGGATTGCCCACGCCGGCCACCTGTCCGAAAGTTTCAAGGTGAAGACCGGAGTTCGGCAGGGATGCCTGCTGTCGCCGTTCCTCTTCCTCCTGGTCATTGACTGGATCATGAAGACCACTACAACAGGCAGAAACAACGGTATACAGTGGACACTCTGGACGCAGCTCGATGACCTTGACTTTGCTGATGACCTGGCGCTCCTGTCACACAGCCACAGCCAGATGCAGGACAAGACCACTCGCTTGGAGACCACATCAGCCGGGACAGGGCTCAAGATTAACAGGAAGAAGACCGAGCTGATGAAAATCAACACCACTGCCAACACACCAGTCACAGTCGATGGAGAGCCCATCAGGGAGGTGGAGTCTTTCGTCTACCTGGGAAGCGTGGTTGACCAACAGGGAGGCACGGACCGAGACGTTACAGCCAGAATCGGCAAGGCAAGAGCAGCTTTCGTCATGCTCAAGAACATCTGGGCATCTGGAGGAATCAGCATAAGAACCAAACTCCGCATCTTCAACTCCAATGTGAAATCAGTTCTGCTCTACGGATGCGAGACGTGGCGAACAACACAGACGATGCAACAAAAGATTCAGACATTCTTCAACACCTGTCTGAGGCGCATCTACAAAATCCGATGGCAGGACAAGGTCCGAAACGAAGATCTGTGGGAGCGTGCGGGACAGGAACCAGTGGCCAAGCAGATACTGCGAAGGAAGTGGGGCTGGATCGGACACACCCTCAGGAAGCCAGCATCCAGCACCACACGCCAAGCCCTGACCTGGAACCCGCAGGGAAAGAGAAAGAGAGGCCGGCCTCGCAACAGCTGGAGACGAGACACTGAGGCGGAGTTGAAACAACAAGGGACCAACTGGACTGGAATGACCAGAACAGCCCAGAACAGAGTGCGATGGCGAAGAGTCGTTGAATGGCCTATGCTCCACCGGGAGCGACGGGCATAAATGAAAAAAAATACTACATGTCCACTGTCTTTCTGCCTTTTGGGCCCATTTACCTGCATTTTGCAGGAGCAAAATCTGAATGAATTTCTCTCATAGTATGATTTGTAGCTGGCGAGTTTTTGTGTGTGTTAATTTGGCAACTTGGAAAAGAAAGTATAAACACTGTCCAGAATGGAATTTAGCTGTTCATTATGCAGCGACAGTTTGCAGTGCTGGGTTTGTTTGTTTTTAAATGTTGTTCATTACTTTTTATGTTTATTCATAAATGTTTTTCATTAATTTTTTGTTTATGCATAAATGTTTTTCATTGATTTTTTGTTTATTCATAAATGTGTTTCATTTTTTTGTTGTTTATTCATAAACTAGGCAAAGTATTTAGAGGGGAATTCTTGGCACCTTCATCACAGCCTAGTTTTGTCTGTCGTAGGGATATAAAGAAAAAAAGGTCAGAGCTGCATTGTGCTATGCTTTTGGCACAGCATGCTATGATTTCTTTTGACAATGGTACGCTGCTTCACTTTGTGATGAAGTTCTATTCCAAAGAATAAACTTAAAGAGAAAAAAAAGAAGAGACAGAACATGCTTCATGGACTTTGTAGTGGCTTGAACAGAACTGAGTCGGTGTAGAGCTTGAGACTGTCGATTTATTTGGTCAAAAACAGGTGAAGTTCAGTAAGGAGAGGAAAAAAAGTGCAAGCAAAATCGGTCAAGTCACCCGCGGTTTTGCTGCCTTATCAACTGGTTTCTTTGTCAGCCATTTTGATTCCTCACAGGTCAAGTCCAAACTACACAATAACTAGCAAGATTTCCATCTTCCTAGTCCGCCATCATTCTGAGTGAGAATGGAAGTACAACTGAAAGTGCTCTTGAGTCTGACTATGAGGACAGGATGTAAAAAATCTGGAAAGCTTATTTTGAGCCCTCAGTAACGATAATTTTGACTTGACTTGACCTGAGATGTCGCGTTGCATATAAGTGCTGCTCTGTTAATATTCCTGTTAAAATTTCAAAATGCTACACTTTATATTTTGAAGGCCTTGGCAGCTCTGAAAAGACTAGTATTGTTGCTATGAATGTCGTGTAAATATGTACATAGATGTTTAACTGATGTTATTTTTAGCTGGACAAGAGTTCTTTCCCCTGAAAGTTGACAGCCCTGAAAAGCCCGTGCATAGTTGGCTGGGCTGAGGAAATACAAAATGAAACGAGCAGTACCTGAATAAGGGTCTTACCACATTCGTTTTCAGAGAGAGAGAGAGAGAGAGAGAGAGAAAGGCGATAAGGCCTTTATTAGACACTCCTCCACATAGAAGCTCTTGGGAATCAGGAGTTTCGTGTGTGCATGGGAAGAAGACTTTTAACATTCTACTCGTTTAGTGTAATTTTGTGCATGTTGAATGTTTTACATGCATTTATGTGATTTTTCATCCGTAATGGATTATGTTAAGTTTATGTTAGAAGTCTGAGATTTTTTTCTCTTCCTTCTTTTTCGTTTTATTTGTTTTCATTTTAGTCCGCGCAATGCGTTATGATTAATTTTTTTATTAGATAAGCCTAAGTCAAACCATTTGAACAATATCAGAAAAATTATGTGCTTTGCTCTGCGGTCTTATAAAGAAACAAAAATATCTAAAGTGAAACAAGGTAGGCAAACATCACAGCGTGTAGTTTGTTACTGTTTGGATATTTCTGTGTTTTTCTTTTGGATGGTCTTAACATGTCAGTTGTCGGTTTCCTGGATGTGTTGTTAAACTCTTTATATTCCTGTGCTTGTGTTTTCCCGGGGTAAGGCAGCATGAATGAAATGGAGTCCTGGGCGTTAAAGAAGTGTAAGGAAGCATGTTTTTAATATCAGTACTCTTCCCCTTTCAGAACGGAGTGTTGTCAGCATTGCCCTACGTTGGTTTCTGGTTTGTGATCAACGTGTCCGGACAGCTGGCAGATGTCTTGCGTCGCAAACAGGTCATGAATACAACAAAGACGAGGAACGCTTTCAACTTTTTTGGTAGGATGATGAGTTTCTTTCTCTGTGTGTGTGTGTTGGTGTGTCTGTGTGTGTGTGTGTGTGTTATGTGTCTGTGCGTGTGTCTGTGTGTGTGCGCGTGTTGCAATCCTCGGTATGTGTGCCTATGTGTGAGCCTGTGTCGCTTTCTGGGGAATGAGTGTGTGTATGTATGGGTAGTTGTGTGCTGCCTTCTTAGGTGAGTATGCTGTGTCTGTTCATGTGCATGTGCATGTGTGTGTACGTGCATTTGTATGTGTGTGTGTGTGTTTTGTTGTTTGTTTTTTTGTTGTTGTCAGTACAACCATGAGTTAATCTGACAATAAATTGGTTTCAGTCAGTCAGTGTATGTTTTAGTGTTGCTGAAACACGTGATGAAAAAGAATCTGAATGGCTGATTTTTGTCCCCCTTCATTTTTACATATTAACTTCTCCAGGTCAAACCTGATGCGTGGCTGCGCAGCTTGGTACTTTTTCTTCAATTTGATCTTCATTGTGAGCAGCACGAGATCGTGGTCGCTGCCTATATCAGCTCCGGGTATGTCCTCGTCTTTGCTTTATTGAGCTTGATTTGAGCGCCGCGGAGTGAGGACAAAGTCGATTGGTTGTGAGTCATTCCGTTCGGCGCATGCCGGTTGTTCTTCTTGACATTTGTGGGGGAAAAGGGGGTGTTGGCAATGGTGAGCCGTTGTGTGCAGGCAAACCCAGAAGGCGAAGTCCCCTGTGTTAGTTTCCCCTGTACCGTATTGACCCACTGTTCCAGCCCAGTCTTTGTAGGCATCTGGGCCGCTTGGCGTGAAGTCCCCCTGAACTATGATGATGTCTTTTTTGGGGGCTTTTCTGATGGTGTCTTCTACTTTCTCGTAAATTCTTCCACCGCTGGTCTTCGTGGTGGTAGTTGGAGCATACACCTGTATGATGTTGATGTTTTTTGGTTTGGCTGACACACGAATGCTGATGATTCTGCTGTTAACGGTGTGCAGCTCAAGATGCATCCGTGATTTCTTTGCGTAGGATGAAAGCTACGCCTTTTTCTTTGTAGTGACTCTTCGCCACTGTACCACATTTTGTGTCCTTCCTCTGTGATTGCCTTCTCCAAAGCCTGTCCATCTACTTCCGACATACCCACATGCCCCATTGGTAAGTCTCAGCCGTGCTCTAGTCTTTCCCTTTGCCGCACTGAGGAGTGTACGAACACCCAGGTTCCAATGGTATTTTCCAGTTGGCAGCTTGTATGATGTCTTTGCCCCAGTAGCTGACTTTTCACTTCCCCCCTGGTGTTGTCAGTGGGAAGCGCGGTCGTTGGAACCCGGGCCCCGGCCAAACCCGGTATGTTGCTGGCTATGGTTGTATCTCTCATGACTTTCTGTGGGCTTGGGTTTAAATCCTTGGGGGCGCCAATCCCCTCTCCAAGTCTCCTACTGTGACAGCTAGTACTGGGCTACAGCTTTACCAGTAGCAGCCCATTTGTCTGACTGACCTGAGATAGAAGGGGCATTCCGGGACAGCTCGGGGGGCGGTTCGCGGCACCTCAACCTCCTGGCAATGACATCAACGCCCTCAAAACAGCTTCAATGAGGCAGTCTGCGAAACAGCAGAGGAGGTACTTGGTCGACAGAGGAAGAAACCCCAAGCATGGATCTCAAACGACATCCTTGACATCTGCGAAAAAAGAAGATCACTGAAGAATACAAAAATTCCAGCCCTGACAAGCCGCACAGTATCGAAAAACCAAAAACCCCTTGTAAAGAAGGAAATGATTGAAGCCAAAGAACAAGGGATCAATAATCAGTGCGAAACATAGAGAAAGGCATGAAAAGGAAACAGCAAACATGCCTTCACCACACGAAAAACCTCACCAAGACGCAGCAAAACAGATCGTCAGTCATCGAGGATACCTCAGGCGAGCTGCTGACAGAAAGCTCCGCTTTTTTTGAACAGATGGACACAAGTACTGCCCAAGAACTTTAAAAAACCCCCTATAACAGCCAGACGACAGTCTGTTTGAGGGGGACTCAACACCATCAAGGGAATCTCACCACTACCAATGATGAAGAAGAATTGGAAGAAGCCATCGCACCTTCCGGCAGGGAAATCACCGGAGCAACAATTTCAGCGAGCTGCTCAAACATGAGGAAGGAATTGGCACTTAGTAACATCGATTTGTCAGAAGATTGGAGCCCAAACAGGCCCACGAATGGCTCAATCACCATCATCCCCCTCCCAAAAAGGAATCTACCCAATGCCAAACTTACAAAACAATAATCTCATTAGCCACACCATAAAATTCATGCTCAAGTCATCTTAAATCGACTGAAAAAGCGAGAAACACCTGCGGAAGAACAAGCGGTTCAGGGCGGCAGAACACAGTAACCGATCTTCACCTGCCGATACAAATGGAAAACATCGAAACCCATCAGAGAGACCTGTTCCACACTTCATTGACTTAGGAAAGCGTTGACAGGGTTTGGGCACAAGGTCTGTGGCAGGTGCTCAGAAAGTTTGGCATAGGGGAGGGTCTCGTCCAAACCACCCAGGCACTGTATAACACCGCCAGCAGCGCAGTCCTCCTCAAAACCAGATAGGGGACTACTTCAAGACCACAGTTGGAGTCCGTCAAGGTGCCTGCTATCTCCCGTACTGTTCAATCTCTTCCTGGAAACATCATGCGTGAAACCCTCCATGACTTCCACTCCACTGTCTTCCCTCGGAGAAGAATCATCAATAATCTGAGGTTCGCAGATGACATTGACCTGATGGGAGGCAGCAACGAAAGAACTACAAGACCTGACAAAGAGACTGAAGAAAGGCAGGTGCATTATGGAAGGGAAATGAGCACAGGAAAAAAGCAAAGTCCTGGTCAACGGGACAACCAACACCCATGCTGAAATCTACATGAACGGACAACGCTTGAAGAAGTGGGCGCTTTCAAATACCTTTGGGGCCACTCTCACCAAAAGACGGTCGCTCCTAAACAGAAATCAAGACCAGACTAGCGATCGCAACAGCAAACAATGGCAAAGCTAAACAAGATCTGGAAGAGCAGGGATCAGCTTTCCTACAAAGATGAACTGTACAAGTCCTGGTGTGTCCATCCTGCTGTATGGGCGCGAAAGCTTGGACCATGACGCAGAGACCACCAAGAGAATCCAACGTTTGAAACTAAAGCTTCAGGCGCTTGCTCGGGGAAATCTTGCAAGACCGGAAGACAAACGACCTTGTGGGAGCCAAATAACATCACTTGCAGGCCCCCCAAGAACCCCTCTTGGCAACAGTCAAGAAAGGAAGCTGTCGTGGTTCGGGCATGCCATACGCCACAATCACTGCCCCAAAAAAGTCATCCAGGGGACGTGGAAGGCACAGACAAGGGACGACAAGCCAAATGCTGGATGGACAACATCAAAGAATGGACCAGGATGGATGGCCCTACGCTGAGCGCAGCAGAGGACAGGGCCGGATGGCGGTGCCTGGCTTCGAGAGTGTCTCTCATCTCTCCTCTCGCCCATCATGGGCAAGAGAATGATGATGATGATGATTTTACATATTGCCCTTTCTTGTTTACATGTCTTTTGAGTCGACTTACAACCTTGTGACAGCCCTGACATGGCCCTTTGCGGTCAGCCGGGGTGTAAGCTGTAAGCAACATAACCTTAACCTCACCCTGTTTACATGCCTTGTGAGTTGACTTCAAAACCCTTTTGACAGCCCTGATATGGCCCTTTGCGGTCAGCCGGGCTGTAAAGCTGTAAGCAACATAACCTTACCTCACCCTGTTTACATGCCTTGTGAGTTGACTTCAACCCTTTTTGACAGCCCTGACATGGCCCTTTGCGGTCAGCCGGGCTGTAAGCAACATAACCTTACTCACCCTGTTTTACATGCTGGTTCACCACACAGTCCTTCGAATGAGACTGTAAACCAGGGTTCCGGTGTGAGCGCACACGCGGTATCTTGCACAAATTAAAATCCCTCACCGGCTTTCGGGGAAGGGGGGCCAGTTTGGCCGGGTTTGGTATGGGTGATGCGTTGCACATGGCATGCACCTTCCGAAGATGGAGTATGGCTGCCTTAATGGCGGGAAGGGAATGGTCATACACACGAAACTCCCTGCCCGTCTATACAGGCGTGTCTGCAGGAGTGTTACGCAGAAAGAAACATACCTAAGAAAACACCAGCTTTACTTTGGGCCCTTTTCATAATGATATCAATGGGTTGGGGGGGGGGGGGGGGGGGGGGAGTTCGTGTGTGTGGTGGCTAGTGGATTAGTTGCAGCTTGTGTTTTCTTTTTCTTTTTCCTTTTCATTTTAAATTGGGGTGTTGCGGTTTTAACAGAATGGTGCGGTGTATAGTCTGGAAGTAACTGAGTGATAGTTACCTTCACAGGGGCACAGAGAGAGTGAATCAGTATGATAATTGGAATGATTGTACTTTTACAGAAGTGCAGAGAGACAATGACAACTGAAGCAATTGCAGCGTTTACAGGTGCAGGGATAGTGAATGATGGCTTTAACTTGAGTGGTGATAGCTGTTTACATGGATACAGAGGGGGAGTGGAAAATACTCATTGTTGGAGGGGCGCTAGCTTTACATAGGTACAGAGAGAGTGAGTGAAGATTGGAGTGATGCTAGCTTTACATAGGTACAGAGAATGTGAGAGAAGATTGGAGTGATGCTAGCTTTACATAGGTACAGAGAATGTGAGTGATGATTAACTGGAGTGATGCTAGCTTTACATAGGTACAGAAAATGTGAGAGAATGCATGTGCGCATGCACGCATACACCCATAAAACATGTGCATGCAAGTACACGCACATAGATTGGTGTAATCTGAGTGCTCTGAAAGTTCACTCTCCCACCCCACCAGGTCATTTACCTCTATCCCCCCCCTCCCCCCGCCCGCCCCTCGCTTTGTCTTCCTCTCCACCTCCTGCCCCACGCCCCCAGTTCCCACCACTCCCCTCTTCTTCCCCCCCATCTCCTTCTCCCCCTCTTCCCTTTTACTCTTTTGTGCAGTGCCTTTCTGTTGTGGCAGTGGCAGTTTTGCTGTCGAATTCAAGTCATTCTTTGTAACGTTCCAAAATAAAGTCCTCGCCACAGTGCTGTCAATGGGGAATAACTGCCCTGGTTCGGTGCTACTGCGGAGACAGCTCCGGAGGAGAGGAGGGAAGGGGTGGGTGGTTTGGAAGGAGGAGGGATCTTTATGTTGAGTCGTGTTGTAGCTTGAGCGTGGAACCAGTTCCGATTAACATTTCACTGCAAAAATGACACTGCCTGTGCAGAGTCTTTTACCATTCTGAGGAATGGTTACCTCTAACCAAAGAGGAAAGATTTTTGGCTATGATTTGGGGGGGAAAAGTGAAAGGTCGGTACTTTGAGTTAATTGATAAATGATTAAAGAAAAAAAATAAAAACAGGGAGAAAGAGAGGAAGTTGCAAATGTATGGTGTGCAAATGTTCAAATTCATCATGAAGGGAAAATTATCAAGAGCCAGGGCGACATCGACAGGCAGTAATTAACCAGGATGGTAACTTCGGTTCCCAGGATGAAACAACCACAGGCGAGAACCCCCACACCGTTGCTGTTTGTGTTACCCATTCACCAAGCACATATGCAGACACTAGTCGCACTTAACAAACAAGGAAACTTCAGTATCAAAACGTAGTTTCCAGCTCTCCCAATCTTCTTGCTAATGATTTGTTTCTGTTCGTATGTGTGTGTGTGTGTGTGTGTGTGTGGGGGGGGGGGGGGTAATGTTCAAGATGAAAAGGCTGTGCCAGTTTTCAGTATGATATCTTGATTTGTGTTCATAGATTTCTTGTGTTGTGTTCATACATTTGTGGTGTTGTGTTCATACATTTCTCATGTTGTGTTCATACATTTCTCATGTTGTGTTCATGCATTTCTCATGTTGTGTTCATGCATTTCTCATGTTGTGTTCATGCATTTCTCATGTTGTGTTCATACATTTCTCGTGTTGTGTTCATGCATTCTCGTGTTGTGTTCATGCATTTCTCATGTTGTGTTCATGCATTTCTCATGTTGTGTTCATGCATTTCTCATGTTGTGTTCATGCATTTCTCATGTTGTGTTCATGCATTTCTCATGTTGTGTTCATACATTTCTCGTGTTGTGTTCATACATTTTCATGTTGTGTTCATACATTTCTCATGTTTGTGTTCATACATTTCTCATGTTGTGTTCATACATTTCTCATGTTGTGTTCATAAATTTGTCATGTTGTGTTCATAAATTTGTCATGTTGTGTTCATGCATTTCTCATGTTGTGTTCATACATTTCTCATGTTATGTTCATACATTTCTGGTGTTGTGTTCATGCATTTCTCATGTTGTGTTCATACATTTCTCATGTTATGTTCGTACATTTCTGGTGTTGTGTTCATGCATTTCTCATGTTGTGTTCATGCATTTCTCATGTTATGTTCATACATTTCTCATGTTGTGTTCAGGCATTTCTCATGTTATGTTCATGCATTTCTCATGTTGTGTTCATGCATTTCTCATGTTATGTTCATACATTTCTCATGTTGTGTTCATGCATTTCTCATGTTGTGTTCATACATTTCTCATGTTATGTTCATACATTTTCATGTTGTGTTCATACATTTCTCATGCTAGTGTTGTAGTATGGGTCAGTGCAGGGAACGTAGGCAAACATGGATGTTTCTTTTGAGGAAATTTCCTTGCGACCTCTGTACCAAAAGGGGTTATGGCGTCAACCGCATCTGTCGGCTGGTTCGTCTATCTGTGGGAAAGATGACGCAAAAACTCTTGAACCTGTTTTTGATGAAACTAGGTTGAGAGATGGAATATGGGGCAAGGAAGAAGCCAGAAGATTTGGCAGCAGATCCATATCAAAGGGGAGATCCAGGATCAGTTGGACTGTGGAGGAAGTCTTCGCTCTTCCTAGTGCCTTGCTAGTAACCTCCCAGGTGATGCTTTCCCCAACATCTAATTCTTTTTTCTTTGTCTGTCAGTCAGCAAGATTATGTGAAAACGACTCAACCAGTTTTAACAAAGTTGGGAGAGGAGAAGGTTTGAATGTAACCTAATGACAAGCCTTTAACGGATCTGCATCAAAGGGCGAATCCTGGATTTGTTCGACCCTAGCTGTCCTGACTGCCCTTACAGCCTGTTCTGTGTTCCTCTTGTCTGCGCCTGTGCTAGCGGAATGGGTGCTGCAAACAGCGTTAATTTGGAGTTACTGTTGCATCATGGCTTCGGACATTACCTTGGTTGTTTTAAAGGTTACAGAAT
>CM031617.1:58413765-58416265 GCA_018398815.1 Conus ventricosus | reverse complement strand
CTATCAAATTCGATAAATGGTAATTTTTTGGTGATAGATTCATCCAATGTCTAGTACCAAAAGTCAGTTTTAGATGACAGAAAATGGTTTTATGGGTTGCTGTCACTCACGCTACGGATCCCAGCGCCAGGCAGTACACTGTGAGCAGAGTGTAAAATTAGGGCTTACAGGAGGACTTTGTGTCAGGAAAAGGTTAACTCCCTGCAGTTCTTTCCCTTGTTTTCTGATTACCGGTGAATGAAAAGTTTTCTCAAGTATTTGATACTTTCGAAAACATATTTTTTGTATTTAATATTATTATTATTATTATTATTATTATTATATTTTTGGGGGGGTCAGTCTGATGGTGAGAGAAGATGTGTAAACGTCAGGAAGTGAAGAGATCTCAGACCAACACCACTCTGTTGGAGTCTTGGTGCAGATGACTCAGATACACTGACGGACATGACATTATGTTTGTATGGTCAGTGCGTAGAAGTGAAGGGATTTTGTTCCTGTGGAGACGAGATGGGCTCTTTCCTCCGCCCTGCTTTCTCCAAGTTCTGTGCTAGAACTTTCTCTTGTGTCACTCTCTTTCCCTTGTGTGTGTGTGTGTGTGTGTGTGTGTGTGTGTGTGTGTGTGTGTGTGTTTTATTGTTTTGTTGTCCACTGGTTTTTCTGCCTATGTAGACCATCTTCCTGTCTTTGTTCTGGAAATTATACTTTTTTTCAGGTCACGGTTTATGACATACCAGCTTTTTGTTGTTGTTATTGTTGTTGTTATCAGGAGACTTGTTGTGAGAATTGTACACACAGCACAGTTTGACACTACCTGTTCATTTTGCAGGGTTCTTTGCCCATATGTTTTTTTGTTGTTGTTTTTTTGGTGGTGTTTTTGTTACATTTAAATGTTTTTTGTTAATGTTCCACTGTTTTCTTCTGATCTTAGAATGATGCATGTAGGGGAGTGGTGGTGGTTCCAGCACAGTCAGTCATATCTGCCAAAAGATGTCCTTAGCTTAGGTACCATGTCAATGATTGTTTTCTTTTCAAGGATTTTTTTTTTTATAGTGGAATCTAATCACTTTGTGTTGGAGGCCTTAGTCATTAAAACAAAGGGGGAAAAGACATGTGTATATCATTGTTTCATAAACATTTGACTTCCATCTTTGTTGAGAGTCGACATTCTCTCCAACAACTGCCCATTTCTCGTTTCATTTTGCAGTATTTGAGCTGCTTTGTCTTGGCTCTAACTCACAGCGAGATGACTTTGGTTGTTTCTGTGCGTGTATGTTGTGTGCATGTGTTTATGTGTGCAGCGTTTGTGACTTGTTGATCAAACACAGCAGCAGAGATATCACACTACGGACTCTAAGTGCACACAAATCTGTATGTCTATCAGATCTACAGATCAAAAGAGGACCGAAGAAGAAAAAAATGGTATGGTGTTTTATGTAAAATTGCCAAGAATTTGTTGCCTAATCAGAATCAGAGCAAAAGCGTTTGACAATAGTTTAGATAGTAATTTGGAAAAGGGTCATCTTGTGCAATATTTACATGGCACAGAAAAATAAAACCAACTTCAACTGATAAGATAGCTGGGCACAAAGCGATGCTCTGGATCTAAACCAGAATTGATAGAAAAACGTTGTTTTGTGTCCCCTGACCCTTCCCCTGACGGAATAATTCACAACGTCTGTTGTTGTTTGTTCTGTCACACAGTACGCTTGCCAGTAATTTTGAGTTAACGTTAGAGTTCATAACACCAAGGAGGGAACGGGAGGGTGAGGGAGAAAGAGAAAGAATGTGGAGAGGGGGAGGGAGCAATGCCTTAACTAACTCGGGATTGAGAATTGCTAAAAAAAACAAGAACCTATTTGCATGCGGCTTACACGCCTGTGGCCACTGGATAAGACATTGGCCTATAAGAGGCAAAGCCCTTATTTGCTCTCATCCATTCAGAAAGAACCGTTTGAAACCCAACAGCAGCATTTGAAAGAAAAAAAAATTGACAGCATAAGAGCATTTAGGATTCATGACTAAGATGCTTCCATGCCCCCAGAGACTGTAGGGAGCTTATGGCTGAAACATTTGCCTGAGGGGGCTCTTCTATGAAGACCTGGGGCCGAGGTCTTGTCGGATGCGTAGCAGCTTTACGCATGTGCGGAGACCGTACGTACAACGTTGTCACAAAATACGGTGGGCATGACGCGTGCGGAGTGTAAATTTCGCTGCTACGTTCATCGTACCGCTACGACAGCTCCCCCCCAGGTGTAACCCTTTGCGTAGCACACGTGTGTCGAAGAAACATGGCAGACAGAGTATACTTTAGGTTATTATTGCGGCGGAATTTCAGACGTCAACGGATTCTACGTGACCATACAAATCCGTTTGATATTTATGATGACGTGGAACTGTTTGCTAGGTTTCGTTTTCGGCGAGAAGACATCGTTACGCTCGTCGATCTGTTTGGAGATGAGTTGGAACACCCTCTCCCGAGAGTTCGCTACCCTGAATTGCA
>CM031617.1:58395646-58403724 GCA_018398815.1 Conus ventricosus | reverse complement strand
ACCAGTGAAAAACACCACCCACCCTATCATCAGAAAGAAGGTTACAATCGAATACCAACACCAGCTTCATGATCAAGTCATGGGAAATGTGAGCTCTTTAGATATCTCAATGTTGGTCTCACCATCACCCAGGATCTCAGGTGGGACAAGAATATGAACACCATTGTAATGTTCTAAAGTCATTGAGACTCTTGGCTTTTTAAGGTACACTCTGCACTCTGAAGATCAATGCACACCATTCAAGGAGATTGCCCACAATACAAAACACTCATTCGTCTGACACATGAGTGCACATACATGTACAGTAGGGGCCCTCACATCTAGCATAACACTTACAAGATTGAGGCTACCCAAAGAAGAGCAGCAAGATTTGTAGTGAATTGCGACCACAGCATATCAGTTGTCACAGTTGTGGATGAGAAACTGTAGAGGCCCTTCCTCCATCATCCAAGGAAGCTGGCAAAGTAGGATATGCTTCAAAGTTCATTAACAACTAAACAACTGTGAGTAAGTTCAACATTCATTAACAACTAAACAACTGTGAGTAAGTTCAACATTCATTAACAACTAAACAACTGTGAGTAAGTTCAACTTTCATTAACAACTAAACAACTGTGAGTATGTTCAACATTCGTTTACAACTAATTAACTGTGAGTAAGTTCAACATTCATTAACAACTAAACAACTGTGAGTAAGTTCAACATTCATTAACAACTAAGCAACTGTGAGTAAGTTCAACATTCATTAACAACTAAACAACTGTGAGTAAGTTCAACATTCATTAACAACTAAACAACTGTGAGTAATATCAACATTCATTAACAACTAAGCAACTGTGAGTAAGTTCAACATTCATTAACAACTAAACAACTGTGAGTAAGTTCAACATTCATTAACAACTAAACAATTGTGAGAAAGTTCAACATCACCATTGCCCCGACTTGGCTATGTAAAAGCCACCGCAATAAGCATAGGCAGAACCAGTTCAGTACAAAATACTGGAGAGGCTCATTTCTACCCACCACCTTCAGGGCCTGGAACGAGCTGCCAGAAACCACTGTACCACTTGATTCCTTTGACAAGTCAAAGGTGTCACACCTAAATAGACTTTCACTACTTCCCTTCCCATCCTCACCCTAGCCTGTTTTGTTCTTTGAATTTATTTTTGGGCCTGAATTTGAATTAGTGCATATGAGGATCAGTTAGTCCTTTAGGCAACAAGCAAAAAGTAGTAGCCTGCTGATAAAGCACATAGTAGAGCAGGTTAAATAATTGAAATTTTATTCTCCTAGGTCTTTTCGTCTCCTGTCAAGATTTTAAATGCAACCCATGAAGTGGCAGAGTAATCAGTATGTTGATTGTGGCTGTGAAATAGATGAGGACGAAGATGTCTGACACCAGAACCCTCAGCACAGGAGACTTTGAACTGGCACTTCCTGTCAGACTTTTACATCACATTGGGCATATGTGACCAAAAGATAAAAATGTACTAGGTCACATCACAAAAAGCAAAAAATTGAAAGTAAAAGGTGCAAGAATGATCTGAGTTGGACATCTGACAAGAAAAATATGATCTTTTTAAGGAAGTAAATTTTGTCCTTATTTTTACTGTTCAGATGTTTTAAAGACCATGTGATAGCAAAATGAGGTCAACTATCCTCAAGAGCACGGTGACAGGTTGTGACAAGAGGTTGAGTCACAGCAACTTCAGTGAGCCACTTTCACGACACCTCAGCATCAAGTATATTTTGGGTGAAATTAGATTGTGATTGAACTGACAAATCTGCATTAAAGTTGGCAGGCTTAACAGTATTGCAAGAGCTAAAAAAGTATTGTTTAAATTTGTCAAGCTGTTGAAGGAAAGACACTTCACTTACTCTTCACTTAATCCTCTTCGCTCCATCGGGAGCATAGGGCCTTCACTGCAGATTTCCAGCGTGTGCGGTCTTGGGCTGCCCGCTTTGCCTCACCCCAGGACAGCTTGATGGAACTCAGCTCGCTGTTCAGCGTCCTACGCCAAGTTGTCACTGGGCGGCCTCGCTTTCTCTTTCCTTGCGGGTTCCAATCCAGTGCCTGCCGTGCGATGTTGTCCGGGCCTCGGCGTAGGATGTGTCCGATCCACTTCCACTTTCGGATTCTGATGGTGTCTCCGATTGGTCTCTGATCTGTCTGGCGCCATAGCTCCTCATTTGCAATTCTGTCAGGCCACCTGATACGGAGGATCCGCCGCAGGCATGTGTTGATGAAGACCTGCAACTTGTGCTCCAGCCCTTTGGTGAGTCTCCAGGTCTCCGAGCCATACAGCAGCACAGGTCTTACATTGGTGTTAAACAGTCTCAGTTTGGTGTGAAGACGGACGTTTGCGCTCCTCCAGATGGGCTTGAGGGTGGTGAAAGCAAATCTTGCCTTGGTTATTCTGGCCCTGATGTCATCATCAGTACCTCCTGTCTTGTTGACAATGCTTCCTAGGTAGGTAAATTTCTCAACATCTTCTATCTGTTTTTCCCCTAGGCGAATTGCTTCAGCCTGGCTTGTGTTGGCTCTCATGGTCTTTGTCTTCTCCGCGTTGATCTCCAAGCCAGTGTTACTGGCTGTGCTGCGGAGGCTCTCGGTCTTCTTCTGCATGTGGTGGAGGGTGTGGGTCAGCAAGCTGATGTCGTCCGCGAAATCCAGGTCCTCAAGTTTCTGCATGAGTGTCCACTGGATCCCGCATGGTGGGTTCATCGCTGTCCTCATCACCCAGTTGATCACAAGAGAGAAGATCAGCGGTGACAACAAACATCCCTGACGTACCCCGGTGTTCACTGTGAAGGGTTCCGACACACTCGTGTTGTGGATGACGTGACACGTTGTGTCCTTGTACAGGCTCTGTATGATTTTTACCATCTTGAGTGGAATTCCATAGTGTCTCAGGATTTTCCATGTTACTTCTCTGTCCACTGTGTCGAATGCTTTTTTGAAATCGATAAAATTGATGTAGATTGGTGACTGCCACTCAAGAGACTGCTCGATGATGATTCGGAGCGTGGCTATCTGGTCGACACATGATCTTCCTGCTCGAAATCCTGCTTGTTCGTCTCTCAGCTTTTCGTCTACAGCTGCCCGGATCCTCTCTAGGATGATTCTCGTGAAGATCTTACTAGGTAGTGACAGCAGCTGTATCCCTCTCCAGTTCTTACACTCGCTGAGATCTCCCTTCTTGGGTATCTTGATGATGTAGCCCTTTTTCCACTCTTTCGGCACTTCTTCCTTTTCCCAGGCCTCTTGAAATAAGTCCATCAGGATGTCTGCCGCGACCGTCGCTTCTGCCCTGAGCACTTCCGGTGTGATGTTGTCAGGTCCTGGGGCTTTCCTGTTCTTTGTCTTCCTGATTGCTTGAATGATTTCTTCTTTGCTGATCGGCCCTAGGTTCACATCCAGGTCTTCTCCTTCCTCGATGAGTGGTGGTGTCTTGACTGGCGTACCGCTGAGTAGCTCGCTAAAGTGTTCCCTCCATCTGTCCAGCTGCTCTGTTGGTTTGCTCAAGATGTTTCCATTCTTCCCTTTCACTGGTCGGTTTGTGTTGGTTTTCCTACCGCCCAGCTGCTTAGTGATGGTGTAGAGGGTCTTCATATCATTCTTCTCCGCTGCTTCCTGTGCTTGAGCGGCCAGTCCTTCTACATGGTCTCGCTTGTCCTTTTTGGCACTCTTCTTCACTTCCTTGTCTCGTTTGCTGTACTCCTGTTGAAGACGTTGTTTCTGTGCTCTTGTTCTGGCTTGGATCTCTCTCTGTTTGGTCTCTCGTCTCTCTTCTATCTTCTTGATGGTTTCTTCCGAGATCCATGGTTTGTGCTGTCGTTTCCTGTATTCTAGCACTTCTTGACTGGCTTCATCGAAGGCACTCCTCACTCGCTCCCATTTCTTTTCCAGCGAGCCATCCTCCAGGTCTGCGAGGGCCTGGAATCTGTTGTTCAGGGTGATGACAAACTCCCTCTTCTTTTCTTCTGACTTCAGCTTTGTGGTGTCAAAGCGTGGGTGCCTCTGTTGACCTGTATCTTTGTTCCTGGCAATCTTGATCTTCAGCTTGCCCACCAGAAGTATGTGATCTGATCCCACATCTGCACCCCTGCATGCCTTCACGTCTTGTAGGGTCCGTCTCCATCTCCTTGAGATCGTGAAGTGGTCTATTTGGTTTTCAGTGCTCAGGTCTGGTGATCTCCATGTCACTTTGTTTATCTTGCGGTGTGGGAAAACTGTTCCTCCGATGATGAGGTCGTTCATTTCACAGAAGTTAGTAAAAAGTTCTCCGTTTTCGTTGATTGTACCCAGTCCTTCTGTTCCCATCACATGTTCTCTGCCACTATTGTCACCGCCAACTTTGGCATTCATATCTCCCATCACTATGATGACATCTCTTCTGGGCAACTTATCCAGTACAGCTTGTAGTTGTTGGTAAAATTCTTCTTTGGTGTCTTCTTCAGCCACGTTGGTTGGGGCGTAGCACTGTACTATGCTGACCTTCTGAAACTTTGAGAAGAATCTAGCTGTTAGTATTCGCTCGTTGACCGGTTCCCATTCCATCAGGCTCTTGCTTGCTTTCTTGGTCAACATGAGTCCAACTGAAGGAAAGACACAGTTAAGGAAAAAAAATTGTAGCTGCCGTGCACAAAAATTAACTTTAGCCAATAGGCATACTTGAAAATTGCAAAACTTTGTCATGCTACCATATGTGGTGTGGTATCATGAATATTTATTCATGAGGAACAACACACTTTTAGACCACCCACGATGGACAGTGACAAAGCCTTCTCAGGCTGAGCTTGAGCTAGCCTGTGGCGAGCATCAGCAGATGAAAGAAGAAGTATGGTGGAGAAATTTGCCCAGAAGTGCGATATGAAACCAGCAGTCTTGCTTGTTTTAGGAGATATCAAGATCTCAGAGGATGGACATTGAAAGCCGCTGACAGAACTTGAACCCAGCAAAGCCAGTGGATAACCTTAGCTCACTTGTATTGGAGGAGTTGGCATAGAAAATATCCCAAGTTTAAAAGCTGTCTTCCCATTGCCCATTGCAGCTGGGTTGGTGCTATCTGATGCCAACATTTTTCGGATCTTCAAGAAAGAAGTGCAACACAATCCCGCCCATTACTGTTGAGTGTTCCTGACCACTGTACCTTGGAAGATCAAGGCTGGAGCACACTGTCACCAGTGCCATCATGTATCATCTACAGCAACACAGAATACTTTATGAGCATTAGCATCGCATCAGGAGAAGGAAATCCTGTGAGACTGAACTTCTAGAATTCATTGATGATTTGATTTCAAATGTGGAGCCTGAGTAACAGACTCAATATGGACTTCCAGAAGGCCTATGACTTGGTCAGTCCTGATCACACAAGCTCCACTATTATGGCTTTGTCATGAAATGAACAGCTATGTAGATGATAGATTTTCTCCAAAACTTAAAAGAAACTTTGATTGTAAATGGGGTCAAATCTGGTCTCATTGATGTCATCCAGGAAAAGTGCCAGGCATGGTTCTTGAGCCTTGCCTGTTTTTGATGTACATTTAGACTGTAAATCAGACATCAACTGCGCAACTGTTTGCTGACGACACTGCAGTGTACGATGTTGTTGCAGTGCCCCAAGACTGCGTCCATCTACAAGGTATCTAATAATCTATAGACTCACAGAGTGGGAGAAGAGCTGGAACATGGCACTTTTTCATTCTGGAAAGTGCAACAAACATCAGAGCATTCTTATGAACTGCACAGCTATACTGTGCAAGTAGTAAACTCCATGGAATTCTGTGAAAGGAAAAAAATAACCAAAAACCTATGCTGGAAATAGCCAATAGAGAACATCTGCCTCCAAGTGAACAAGACCTTGGGCTTTCTGAGGAGGAACTTGAAAGTTAGCTCCAAGACTGTCAGTGGATTGACCTACACCTGTGCAAGTCATTTGTCTGTCTGATCCACCTTGAACAGGATATTGATTGACTGGAGGTAGTCCTGTGACTTGCAGCAAGATTTGTACTTGGGCAATCTTGCAATACATCAAGTGCACCTGAATTGATTCAGCAACTCAGATGGCTCACCTATAATTATAACAAAGCCATGCAGTAGGACTAGCAGTAATGTACAAACTCTGGCAAGAAGAGATCAGCATGGACACTGAGACAGAAACTCATCCCACCACTGCTGCAAAAATGATGTCCCGTACAGAATAGCAGTCCCATATTTATTGTAACAATCAGTGCAGGGTAGCAGGATTCTCTATGCACTGCGTATTTAGGAATGGAATCCTAGTCCCACAAAGTTGTTGAGGCCACAAGTCACCATTTTGTCGGTCTTCCCACAGTTGTTGCCAACAGCAAACAAATGTTTTCCTTTTTTATTGGTTGGAACTGTATTCACTGTCTTTATCTTTTTCTTTTTTTGTTGTTGTAGGTTAGGGTTGCTTTCTGCAGATGTCCCGACAGGAAAGTCACCCGTGACTGTGGTCTTACTAGAGGGAAGGAAGAAAGATCAATCATTTGAAGAAAAAAAAGATACAGTCATATTTGGTCAGCCAAATAAGGCTTGCAGATATACTGTTATGAATAATAGTTTCAATGGCTGAGATGAATGTGTCACTGAAAGATTTCATATTATTGGGTTCATTATTCTAAACAGCACCCCTAATCCGTTACACTTAGCAAGGATGGAGGAAGAATAAGATCTGTGACCACTCAGGTGACCATTGTATACCCCCATGCCCTAATGTCATGGGGACATGATGATTTCTTTGAAGATACTCTGTGCTGGCATGTGTTGTTAACTGTTTCAGAATGAATCTTAAAAGTGTAGTTAAAATAAATCCGCTGAACAACATGGATAAACGAATCACAGGACAAAACAAGACGCATTTTGGCCTCTTCATTGCTCGTCCTTCATTTGCGTTGTCCTGAGTGTTGTTCATATCAGCTGAAGAATACCTAAAAGGTCGAAACGCATAGTGCATTGTCTTGTATGTCAACTACTTTTTTAAGATTAATTAGATTTCCACCTGCAGTCGCCTCACTTTGCAGCTAACTGTTTCAGAATGTTTTTCGACAATGTCACCAAGTCAGCAGCAGACCTGCGCTTCTTCACCTGGCTAGTAGTGGTGGCTCAGGTGTTTGGTGCCCTGGCGGTGGTGGTGGTGGCGGTGTGGATGGGATACTTCCAGGGAGGATTTGCCTGGCGTTCTGATCCAGAGCATCAGTTCAACTTCCACCCTCTCTTCATGATCCTGGGCATGATCTTTCTGTATGCAGACGGTCAGTGCACTTTTTTGTGAAGATGGGGTGGGGGGAGGGGGGCTGGGGGGGAGGGGGGCTGGAGGGAGGGGGCTGGAGGGAGGGGGGGCTGGCGGGGGGAGTCGTGGAGAGGATGAAGGAGATGGGAGAGATGTGTTGAAGAGTTTGGAAGAAGAGAAGACGAAGAAAAAGTTTAGGCGGAACGAAAAGTTATTATTTTAACATGGTTGATTTTGCTCTTTGCACTTTTTTTTTCTCAGTAGGAATGGTCCATGTGTTGTCATGCAAGATATGTTTTGCGTTGTATGTGAGTACTTGGAGGTATGCAAGCATCCATGTCTAAATGTAAATCGGTAAGAGAGAAATAGAGATGTTTATGTGATATTCTCTACAATATGTCTGTTGCTGTTAAATTGGAATGATTCATACAGATAAAGTAAAAATCAAAGCCTATTAGCTGGCAGCAGAAAAGAATGAGGTATATTTCAGTTGAACTCTTAAAAGAATCAGTAGAAGCATGTGAGTTGTCATTAAAGGAATAATGAAGAAATATTTACTTTAACTGTGTATAGGGTGACATTAGGCTGCAGTGAGATGTGTAAAGAGTCGTCTCAATTTCTGCAAGAAAAAGCTGTTGTGATAAGAAAATCACAGTGTGTAGTATGATGCAAAAGATCACAATTGTAATATCATACAAAACACATACTGTGCAGCAAATGTACAAAACAACGAAGCTGAATACTATTATTTAGTACCATTTTGATCCATCTATGCATCACAAGAAAGATGCATATGGTGGCAGCAACTTGTCACAACTTGAT
>CM031617.1:58358146-58393146 GCA_018398815.1 Conus ventricosus | reverse complement strand
TGTGTGTGTCAAGTGCTACCTTTGCATGTGAGATTATGTGTTGGAGCCTGCATCCTTGAAACATACGAATATTTGTTATTTGAATGTTTGTTATTTGAATGTTTGTTATTTGAATGTTTGTTATTTGAATGTTTGTTATTTGAATGTTTGTTATTTGAATGTTTGTTAACTTAGTATCAAAATATAGGATTTGTCAAGTGTGATTTGTCTTAATCTGCGTTTAGAGTAAATTATGTATGTATATATATATATTTCTTATCAAATGCTAACTAGAACTGCCAGGTGTTCTGTTTTTGCTGTGGCATGCTACGATTCCATTGACAACGCATACTACTACATTTTGTGACAAAATGCTATGCCCAACACCCCAAATTTGAAAGATCAAAAATAAAAATCCACGCTTCATGGACTTAATGGCAGCTTAAACAAGACCATGACAATGTTGATCTTTAGACTGTAGACTTATTTCATCACATTGGTCGGCTGGGCTATAAGCAACATTATCTTATCTTATCTTACCCATTCGTACCTTTTAAAGAGTGAAGAAGCTCGATGGTGCAATCCATGTCATGCGCCACTCACAATGAAACATATTCTTTTAGAGTGTTGGGACTTGCACGGTGTGAGACACAAACATTTTACAGCAGAGTCCATGAAAACCTTGTTCAGAGATGTTCCGCCTGACGCGATCTTTGAGTTCTTGAAAGAGATTAACATTTTTCATCGGATCTGAGCTTTTACAGTCGAAAGATTTTTTAACAAACTTTGGGATGGGTTTTTCGATGTATTTTAAAGAATTGTGTGAATGAATGACATGTGAGTTGATTTTAACGTGGTGACAGCCCTGATGTGGCCCTTTGCGGTCGGCTGGGCTATAAGCAACATTATCTTATCTTATCATCACAACAAAAAAGTAGGGGCCAACCTCAGTAAGGATATGATGAGAAAAAAAAAGAAAAGACAATAGGGATGACCATTGTTTTGCCACCTTCTCAACTGGCTTCAGTGTCGACCATTTTGATTTTACTGCAGTCAAAACAAAATCACATGGTGACTAGCAAGATTTCTTAGTCCAGCATCATGTTTTGTGTAAAGCAAAGTGAAGCTGAAAGTACTGCTGAGTCTGACTTGTCGCATTGAACGCGAGGACTATGCTTGAATTGAAATGCTACACTTAGAATGGTAAAATACATACAGTTTGTGGTTTGAGACCTTGGTAACTCTGAGTAAATGTTTTTCAATGTCATATCTATTTTCAAGGGGAGAAGAACTCAGGAATATCTCCCATCCCCTTCCCCTCTCCCCACAAAGAAAAAAAGAAAGTAATAAATTTATCAATAATTTGCCATCTGCTGAGAGAAATATGTGTTATTTCAGTTTTGATAAAGCATAAAGTTGATAACAACTGAACACTGGCTACAAAGAGATCACGAAGCAAGAGGTTAAGTTCAGAGAGAACAAATATTTGATCAACAAGAGTGGCAGAAGGTACACAAAAACTTGTCACCGTCAGGGAGAGAGAGAGACAGAATTATGTTTGAATAGTTTTACAGCCATAGAACTTATTGTGCTACATACACATTATCTAGTCAATTGAATTATGTTTAAATAGTTTTATAGCCATAGAACTTATTGTGCTGCATACACATTATCTAGTCAATAGAATTATGTTTAAATAGTTTTATAGCCATAGAATTTATTGTGCTGCATACACATTATCTAGCCAGTAGAATTATGTTTAAATAGTTTTATAGCGATAGAATTTATTGTGCTGCATTATCTAGTAAGAACCGCACAGTTTACAACATAGAAATTATGTAATGATTAATCAAAGACTGGGTTATAATGACAGCAATGATTTGACTCTGATTTTTGTGTTCGGTTATTATGACAACAGTAATTTGACTCTGATCGTCTGTTTTCCAGTGGTTGCTGGGATTTACTGCATACTTGACCCCTGCCGTGAACATCATTATGAAACAGTACTACATGCCGTACCATCGCTTTTGGGGGGCCACCTTGCTGGCGCTGGCTGGAGTCACCGCCCTCCTTGGCATCACTGAAAACGCCATTTTCAAAGTGTAACTAATCGTTACTTTGCTATCGTTCGAGGTTAAACTTAAAAATTCTTTGTAAGTTATAGATTTCACGTGTACTGGCCGAAAGTTCAAGCATGAACTTTCCTTTTCATATGGATAGCATGTCATGGTCTAAGTAATCCACGACTGTTGTGCTGTTTTGATAACAGTTTATTAGAAATATTGCTGTCTATCTTGCTTTGCCTAATGCTTGGTTTCCTTGTACCTAGGCTGCTTTGGAGTATGTACTATTTCTATGTCATTCTCAAAACCATTCACAAATCAATGTTTCAATGTATGCTGCATTAAGATTATAGATTTCCTTTCTGTTTGAAAAAGCTGAAGTAGAATTATGTATTAACTGAATAAGAAAAATCATCACATACGTAATAGCAGTAAAAGGCAGATCGAGAGGGTGTGTACAAGGTAACTAGATCAGAAAGATAAGCAGTGTTAGTCTTTTGAATGTTAGAACACATTTTGAATTATGTTGATTGACATATATCATATTTAATGGTATTCGTATATGTTATACTGACTGGTATTCAGACAGTGCTATACCTTTGGATCTAGGTGCTCACAAAGATACACTCATACTTTAACAATGTCTATTCATCATCCTAAGAGCAGACACATGAACAAGAATAGATGCATGAACAAGGTACAAAAGACTAGGAGGACTTTAGATCTTGAGGTGCCATCTGAAAATATAAGTTGTAAGAAAGATGCGACCAAAGAGGAATGACTGATATTCAGTAGGAGTCCCAGAACTGGAAACCATGGACAGAGAAGGAACGGAAGCCATGAGATTTGCGTTCGAAACTGTTTTGCCAAAGAAGTCATGAATCACAAGAAAGGATAGATCAAGAGGGTGTATACACGGTAACTAGATCAGAAAGATAAGCAGTGTAAGTGTTGGTGACGATACAGTGACAGATGCAGGCTGTCTCCTTGTTCAGCGCTTGTGGAAACAGGGAGCCAGTGGAGTTTCATGGACTAAGGGGTACAGGGTAGACAGCGTTTAGCCTCAGAGATAAGACAATCAGCGGAGTTTTGAATCTTCTGCTGCGGCACCAACCCTTTCATTTACATTACTTGGAAGATCAACAATCAATATTCATGAAGATATTTGAAAAATGTTTTTGCATTATTATATATATTGAATACATTTTTGCTTTCTCTGTCACCAGGAAACCATGGTCAGGAACAGAGGGCATTCTGGTCAACCTGCTGGGTATATTTATTGTCACCTTTGTTGTTCTGGTCATCTACCTTGTCACCAAAGAGGATTATCGTCGGCCACAAGCTCCTGAAGAAGATCGCTTCAGCTTGGCAGGATAGAGAAACTGCGCTGACTTCATTGGACAGACATCGACTTGAGATTTGCTTTGTTTGCATTGCTTTGGGGCGTAGGGGTTGTTGTGATGCTCATTTTGGTTGGTCTGTTGTTGTTTTATTGGCATGGGAACAGAAGGCTAAACTGCTGATTTTTCTTTCGTTTTTCATTCCATAAAACAGACCACTATTGGTGTGTTGATGTTCACTTTCATTCCAGTTTGCACATTTTCCTTTACCATTCCTGCAGTTTTATTTTTGGTGGGTATGTGAATTGGCCATGAATCTTTCGGCAGATTGAAGTATTGATAGATAGTAAGATTCTTTGCAATAATGAAAGAAAGATCAGTACATTTGGGTTTGTAGTATTCTCCCCCCTCCCCCATTTTTTTTTGCTTTGTCATGCAGCTGCTTACCATGGAGATTAACAGGTTAATCTGTTATTACCCACTCACTTCCCATCCTCACCCCTAACCACCCTCCGTTCTCCACCCCAGCCCTCCCCCATTCCTTCATCATTCCATTTTAAACGGACAGACCAACTGAATTATTCCCCTCTTGTTCATTCCACAGGTGCAAAGACATTCATGTACTGACTTTCGTTTTATGTAATCATTCCATTTTTTAAGCCTTGTTGTGGTGATGTTCGCTTGGCTTGTGCGAGTTTCTGTGCCGGAGGATGTTAAATTTGTTTTTGTGTCCTGGACATATTTCTATACACTTGTATAAAGTTTCGCTTGTTGGTCTTACTCATTGCACTGCTTCCCCCCCCCCCCCCCCCCCCCCCCACCCATATTGGAATGATGTACTTATCAATAATTCATGTTCATTTTTTTGTTACACAATTCCGGTGATGCTAGGGCTTCACTGTGTAAGCCAGGGGATAAGTAGGGGGTTAGGAAGGCAAAGGAGGGAATTGGGTGGGGTAGGGGGCGGTGGGGGATACAGTTTCAATTGAATTACAGCCTCTTCAAACACACAGGGCTCTTTCTGGGCTGGGAATGGGTGAGGTATGACTCTTTTTGTCCTCAGTATATCATACTATTCATTCAAGTGTTATCCATCTTTGTGTGTCTTTTATGTCTGCTCATTTATGTACGAAGAAGCCATAGAGAACCAACATGAAGGCAGACCCCATTTTCATCGTAGTTAACTTTAGTTTTTATGATGTAAGAAAGTTGTGAAACATTGAAAGTTGTCGTCAAGAGTCAGATTTTGCAGCAGCTGCTCTTTCGCTATACACGAGTGCAATAAATAAAACGGTGGTAAAAGAAAAACCTCTGATATTAGTAAGTTCTCATGTAATATGTTGAAAGCCTTTTGAAGTTTATCATTTAAACTTGATAATAGTAACTGAAATCAGTTCTGTATTGAATTGATCTTGAAGACTTCATGTGTAATTATCATAAATTGACAAATATTGAAAACCAGCTTGTCGAAAAAGATTTCAGCAGCTGGTGACTTCTTAAGGTCTACTAATGCTTGGACACAATGCGCAGTATTAGCTTGAAATGATTTGGAAATATTTGTGAAAAAAAGGTAGGTTTTAGAAAGATAAACACTCTGTGAAATTGCTCAGAAATTGAATGGATGGAGTGCTTTTTATCTAGTGCTGAAAACAATATTGATCTGCATTACTTTCATTGTTCATTATCATACTCCTTTGGTGTACTAGGCATTGTTCATCATCTTACTCGTTTGGTGTACCAGACATTGTTCATTTTCATACTAGTTTGGTATACTAGGTATTTACCTGTCTTGCCTTTATTTGGCAGTAATTATCACATTCGCAAGTTTGGATAGGAGCCAGCCCTGATATGGCCCTTTGCAGTCGGCAGGGCTAAGGCAACAGTACCTTGAATATAAACCCTTCCATTTCCAGTGTTGGTCTTTGGTCCTTTGCTTCTCTCTGTCATTAATGGTTGGCTTTCCATACCTATATCTGGTTAGGCAATTGATTTTTTCATGTTATCAATGGTCTGCACATTGCAAGGTTATTTGTTTTTGGTGGTCATTAATGGTATACACCTATTTGTGATCGTTTTTCTAGAGGTGACAATGCTTTATACATCACATTTTTATCTCCTTTACTGGTCAATAATGATCAATTTATGTTGAGCAATTTCCAACTTTGGTGTTGCGCATCCTTGTGAATATTCTCTTAGTAATGATGAAAAGCTTTCAAGGTTTCATTTGATGAAAAACAGAACTTCAGAATAAAAGAAGGTAGGATTGTAGACAGTTTCCTCAGAAAGGGACCGATTGTAGGTTTTTGTTGTTGTTGTTTTTTTTTTGTGTGGTTGTTTTGCTTAGGGGTAGGAGGGTATTTCGGGATGGGAAAGACAAAGGAGATGGGAGAGGGGAGAAACATGACGCGTATGAAGTGTCCCTTAACCTCTCTGCTTTTCCTTCTGTGTATTTTGATAATTTGTTTTCATTGCTATACCCGCGCTTTTATTCATATTCAGCAATAAGTTTTGAAGCCATGGGACATGTTTGATATAATATTGATTTTTGGTTAGCACTGCCTTGTCCCCATATATGAATGCTTCCATTTACATTAGTAGTGTATCACATACGTTTATTTGGTCATGGGTTATGATTTATGTGCTTTCATTTAAGCTTGATTTCAGCAATAATTTTCTGTGCAGTGGTCTTGCAGCATATTTTCCGTGCTGATTATGAATGATGTGCATTGGTAAACGTTTTTGGTTTTTAGCTGATATCAGTGTTTTTGCCATAGGTTTGTTTTCCAGCAATGTGATTTACATGCAGTTGTTCAAATGAGGGTCATACTTTAGGTAATAGCCACAGTTTATCATTCATTCAAACACTGATAACCTCAAGGACACTGGAATACATACAACTGCTTCGTGCCACTGTTGATTTTCTCAAAGATCATGACTGAAAATTATTGTCTGCATGAATTTCAGTCCATATCTGTGTGAATTTCACATGGTCGACATATAAGACTCTCAGCAGTTGAGGCACTAACTTAAAGCTAAATTCCTGTTTTGTTGTTGTGATTTCCTTTTTTTCAGCGATTTTTTTTTTTTAAAGAACTTAATAAGTTTCCTTAAGTTCTTTAAAAAAAAAAGAAAAAAAAAATCACTGAGAGCTATATCTCAGCTGACAGCAACGTCAAGAAGGAGATCTCAAACAGGATAGGACTCGCAGCCCGGGCGTCAGCGGGTTGAAAAACATCTGGAAGTCAACTGTCCTGCAAACCAAAACCAAGTTGAAGATCTACAGGTCCAACGTATGCTCAGTACTCCTATATGCCTCAGAGACATGGAGAGCCAACAAGAAAATTGAGAGTAGGCTCAGAGGCTTCGAAGGAAGGTGTCTTCGCCGAATCCTGAAACTTCACTGGCAGCAGCGTGTCACCAACAGGGAAGTGTCAAGGCGCTACGGCATAAACAACATTGTGGCCGAGGTGAAGCAGCGGCGGTGGAGGTGGTTGGGACACATCCTTCGGATGGACAAGACCAGACTCCCTCATACTGCGCTGAGATGGGCACCACTGGGGAAAAGGAAGCGAGGCAGACCACTCGGCACCTGGAGGAGGACAGTGGAGGAGGAGATGAGAGAGGCAGGCAAGACCTGGAATGAACTGAGCTGGCTTGCCCAGGACAGAGAGGGCTGGAGGGAGCTTGTTGGCGCCTTATGTCTAGGGTCGCGGGATGAAGAGGATTAAGTAAGTAAGTAATAAGTTTCCTTCAGTGGATCATTATTTTCATCCAGTGGTTATCCTTCCAGTCCCTCACAGATGTCTACTATGATGTTCTAACATGCAGGTACAACAATTCTTCTTGGCATGTAACTTATGCAATTCATGGCCATTATGTGTCAGAAACTGGAGATACTCTTCCAGTGATGCTTAGAGGCAGAGTTTGGAAACAACAGACTGTTCTTCATCCACCTCACTTGGTTCTATGTGTGCATAGCACTTAAACTCTTCAGAGTGCGAGCTCGCATCCTATATGCTGGGGAATAGACTGCAATATTTCACTTATGTTCACTTAAGTATGTCTTAAAAAAACTGCTTGGTGTATAACCTTGATGTTTTGTCCAGACTCCACTTGATAGATATTGTAGACTGTGCTCAAAGCTATCTCAAAGTATTGAACATCAAATTTACTTAAAAAAATGATTAACGTACAGCTGAAACAACACTTCTTTCATCATGACCATCATTCTGAATGTTCTCCATCTCAACAGCATCACACACATGTTGTGACAAAACATCACCAGTTTCCTCCTTTTTACATCTCCTTAATAATATACATCATATTTGTCACTTGGAATTATTTATGATCTCAGTTGTCACTTTCTTTGCTGTGGAATGTCCTTTTTTTATCAGACATGTCCATCACTTTGAACAACAGTCCAGGCACAAGAGAAAAATAATTGAAATTCAAGTGCACTTGCCATGTTTTTGCAGCTGGATATGTATAAGGGAACAGAGAATATTTCCTGCCAGTTTCAGCATTATTTCCCTTCACAGAAGCTAGTTTGTTTTCATTGTATTATCATTCTGGAAATTTTACGGGTTATAGGCCCACAGAATCATGTTTCAGCCTGGAAAATTTCTTGGCTGGGGCTGTTAAGGGGTTAATGCAAAATGATGTCACCGCTTTGAATTTTCGATTAAGTTCTGGAACAGTGAATAGATATGTGTGTTCTCATCTGCAGACCTGAACATTGTAAAATCACTCTGTGTGACTTCTTCTTCTTAGAAGCGTTTGTGGATAAGTAATAGAAACAGCCTTTTAATGTGTTTGCCAATATTCATTTGGACCTTAGCTATGACATTTCATCTTCCAAAAAGCTAATTTGAAAAGTTATTGATAAAGCACCGCCCAAAAATGTGGATCACAAGACGAAACATGATGCATTTTGACCTCGTACGTCTTCTTCAGGCAGGATAACACAGGACAACGAAAATGAACAATCACTTATGTTCATCCAATTCTTCAGGCAGGATAACACAGGACAACGAAAATGAACGAACAATCACTTATGTTCATCCAATTCTTCAGGCAGGATAACACAGGACAACAAAAATGAACAAACAATCACTTATGTTCATCCAATTCTTCAGGCAGGATAACACAGGACAACAAAAACGAACAATCACTTATGTTCATCCAATTCAGCGCAGAAACGTGTATCTTGCCTGAAGAAGACCTAAGAGGTCAAAACATGTCGCGTTTTGTCTCGTGATTCGTTTGTCTACGAGTTTTTTTTTTGTGCTCTATCAATTATTTTTCAAATTTGTTTAGATTTCCGCCAGCAGTCCTCTCACATTGCATTCAGAAAAGCTGCTGCGGTGATGTCTGGCATGCCAGACTTTGTGTGACCCTGTTGAGGCTCGACACCTCCAGCTGTATGTAAACAGCCAACGAAGGCCATCTTGCCCGCACCTGGTGCCACCAGGGCCTTCCAAACGACCCCTATGATGATGAATTTGGTCTCTTCCTCATGTCGGTGACAATTAAGTGAAATGACTTAGCAGTTACGGCACAAACAATACTTGGAGAATTTCTTGTGAAAAGACGTGAAATGAAAGTACTGCTACGACTCCCTGCAGAATTATTTTTTTTGTGTTTATTATAAACTGCTGTGCAGAACTTCTTGTAGATCCACCCTATTCCAGGGAGAGTAGTCTGTATTTTACAGAGACATTTGTTGTGTTGGAACGTAACAACATTGTGGTGCATTTTGAGGTTGATTTTTTTTTTTTTGGTACTGTTCATGATTATATATACTGTAGATTTCCAGACTACCAGCAAATACCTTTTTACCCTTCATATTTCACAACATTGGCTAAATCAAGTTTTGGGACCCAGCTGTCAAGGTCAGCTTGACCACATGACCTGCAATAATGTTCAGTGTCTGTGTCTACATGGGTCGTAGTGTTGATTCTCAGATATGCACTCGATCTAGCTCACTTACCACACAGCACGTTTCAATTCAAGTATGGTCACATTTGCTTTTTCTAATAATACACCAGGCACACAGTTACAACCTGTAGTTTCTTACATGTTTTTTCATGGATGAATGAGTTTGTCTTTTTCTGAAAAAAAAGAAAACGAGTGATTTACCCTGCATTACTGTTGTCTGAAAATCATCATATTTTGGTTTCTCAGGGCTCTTACAGTTGTGAAAGGTTTGGGCAAGTTTGGAGAAGCTGAGGTAGCCTTTTCACAGCCTTAAAAGTCTCCATAAACTAATTTGGGTTCATGACAGCATGTAAGAATTGGTGTCCTCCTCCCTACCTCCCCCCCCCCCCCCCCCTTCTGTCCTCTTTACTGGAACAAACTAAACAAAGAGGTCATGTGATTGTTACAAGCTAAATCAGTTTCCAAACTAGATTCAAAGACTATCTTCTGGAACATTTAGAGACTACTTTAGGACATTTGACCCAACTAATAGTTGCGTCATGAGTGAATTCTGCTTTTACTGATTGAAGTGGATAATCCCGACTTTAAATTAAAGTTGTACTCAAGTATATGCCTCTAGTGTGACTTAGAAGCAGTCTCCAGTGTACATGGAGTTAGGAAATCCAGGCCAGCTGAGTCTTCAGTGTTTGTTACAATTTTTTTAATTTGCGCCCTTGAATATGAACCCTGCCTCTGTTTATTCTCTTGACTGTTTCATTCCAAATGGATAACTGAAAGAAAGGAAGTAAAAAGACATATTATCTTGACTGTTTCATTCCAAATGGATAACTGAAAGAAAGGAAGAAAAAAGAGAATAAGATAAACCATGCTACCGCATGTATTCTCTTGGTTCCTGTTTTATTTTGCCTGTTTTTTGGTGTTTTTTTTTTTTTCAGATTAATAAAATTTGCTGTTTAAAGATTTACCTTTTGCTACATTTGCTGACAGGTTTGAAGAGACCATTTCTTAAGGTCAGTTTTATCTACTGATAGGATACAATTGTTTGTTAATGTTATGAACCTTTTGATGCACATATATTTGTGTCTATTATTTACTGTGTTTTGCACATCACTACATTTATCAGTTATATGGATAAACATAGTCGATACTGATATACAGGTCTATATGGTTATACTTTTGTTGTTTGTATCTATTACAGTTTTGTTTTGTTTCTTAGTGAGGAGAAATCAAAGTGCTGTGGACTGTTATAAATAAGCAAACATTTTATCTGAATTTTCAAATTTGTGAAAACTGTGAAAGATATTAGGCTTGTTGTTTCAGTATTTACCATGGGCCATTTATGGATAGTTTGTTTGCTGATAAGCAGTTTAAAAATGTCTAAGCAAATAATTTATGTTACCTGGAGCAATATTTTTATTGTATACAAGGAAATTGCACTGGTGGTGGTGCTTGAAGACCAAAAAAAAATTGTTTGTTTATTGATTTTTTAACAGTTATCTTTGTTTGTTTGTTTATTGATTTTTTAACAGTTATCTTTGTTTCTGTGACACACAGAGAGAGAGAGAGAGAGAGAGAGAGAGAGAGAGAGAGAGAGAGAGAGAGAGAGAGAGAGAGAGAGATGTGTATGTCTGTGCACTTGGTCTTGAGGTCTCTGTGGGTATAGTTACATCTGTCATAACATGAAATCATTTGCATTGCAACTGTGCCATGTGGCCTACTTTTCATGCAAAAAAGAAAAATGTGAAGCACTTTTGCTTGAAATTCTTTCCACTGTGATAAACCTGCACTTCCAGAAATTTGTAAATCACTTTCATTAAGACACTGTAAAACAAGAAGGCTGTATGGAATTTTTGTTGTCGATTATCTGTATTTATTATCAATAAGATACTTCACATACCTTGCTGCAGCTCCTGTTATTTCTTATACGAGACTGTGTAAAACTAAGCTCTTTTTTTCCTCGGAAATACAATATTTCTGAACCCTATGTCACTCTTCTTTGTGTTATTGACATGCCATTTCACTTTTCATTGGTATACAGTTTCATTTTATTTACAAGATGATGATGATGATGATGACAAGTGTGCGTGTGTGTGTGTGTGCTTGCGTGTGTGTGTGTGTGTGTGTGTGTGTGTGTGTGTGTGTGTGTGTGCACATGCTCATGCACACACCATACCCCTGTACCCATGCATGTTTTTCATTTTGGGTTTCAGAGCTTTGTGTTGTAAGTGCTAAGCACATGTTTTTAGTTACATTTCTCAGCAACATTACTACATGTGGACCATTTTGGCCCTGCTTCGAATAAAGTTCCACTCTCTTTAAACTTATTTGAGGAGAACAGTGTTCTGTTTTGGTCAAGAGATTCTGGTAAGCATGATCCATCAAACTAGAAAATAGCACACACTTTATAGTGTTCTTTTTCTTTCTTGTAGTGTTCTTTTTCTTTTTTGTACTCCCAGTTTTTTTTTTCTTCTTTCTGCATACGCAGGCTGATACTCCTGCGGACACTCCCTGTATAGCCAGGCAGTGGAGTTTTGTGTGTATGACCCTATCCCGCCATTAAGGCAGCCATACTCCATCTTCGGGGAAGGTGCATGCTATGTGTCACGTGTCATCCATACCAACGGCCAGCGCCAGACTGGCCTTCTCTTCCGAAAGTTGGTGATGGGATTTGACGTGTGTGCAAGATGTTGTGCGTGCGTTCACACACGGAACCTCGGTTTATAGTCTCATTCGAAGGACTGTGTGGGGAATGGAGTCAGAACCAATGTTAACTCCGAGGGAAAAATCCCCCTATACCGAAATTCGAACCCGCAACCCCAGGATCATGAGTCCGGCGCTCTACCAACTGAGCTATTCCGGCCCCCGTACTCCCAGTTCTTATAGAACAGGGAGTACTTTAGAATGGGAACGAAGAAATGCTGTCTGTATGTGTGTGTGTGTGTGTGTGTGTGGGTGTGTGTGTGGGTGTGTGTCTGTCTGTCTGTCTGTGTGCCCGTGGTCAAAATGTGTTCCACTCGCTCCAGACAAAACTACTGGGTCGATCTTTCTGAAAATTTGTACGAATGTTCATTATGGGTCAAGGATGATGCCCGACGTTTTAGTTTACCGTTACAGCCGTTACTAACGGCTGTAACGGCCTGTAATGTTTTTTTTTCTTTATGGAATATCTCTGAAAGTACTTGGCCGATCTTTGTGAAAATTAGCAGGTATGTTCATTATGGGTCACGGATGATGCCTGATGTCTTAGTTTGCCCCGTTATAGCCGTTACTAACGGTTGTAACGGCCTGTAACGGTTTTTCTTCTTTATGGAATATCTCAGAAAGTACTTGGCCAATTTATAAGCGGTTTGGATGATCTTGTGACAAATCGGAGCCTCTGTCCATATGTAAGTGGTGTAATGCTGAAAATGGATTAAACAACCGTTAAAAAACCGTTATTTTGCCGTTATTTCTTATATATGGGTTGATTTTAATGAAATTTGGTATATAGAAAGGTTATCACACACAAATGGCACTTCTATATAGTGTTCCAAAATTTGACCGTTAAAAACCGTTATTCTTGACATATTGTCCAATTTGGATGAAATTTGATATGTACACAGGCTTTAGCCCAGTGAGGACTAAAATACCGGTTTCAAAAGTGCATATCGGTTACATAACTGTTAAACCGTTATTTTGCCGTTATTTCTTATATATTGGTGGGTTTTAATGAAATTTTGTATATAGAAAGGTTATCACACACAAATGGCACTTCCATGTAGTGTTTCAAAATCTGACCGTTAAAAAACCGTTATTCTTGACATATTGTCCGATTTGGATGAAATTTGATATGTATACAGGCTTTAGCCCAGTGAGGACTAAAATACCGGTTTCAAAAGTGTATATCGGTTATATAACCAATTAACCGTTATTTTGCCGTTATTTTTTATACATTGGTGGATTTTAATGCAATTTTGTATATAGAAAGGTCATCACACACAAATGCAGTGTTTCAAACTCTGACCGTTAAAAACCGTTATTCTTGACATATTGTCCGATTTGGATGAAATTTGGTATGTACACAGGCTTTAGCCCAGTGAGGACTAAAATACCAGTTTCAAAATTGTACATCGGTTAAATAACCGTTAAAAACGTTATTTTGCCTTTATTTCTTATCTCACAAAGCACTTGGCCGATTTATAAGCGGTTTGGAAAACTGGGAGTACGTTTATATGCTTCGCATCTGGTTTTTTGTTGTTGCCAGTTTTGTTCATTGTTTGTGATCAAAAGGTTGTAATTGTCTCCCTTTGCAAAATCTTATCTCACTGTTTGAAGCTTGGACTCTATTTGTTACAGGTTTGAATTTGAAAGTATAGTGATAGTAAGATCACATGTCCGCCCCATGCTCACATGAATTTGTGTTGAACAGCAGATTTTTCCATACTTTTGAAGAATGAAGAAAATTTATGTACTGAAAGTGTATGAAACAGACAAAACTGGCTACTTTTAACAAGGATCACATTCCACAATTTGGACAAAAACAGCCAGACCTGTATTTAGGGGCTAAGTGAGGTGCACTGGAATAGTTATTTGTTATATTTATGCAGGAAATATGCACTCCACCACTACCCCCAGTCCCTTGCTTTCCTATCCAGGTTTGGCTACTCTTATTGGACTAGACACTTGAGTTGACCGACGTTTTCCTTTCTTCTTTGCGTCTTTTTTAACCGGCCCTTTCTGTCACTAGTTCTCCCTCTTCATTCGTTTTTTGGACTATAGGATGGCGTAAGTATACTGTCAAACTCACGATAGTTTGCAAGTATTTGGGGTAGCTTTATTCCCTGACCTATCAGACTATTGCCCCTATTGGACCGCATTACAAATTTCAGGGTTTTTTCTGTTTGCTCGAATCTCAAGTCTCTTGCGCTACCCTGTCATAGACTGTGTATGTTGTTTTCTTCTTTTTCATATTATTTATTAATTTTGGATGGTCTAACTCAATTGTTTGAAACTTTTTAGATTTCTGAGTTTGATAGCCCAGTGTGGTCGGCTGGGACTATGATGTTTATAACTTGAACTTGATCTATAGAGAGATCCAGATAAAAGGGTGGAAGATTAGTTTAGCAAGATTACAGAAGGAACGACTGAACAGATTGTAACGTTTCAATCAAATTGAGGTTACCTGTATTTGTTTCTGTTCGTCCACATACTTTTCTGACTATATTCAAGAGCAAAAAGGCTGTGTCAGTCTTGAATAAATGTCAATTTATATTTGTTCGTTTCTCCAGTTGTTGTTGCTGTGTAGATGTGTCCGGTACAGGGTATATAGGCAAGCTTGGAACATTCTGTTTTGGGGATGTTCCCTTGTTTGTTCTGTGTGCTCTGTGCTGTCACATCTGCTAGGCGATTCGGTGTCATAAGCAGCATTCCTTTGGAGTTATGGGCGTGTATTTGTTTTCATGTGGGAGGAAGAGTCACTGTGCTTGTTTGTTTGTAGAATTTAACGAATTTTGCTGAAAAGACAGAACGTGGGTGAAGAAGGAGCCTAATAAATCTTGGTACAGATCTTTGAGGTGGTTCTGAATGAAAGGGTCGATGCAGGATGCTGTCAACCTTTGCAGAGGTCTTCACTCTTCCAGTTGCCCTTTACAATTTTTTGTGTGTTTTGTTTCAAGCATCAAGGCAAACAAACAATGGAACATGACTCATGTTCATGGAGAGCAGCGCCAAATCAAGGAAGCCATACATGGAGGCACAACCAAGTGCTTAAGGAGGTCACTGATACTGCCAGATGAAACACACGCGTCGACAGAAGATCTAGCAAAGATGTTCAACACGATAGGAGGCCACAAATCATGGCCAGAACAGCTGTTACTTGACATTGAAGTAGGTGTTACTGAATAGCGACTGTCTGGGAATGTCCAGATTTTCCAGTTGACAAACCCATCCAGAGATATTCTGGATGAGTGGAATGATATCGGACATACTGTACTGTACTCGGGTTCAACGAAACATTCTTCTGCGCACACACACACACACACACACACACACACACACACACACACACACACACACACACAGGGTGCATGTAATAAATATCAGGTACACAATAAACTAAAAATTCAAAGTGCAAAACACTGACAAAGATAGGCATGACTGATGTTTACATTACCAATACAAAAAAGAGAAAGATCGAAAACTTATTTTGAGTGTCAGTTTATTTTTCATGTACATATAGAACATACACCTTGACTTTCCAAATTAAAAATGTCTTCTAAACATGGTCTCTAGACTAAACGTCGTCAGAAAGTACAAAGGAGCAGATACTCTACACGACCAAACGAAAACCATAAAGTAATCCTAATAAAAAGTAAACAAACATCGAATTATTGTCAATGGTCAGGTCATTGTCTACACCGCTGTCTGTCGCCTCTCTCTCAAGTAGAGCAGGGTATAGATCTGTTTATTGGCACAGCAAAGAGTATTGCTCCTGGCTCAAAATAAAACAGTGACGTCATCAAAACAATCTTGGTTTTCTGTCATTGCTCCTGGCTCAAAATAAAACAGTGACGTCATCAAAACAATCTTGGTTTTCTGTCATCTCACCATGACAGGAGGTCCTTTTCAAAGCCAGAAGCTCATTATATTAGTCACCGTCACATCTCGTAGCTGGATCAATAACAAAGCTATGCAGATAAAGAAGCCTACTGATTCTGTTCAGATATATAAAGTTCTATATTCCCTCCTGATTCTTGTCAAATGTGTGTAGTTCTGTCATTCATTTCCTCCTAATACCTCTCCCCGACTTCAGTCTCCTCAACAAAATGTCAGTTATATTGCTGGAAGAGCCCTGTAGTGAACCGTATGATTTACCCCAACTGTTCATCAGGCAAAACTTACGTATGAAAACATGTGTTAATTTTTAAGAACTTAAGAAAAGCTTCGATGATTTTGCTAGAGGCTAACGACAGTTTTTGGAAACAATTCGGCAATACTTGGCAAAATTGATCACAGAAACAAGAAAAGTAAATTTTATATCGCGCGTGCAAAACACACACACACACACACACACACACACACACACACACACACACACACACAAGAAAATAAATCTCATGTTGCGCGTACACACAAACACACATGAGCGCATACAGAGATAAATTGTCACGTTACCCGACAAGATAACGGTTTGACTCTTTCCAGCACCACAACCAATCCCATGACATCACATTTGTATGGTGCCACCTTGTGGTCTGCTCCTCATCCACTCAAGGGATGATGCCGGCCGCACAAAAGATACCAAGCAAGACAACATGAAATTCCTTCATGCCCTCGGTTAACAATCTACAAACAATGTTAGCGAGGTGACTGGAAACTTTCCTTTTGTCCCCTTCATCCAACCTGACAACACCCTCTACAAACACTCAGCTCGTTGGGTTAAAAGCATCATCTTCGTACAGATGCAAAGTGGTGCCAGTAAACACAATCCACTGTGTTAACTCGCGCCACTTTCCATTCTTTCATGTCTGGAGAGCGGTGATGTGCTAGAGAGAGGAGGGATGAATAAAAATCAGGGAGGGACTAAAGGCTGGACAGACATGTGCGCAAGCCCCCCCCCCTTCCCTCCCACATACACACATGCACGCACGCACGCACACACACACACACACACACACACACACACACACAGCAACTTCTCTGAGCCATTTCCATTCCTTGGTATGGAACCAATAATGGATAAATGTCGATCTCTCGCTATTTTTTTAAAAATTTTTTTTATTGTTCTGTAACCTGCCTACCTACCATTTAGAAGGGGAAAAAAGTGTACTCATCATTCATGTCTTAATCGCATTTGTCGAATCTCTCTCTTGGTAGTAGCTTGCTAGTTATCGTTTGTCCATATCGGGACAACGACAGTATTAAAAAAAAAAGTGTCTTCATACCCGAGTATCGACTACCCTAGAAAACAACGATAATTCATTAAATTATTGTCTCACTGTATGTATGCATGCGTGTGTGCGCATAAACATACGTGTGTATGTTGGAGTGTGTGTGTGTGTGTGTGTGTGTGTGTGTGTGTGTGTGTGTGTGTGTGTGTGTGAGTGAGAGAGAGAGTGATAGACACAACATGTGCGTGTGTATGCACGCACGCATGGCCGCTGTGTGTGTGCATGATAGAGAATCGCTTCATCACTGTAGTCAAATTGCCACCGTCACTTGTGTCTTACATAACTAAACGTGTCACAACAGTCGTGTGCATGCTTGTTAGATTGCGTAACCGAGTTGCGTTGCCAAACAAACACAAGCATGCCGAAAATCTGCCGGTTTCTACTATCCTACACTGGGAAGCCAGTGTCTTGATTTCTCACGAGTCACAGTTACGTTATTCAAAAGCACCACATCCAATTGAATAAAACTCCAAACGCGGCCAGAAGACTTGTTCTCCAAATGCGCAAAACATAACTGGCGACCTCACGGACTCAGAATGGCACGAGTGCTGCTGTACCTGAACAGAAATCTAAAACAATCAAGGAGACGCTTCATTCATTATCTTTTGGAAACCTAGCTGGTCGCGTATTGAGGGCATCGCAGGCAGTCGCTGAATCAATCACCCATCTCTGTCATGACACTGAAGATCATCGTGTCAAATGTTCATGCACGGCTGACTTTTTGAGGAAACAACACGGCTGACGTCTTGTCCCTGAGACCGTGCGCGTTTCCGATTCGTCCTACTCAAGGAAAAGTCTCTTGTAGTCACGTCCTTGTGAGTGGAAGACCTGGACTCCCGAACAGACAGAGAGGAGCGAGATGAAGACGCTGAGGGAAAGACCACCTGAGAGAAAGCTACCGCACTAGTCTCGGCACTGAGCCTCTGTGTTGTGACCTGTTCATGAGATGATGCGTCAGAGATCGCCAAAATCTCTGGGGGAGAAAATGGGGTACGAGGACCTAAAGTATATTGGTCTGGACGTCTTCGTGAGAAAGAAAATGTCGGTAATTCACTAAACACATCCATTGTTTGTAACTGGTCACTGGTCTGAGATCGTTCCATCGAGGAATGGTGTGCCCACGCATGATTGGAGGATTGTGGGGTGACGTCACGGTGCGAGAATTGATGTTCGCAGACCACTCTTTCTGACGTGCCCTTTCTTGCTCGATCTTCTGAAACTGTGAAAAGAGCTCGGAGATAGGCGTGGGTGAGGTCGTCTCCATGCTGCTGGCAAAGCGTTCGATCTCTGAGGCCGAGGGGAACAAGGAGTGTGTGTCAATGGTGGGTGTGGGGAAGGGTGTGCTGTGGTCCACGTCATCCCCGGTCTCTTCTTTGTCTAACCGAACTAAAGGGCGTTCCTGCAATCACAGTGAAAGCTTCCTTTCAGAATACAATGCAATGTATACTGTGTATTCGACAGATGTTGATTCATTATGTGTTTTGTGATAAATATGACATTGTGTTCAACTGCAGAGGGTGATTTCTTGATCACGAATGCCAGAGTCACGAAAATCTTTTTTTCTGAATCATTATCCGAGAACAACGTTATGACAGAAAGCATGTACAAATGCAGTTCCAACTGATTGCAGTCGGAGCCGCTTAAAAGTTCTGTACTGTAAATTCTGATTATGATTAACGGGGGAGTGGGGGGGGGGGGGGGGGGGGGGGGGGGGGGAGTGGGGAGGGAGATCGAGCGAGGGGTCTGGAGCGACGTGAAAAAGATGGGGGCAGGTGGGGTGTGAGTTACGATAAACTTTGAACAATAACTTTGTTCAAAGATTGTACGTTATCGATTGTACAATCTGGCAATTTCTTTTTTTTTTTTTTTCTTTTCTTTTTTTGAGGGAGTACGTTTTTGTGTAGTAAAAGAGAGTTCTGAGACAAGGAAAACGAGGCTCACCACTCGTGTGTGATACTCGTCCCCAATGCAATTTGACAAAGTGTTATTTGCCAGCCTCTAGGTTTACGTACCACTTTGCTTTGGATGTAACTGACAGTGCCACTAAAACGGACACGAACCTGTTTCTGTACCTCTGATTTCCACTGCTTGCATGAATTATTTTATGCTTAGAAACTGAGGTGTGTGAGCGATTTGAGTATTGTGGACAATGTCATTAAGGAGGCCCACAGTATATTTGCCATCTTATTTTTGATACTATGTTTGTTTGCGTTTGCTTACACACACACACACACACACACACACACACACACACACACACACACACACACACAACCAAAATGCTTAATTACATAGCCTCACTCGTTATAAACTCGAGATAATAAACCAATGCCATTTCATTTTATATCTATACGAGCTAAAACTGTAACTTAAAACACTAACATTTGGATGAGCACAGGAGGGGAATGGGGGGGTGCAGGTAGAGGTGAAAGGGAGGGGGGCGAGGAGTGGGACACATGATGGTGGCAGGACATGGGAATAAAGAAAGGCACATTTAATAACAGTTGCGACGGAAGTGGGTTGATGTACGTGAATGTGTCATGCTGTGATTTTTAAAGCTTGCTTAAAAAAAAAAAAAAACTACTCGAAAGTAATGTTCAGTTAACCAGTTCTTGTATAAAATGAAAGTTTATCGATGCCTGATGGCCCGATTTCGGTAAAGCCTGTACACATCATGCATGAAAAACAAATGAAACAAATACCCGAGCAAATTTACAATATGCTGAACAAATATTGCTTGTCTTCTGTAAATTATATCATCATCTCATGAAGTTTGAAAACTGTTACTGATTCCAGCCTCGTGGCGCAGTTGTTGTCGAGGGTTCGAGCCCAACAAGAGAAAGCTAGCATTATTGTGGGCGACCCTTGATTCAGTTGGTTCGTATCCTACGGAATCGATTTTGTTAGGGGCTCAAAGGAGAAGACTTGGACTAGGAGTGTGGAAGGTGCGGAACGATGACTTGGTCAGTTCTGCTGCATCTGAACCCCGGCAAACAAGCTCTGACCACATTGGGATGATTTGATGCTTTACCTTTGGACCAATCAGTCATACTGATCGAATGCTTCATGCTGTTTGCAGTCATGTGGTACTATTATGAAAGTTAACCTGGTCTTGCGGGAAAATAATCCGCGTATATCCCCCCCCCCCCCCCTCCCACACACACACACCTTCCCTTATTTCTCCATGTCCCCATACTGGAAGCAAATTGTGTGTGTGTGTGTGTGTGTGTGTGTGTGTGTGTGTGTGTGTGTGTGTGTGTGTGTGTGTGTGTGTGTATGTGTGTGTGTGTATGTGTGTGTGTGTGTGTGTGTGTGTGTGTGTGTGTGAGAGAGAGAGAGAGATACGGATACGGATACGGATACGGATGATTTAATCATTATAGGCCTCAGCCCCTTATGATGGGGTGGATTACACATTGACAAAAATGATATTGTAAAGCATATTGATCAAAACGAAAACATCACATGCTCAAGAACAAACTGTGCTTCGGAATTTGAAGGCTTTGTATAGGTACAAGGCAAATTTTTTAACAACATCCTCTTTAGTACAGGCCATAAGTAAGATGAGTCTAAATACAGATGGCTGTCTGTAATATTTAGGCGGAATGAACTCATCTCTAAGACTACTCAAGGCAGTACATTGTAATACAAAATGAACTTCATCTTCACATGCATTTTTGCATAATGGACAGATAAGATCAGAGTTGTAATGTTGCCTATAACGAAAATGATGAACAGAGATATCCGATATTCCCAGTCTAAATCTTGTCATTATAAATTTCAGATGTCTGTCCATTTTCATTGACAAATAAGTCGGAATATCATGCAAGGAATTATACTGTCTATACAAATCAAATCTAGTACTATCATTTATGTGAGAATTCCATTCTTGCCATCTGCTATCAACCAGTCTTGTACGAACCATTCGGATAAAAGTCGGTTCATCTCCTACACCCTGATTTAACCAGACATATCCAAAGCCTAATTCATTTAACTTAATTCTCAACTTTGTTGCCCAGTTTGGTTTTCCCCTAGCATCCAGATTACACAACATGTTATAAGCTTTCTTTGGTAACCTAGAATCATTCATTTTTATCAATTTCAACCAGTAACGAATACATCTAACAGTAGAATTCAGATATATTGGATACCTATTAGTTTCCCCATAAATCAAATCATTAGATGTTTGTAGTGAAACCCAAGAAATCTCTTTAAAGCAAACAAATGTACTTTCTCACAATTCACTGCAGCTTTATCCAGACCCCAGATTTCAGCACCATATTGGACAATGGGTTGGATTTGGGAGTCAAATAGTTTTACAAATATTTCAAATGACTGATTTCCCAGACTTGATAATTTCCTCATTATGCACAAAGCAGCATGTTTTGCTTTGCTTGCTAGATCTTTACAAGCAAAGTTAAAACTTAATTTGGTTGAAAAATAAATTCCTAAATATTTGTAGACATTCACGACTGGCATAGGTATTCCATTATAATTCCAATGTTCTCTTGCGCCTAAATAGCCACCTTTCCTGAATACAATTATATTACTTTTCTGCATATTCACTGTCAGTTGTAGAGAAGAAGCAGCATGCCATAAATTATTCAATTGTGTTTGTAAACCAATAACTGTTTCAGACAACAAAACAATATCATCTGCCAGAAGAAGTATAAACAATTCTAAAAAGTCGTCCATGAACCGGGCTCCATGCCTCCCATTATCTATAACTTTAATTGTTAATTCGTTAATGAATAAAGAAAATAGAATTGGACTACACACGTCACCTTGTTTAACACCGCTAGTGCACATAATATAATCTGACAATTTCCCGCCACTTCTCACTCTAGATTTTACACAATTATACATACTTACAACACATTTATATAATTTTCCATGGACACCATTTTTCAACAAAACAGGCCACAAAATACTTCTGCTAATAGAATCGAAAGCTTTTTCAAAATCAATAAAGGCAACATAGAGTTTACGATTGAAAGAAAACTGTTTCTGAATAAAAGCCATCAGAGTAAACATATGGTCTATAGTAGAGTAATTACGTTTGAATCCAGCTTGATACTCTCCCGTGAGATTATTTTCTTCTACCCATTCCTGTAACCTACAGTTAATGATCGTGCTGTATAGCTTACTGGTAACATCACAAAGTGAAATGCCTCGGTAATTATTGGGATTGTTTACGTTTCCTTTCTTATAGAGGGGTATAATAATAGATTCTGCCCAATTCTCAGGATATATTCCCTTGTCAAATATAGAGTTGAAAAGGGTTACCAAGAAATTCAAAATGAGATCAGATTTACAGCCATATTTTATAAATTCTCCAATTATACCATCTGGTCCTGAAGCCTTGCGTTGTTTAATTTTCCTAATCGCAAACAAAACTTCTTCTTTAGAGATTGGGCGATTTAAATCATCATTCACTAGTTCTTCATTATATTCACATTGTAACATATCATCAATGTTAGTATCTTTTGTCAGCAGTGTTTTGAAATGTTCAAACCAAGTGTCTATACTTATGCTATTTGAAGGCTGATTTTGTTTCAAAGATATCCTTTTCACTGTGTCCCAAAACTGTTTCTGACTATTCACAGAAGACAGTAATTCTGCAATTAGTGTATCATTAAATTGCTTCCTCTTTCTCTTCTGTAAATGCTTATATTCACGTCTTGCCTTGCAATACTCGTGACGGTCTCCATCATCATGTGAACGCACAAATTTATTCAACAATCTACAAACATGCTTTTTACAATAACCACACTCTGAATCAAACCAATCTTGGGACTCATTACTTCCTTTATGCCTTACTTGAATTTTCATACAGACAGCAGCTTCCTTTATACACATGTTAAAGTAACGCAGTGCTTCGTTAACATCAAGATCAATCACACTAACTGCATGTGCCATTTTTTCCTGAAAGTCTATTCGTGACAAGTTATTACAGAATACACTGCTATAATCATCATTCCAAACAAACTTTTCCAAGATGAGACTGTTATCATTAAGTTTAGTGTTTGAGTTATCATCTACACATCTGACGTGGAGTTCTACAGGCATATGATCTGACTCAGTACGTGCACACACGTTTAGCTCACACGAATCACCAAAACACGCAAATAGTTCACATGACATTAAAAAATAATCAATAACACTGCAGCCACTATCGGACACGTATGTGTAGCAACCTTCAAGATCGCCATTACACAAACCATTAAGCATACACAAATCTACAGCAGTACACATATTTAGCAACAATTTACCATAACTATTCAATGTCTTGTCCTGAGAACATCTACCAACATTTAATGGGTGACTCGCACATTGCAACTCAAAAATATTGCCACCATTAATTCTTTGACAAACATGTGAAACATTAGAAGTCCTGCTGTTCATATCTCCACATAACAACACATACACATCATGGTAAGTCAGTATACAATCCGTTATGTAATCCTCCAACTGAGCTATACCATTTTCACTATCAAAATGAACATAATATGGCGAACCTTCGGGAGGAACATAAGAATAGATATATAGAACATCTTTATCTACCCGAACAACTGCTTTTTGATAAGAAATGCACCGCAGAGTCGAGATTTCATAGGGATTTGTTCGACATACTGCAAAAAGTCATTTCTAATTAGACATACTATACCTCCAGATCGTCTCCCCTGTTTCGTGAATTTTACAGCAGGTATACAAAATGTTGAAAAACCAGAAAATACATTAGAATAAAATTCTTCAAAAAATGTTTCCACTAAACATACGAAATCAAAAGAGCAAACATATGAAACAAAATCTTTATCATTCAATTTTGAAAACAAACCATTAACATTCCAGTGTAGAAAGGATACGGCGCGTTTTCCTTTATTGTCATCATCAGAGCTAAAAACGTCATTATTTAATCGATCACTCGGAAACTTTACGAGTTCTTCTGCCACTGGGATACGCCCCCTTCCACGGGTCAGTTCAGCACACGGCAAGTCACAACACGAAGAGTCACAGTTCACGCTGTCACCCACAAAAGCACGTGCGGGCTTCGTGCCACTCACGGTTACGCCAGGCGATGACACCGGTGTCACGTCAGCTGTCGACTCCCGGCTGAAAATCTCCTCGGAAACGTTCCACAGGGACCGGCCAACTTCCTATTTGATTTCCACCAACTTCTCCGCGCTGTCCACAGAGTACTTTTTGCCGTCGATTAATAGGTGATCATATATCATTGTCACGCTTTTCCCTTCCTGCCGAGCTTTCTTTAGGTGTGGCGTCAGTCTTCTACGAATGTCTCTCACACCTCTGGAAAAGTCTTCGCCGACGAAAACATTCGATCCCCGGAGTTTCTGTTTTGCTTTCAGGATGTTCACCTTCTGTTTGTAGAAGGTGCACCGTGCAATAATGGGAGAATCTGACTTCCCGTTAAGCCGATGCACCCGGTCAAACTCCACGTCATCTGTCAAGCCAAGTTTGTCGGTGATCAGGTCTTGGAGCATTCCTTCGCAGTGAGCATTGGTCTCATTTTCTGTTCGAGAAAGTCCGTAGAAAAGGAGATTGTTGCGTTTGGAACGCCCCTCCAGATCATCGATCTTCTTGTCACAGTCGGCCAGTCTGCTCCACAGGTCGTTGTTGGTCTTTTTTAGTTCCTGATTCTCTGTTCTTAACTCGTTCATCTCTTCTTTCAGTCCTTTCAGTTCGTTTTGCAGAGCCAAGTGATCGTCGCGTAACTCACGAAGTTCTTTCTTCACATCATCCAACTTGGCGTTCATCTGGTCGCCAATGGTTTTCATAGTCGTCACGACATCACTCAAGGTAAGATCCGGGGGCTGGCAGATTGCAGAAGCGGTGGACTCGCTCAGCCTCTCCAGGCTGACACTGCAACTTGCTGCTGCACTGGTCAACCGTGACTGTCTCGTGTTGCTCTTAACTGGGGGATTGTTGGGTCCTGGATTGCTTTCAATGTCACCACAACGTAAAAGCAAACTGCCCCAGAACAGGTAAGAGAGGAGTAGTCCAAAGGTGACACCGTCCACTTTCCGTCCAAGTTTAACAATGGCGACGCGCATAGCCGAGTTGTTTTGGGCCCTTTTCATCATGAAATTGATGTAAACCGGTACAAAACAGCCACACACACATCGGAAATCAGTTGCTGCTGAAGGCATGACACTTCACCACAGTCTCTGCCAAACATGGGCACTGCACAAAGTCACGATTTACTACGATTCTCAGAGAGAGAGAGAGAGAGAGAGAGAGAGAGAGAGAGAGAGAGAGAGAGAGAGAGAACTCAAACTCAAAAGTTTTAATTGCAAAGGCCACCGACCTATCTGCAAGGAGGTCAATAATGAACAAAATAGAATTCAAGTGAAAACAAGCGCACGTCGCATCCACACACACACAATCATAACCCCCCTCCCCCCCTCCACACACACACACACACACACACACACACACACACACACACACACACACACACACACACACACCACTTGTGAAGAGTGGGGAGAACAAAGCAAAACAAACAGAAAACATTTCCTGTGTAGAAGAGGCGAAAAAAAACGAAAAAGCTGGTATAACATTTCCCGCTGACAATGTTAATTTTTAGACATTTCTAGTAGTGAGAGAGAGAGAGAGAGAGAGAGAGAGAGAGAGAGAGAGAGACAGACAGACAGACAGACAGACAGACAACCAGCTAGCCAGGCAGATAGAGAGATATGATTCACGACTGTTAGTAACACAGAAGAAGTAAACATACTAACACTTAGCTGAGAAACCTGTTGACTGCTGTCGTTTCTGTTAGAAGCTGACAGCAATTCCATCCTCGGCCCTGTGCTTTTCGATCCCCGTCGCGTGACGTTACCTCTTCTGCTCATTTTGTCATCATGATGTGTCTTCACTCTTTCGTGATACTGATATGAAGGCAAAGCACTCGCACCGCTCCGTAACTCAGATGCCTCAGTTCTGCTGCATTGTTCTCGCTCCTGACTACTTTCCGATTTTCTGGGCCGTTTCATGATGCTGATGTCGCCAAACGTATCAAAGGCATTACCCTGTCTTCCTCTTTGCATCATGTTGTGTAGACACGTATTCATGACCGCTGGTGTATTGTCTGAAGTGTACTTGGGATTTGTCTTTTCCACTTGTGAACTTCCAAAATTTGTACGTGGAGTTCTCTGTCGATCGCATGCCAAACCAGGACCAGACCGCTCTTCAAAGATTTTGTGCCTGTGTGATGTTGAGGGACTTTCACCGAAGAGGACTTTATTGCTACAGGTATTTTGCTTCAGAGGTGATGGCGTGTTTCTCTTGCCGGCTGTTTTCTTCAATAGCTGGGGTGGTGAACATGGAACGATACATATGCCCTCCAGTTTTCTAGGCCGGCTTTCATTGTGTTTTTCACGTCCACTTGATTCTGTCATGTCGTCGTCTGACGTACCGTGAAGACCCAAACAGATTTGTGGTATTTTATGTGACCCTGCGTGTAAACTCTGTTGCGCAATGTTACATTCAAGACAGTCTTTACTGCCGTGACCAGACCGTAGAAACGAACCGGCCTGATTTGTGCGAGTGTTGACATGCGTTTCGTAGCAGATATTTGGGGATGTCGCCTGATGCACTGGTTCTCTGCTGTGGCCAACAGATCTGACAGTCTTTTCTCTGCACTCTGCTTCTCTTTTCTCTGTATCCATTTCGCGCAGATTCTTTTCAGTTTCTGATGCATCATGACCGTGTAGTCCAAAGCAAACCTGTTTTAGATGACTATGTGAACGCTCACCTTTCTCAGCGTTCTGGTCAAACGACCGTCTTCGTATTCCAGCTTCCATCTCCGCTTGTTTGTTTTTCTCTAGCCTTTGTAAATCGCCACTGCCCACGCTGTAACGATGCATTTTGCGTTGTAACTGTTCTCTCGTGCTTAGTTCTTCAGACGACTGTTTTTTTCTCGTGTCCCTTTCAAACCGCTTTCTCCACTGTTTGTCTTCTTCCTCGTGCACGTGATCAAATTTGACTTTACTCAGACGCCGGCGGGAGACAGGGGATGGACTCAAACTGGATTCGTGTGTTGACAACAAGACAGGACTGGGATCATTCTGCGGTAAATCACCTGGTGATCGCCGTTCTCCATCTTGGACGCTGCTATGACCAGAGCTCTTGCTGACTCTTTTGCCTCGAGCATTACGGGCGCTTAGTACGACTCCACTATGTGTGCCAATATCCGACTCGCTTTGCATCTGCAAACCAAACAGAATAGTACATCAACTCGCTCACATGATGCGTTCAATTCGAACCTAAGATAATCCTTACATGTCAGGTGTACAGAAATAATTTTCTTTGCGGAAAAAATCACAGAATGCATGCATTCTAATATTTGCAACGATTATTTTGTTTTCTTAATGAAGATAATACGTTAGTATAAGCTGATGAAATTATGAAGATACCACAGTTGTTGATTAATACATCGTTCTGTTTGAATTTTGTCGTTGAAGTGTTTGATACTCAATCACACACATGTTGCAAGTAAGCTTAACATTTGGCAAAGCTAAAACAACGAAAACAATAACCAATCATCCAATCCAAAATTTGGCACTCATCTACATCCTAATTCATTTCAGTTGCTTGCCTAGTGGCTGGTTAACTTCACGTCGACGCTGCTATGCGCGGATTGACACATCGGAAGCATGGATGACTTTCTACAAACAGTCACAACGTATAATCGAAGATATTCACAGAGCATAAGAGCGGATTTTTCACAGCGTCTCAGTTTATTTCTTGAGAATCTGTATGCTATTTCACAACACAGTGAAATCTTTATTTTCGCAGATCACTCCCATGTCTTCACCTTAGTAACGTTACTTATCCTCAGCCATAAACCTAAAACGCATGCTGAGAAATCTAAGTCTACTTATTTTTTATGTTTACCATGAGTTTTAACAGAGTCTGTGTACCATTCAAAACATAGTAATATTTTCTTTTCTTTGTTTTCTTCGATTCAAGCGTTTATCCACAATTACAACTGATGCTTGTCATGAAGTCCGTTCTGCTTTATGCCACAATCACTGAGTTTTTCTGTGACAGACGACGCAACTCTGTGTCTCCTGTCTGCCTTTCGTGTTATTACTGGCAATGACTTCTTGACACCCCTGAACACAGATCTGGGCAACTCTGACAGCCACAGGTTTGATTTCCTAAGTAGGCCTATTTGTCCTGAACTCTTTCGTTTGGCTTCTATGCTAATTCTCCACTTTTTCGAAAACTCAGATGGTGATGCCAGTTGGCCGAAGGAAGTTGGCTGTCTTCCAAAGGTTCACCAGGTCCCCGAAGAGCTTGGCCCTCGGAGCCACTGGCTTCAGCCATGTGTCCTGCCTGGCAGTAGCATGGAGGTTTCAGTCCTGTAGTATGTGCTCGGTGTCTATTTCGGCCTCTCTGCATGGACACATCGCAGACTCGCCAGTCTTGTACTTTTTATACATGTTTGCATTCAGTCTGTTATGTCCAATCCTTAGTCTGAACCGTAGCACTTAATCTTCTCTGCTTTGGTGGTAGTACTAGTCAGCTTGGCTGGAATTTGGGTGTTGCTGTTTCCATTTCCTCCTGTATAGAGTGTTGTAATGAATGTCTTCTCCTCAGGGTAGGAGACCTCTGTGTCATGTTGTTCCAGCTGTCCCCCTTCCTTGGCCAGTCTGTCCGCCTCCTCATTGCCATGGATCCCACAATGGGCGGGGACCCACTGAAGGACAAGTTTTGCATTTTCACCAAGATTCTGCAGAGCTGTATCCAGAGAGTTGAGGTCCTTCCGGCGGTGATTTTGAAGTGCACTCAGGACATAGAGAACATCTGTGAAGATCTATGCTAATGCTGACCACTAAATTAACATACAGTTTCTAGTGTGGCCCATCTGATGTATTTGGTACCTCTTGGCGTGTGATCTGACATAGTGTGCCTGTTTGTAAGAACACAGTTCGATGTAGGTGTTGAAAGAAAACAAGGTGGTCTTCATGCTTTTCTCATCTTTAACTTTTATGTACCGTAACTAAGGCTCGTGTTTAAATTTTCTATACTATCTTTTGGTATGCCCATTAACGTTTTGACTGTTATAAAAATTCAGTACTTTCGTACATTTCGTCATTAGTTTGTTTATGCTAAATTTCATGTTTTTATTGTTGATAACCGGTTTTTAAAAAAAAATAGCCATGCAGCAGAAAAAAAAAAAAAATTTTCAACAGCAGTATAAATGGACATATTTATCTATCTATCTGCCTGTATGTGTATACAGAGAGAGAGAGAGAGAGAGAGAGAGAGAGAGAGAGAGAGAGAGAGAGAGACATGTGCATGATTACAAAAAAAAATGACCTCGCCTTCCCACTAATTAAACGCCGTCATCCTGTCTGGTTCTGGCATATATCTCGCCATGACTCCAAGCTCCAGACCATCTAGACAAGGGACAGTGAGTGCTGATGTCCCAGAGGCATTTTGAAGATGTTCTCGATGGACGATGAGTACTCCCTATTGCATGTTACTTGGGACAGTCCTGTGAAGGTCCCCAACTAACCAAGCGTGCGCCATGATTCTTCTACAATATACTGTTGTGGGAAATAATAATAATAATAATAATAATAATAATAATGAATACTTATATAGCGCCCATTCTCGGCTAGAGGCCAAGCTCTAAGCGCTTTACAATCCACACTCGTTTACACAACGGGCTGCCTACCTGGGTAGTGCCGACTGAAGAGCTGCCAGCTGGCGCATCATTCAGTCGTTTCCCGTGTCATCCAGTCAGTATCGTTCAATATCGATCACTCATTTTCCTTACTCCCTTCATTCTTTCCATTTCTCACGCAGGTTGCATGCTATGTGTAACGTGTCATCCATACCAACGGCCAAACTGGCCTACTCTTCCGAAAGTTGGTGATGGGATTTTACGTGTGTGCAAGATGTTATGCGTGCGTTCACACACGGAACCTCGGTTTATAGTCTCATTCGAAGGACTGTATGGGAAATGGAGTCAGAACCAATGTTAACTCCGAGGGAAAAATCCCCCTGTACCGAAACGCCCCGGCGGAGGTTCGAACCCGCAACCCCAGGATCACCAAGATTGCGAGTCAGGCGCTCTACCAACGAGCTATTCCGGGAAAATGATGAGTACGACGATGACAATGACCCCGCGTATAGCTTTCAAAGACTGTAAATCATCTCCCTACCTCCACACTCCGATGGCGTCCGAGTTGTCTTGATGGTCGATATGTTGCTGAATATTTGCGGTGACCGCGTGTTCCCCACAGCAGCGGCAACAGTTGCGTGGATAGGAACTTGGCATAATCTAGGCGAATGGCCTGTAAAAGGTTTCATCCAAAAAACTGTTAATGCAGGTTTAATGCTGACGCCATAGCATGTTTCCACTATGAAGAGAGCAGCATCTATCCATTCACTTACTCTCCGCTGTTAAGGGTGGATCATTTTCACTTCCGTCATCTTAAAAAAAAAAAAATCATGGGGTTGTTTTAGACATTGCGCTGTTGGTAAATTACTTTAGGGGTGCTTAATCCAACATACGAACAACATCATCTGCAAAGCCGCCCCTACTGATGACAATAACTGCTTTGTCATTGAACCAGCGTGAGTGAGCACCCCTCTCCTTCCCCCAACTTCCAAAGGATGCTACCATATCCATCCAACTACAGTCTATATCAGCTCTCCGGCACCAACGACCTTGGCACGCAGTCAACATGGCCATGGAACGGGACAGGGAATACACTATAGGTTGGTGGTCAATACTGAGGTCACCAAGAGAGCAGAGCATGAATGACCACAGCACTTCAGACTTTAGAGATTCTAGAGACAGCCGAAGATGATGAGGATATAGATGGTGATGCTATGAGTTCTGTTCATCTCTGAAAACGCCTGATAGGACTGTATTGTAAAATTTCCTTTCACAGTATACCCCAACGTTAACCACGTCCGAGAGCTACAGACACCTAAGTTTTGGCCAGGAGCTCTGAGCATCATTTAGAAAGAAGAATCTGTAAAGCAGATGAAACGACCATGTAGTTTCTATCTTCCAACCTGAACCCATGGCAAACTCATCCTTGGGTAGTAGTAGTCCAAGGTTAAACCAACCCACAACTAACTGCCTCTTTCTGGGACATGAACCCATCACGCTAAGCACTGCGCCACGTTTTTACACAGATCTCAGTTTCTGACGGAATCCTGTTTATCTGGACTTTGGTATCCTTCACTCTGTGGTTGCTAATGATAATGACGGGTTTTCATCCTAGCCGACCTGCAGGGAACTGCAAGTAGGTACCAAGGTGGTACGAATTTCAAATAGAACATTTTGTTCACAGGGAAAAATGACAGAATTTTAAGTGACAACTATCCGCCAACCTGTTTCAAACAATGTTTGTGTTTTTCTGTCTCTCAGTCAGTAAAACACACACACACACACACACACACACACACACACTGCTGCTTCATCCACTCGATTTGCATTAACCCACTTGTTCACGTAGCGCGCGCGCGCGCGCGCACACACACACACCACACACACACACACACACACACACACACACACACACCACACACACACACACGCGCGTGCACCCACTCGCCCACACACACTGAAGAGCTTCATCCTTTTCATGATAATGTATTTATAATGTATCTAACCATTGTTAGTCATACCGTACACATGCATACACACACACATTCACACACACACACACACACACAACACACACACACACACACACACACACACACACACACACCTGGAGAGAGAGTGAGAGAGAGAGAGAGAGAGAGAGAGAGAGAGAGAGAGAGAGAGAGAGAGAGAGAGAGAGAGACAGACAGACAGACAGACAGACAGACAGACAGAGAGAGAGAGAGAGACAGAGACAGAGAGAGACATATGAACTGGAGAGCCAGACAGAAAAAAAATGACAGGTATTTTTAAGGGAAAGGTTATTAGTTCCGCAAGACAATACAGACAACAGATTACAGGACAAAACACGATGCATTTGGATCTCTTGGGTCTTTTCCAGACAAAAACAAACAACACTTAGGGCGATGAAAACGAAGAACGAGCAACCTCTTATCTTCTCTTCGTTTTCATTGTCCTAAACGTTTGTTTTTGTCTGAAAAAGACCTAAGAGGTCAAAGTGCATCCTGTTTTGTCCTGTAATCTGTTTGTCTGTATTGTCTTGCGGAACTATTAACCTTTCCCTTTAAAAACAAATTTCTTCAATTTCCGCCTTCAGTCACCTCGCTTTGAAACTGAAAGATATTTACCCGTCGGTCTTGGGCGTTGGAAGTCCTGCTGGGTGAGCCTGAAGAAGAGGAGTTATTTCTGGAGGAAGCCGACGCAGACTGACTTCTGTCCAATCGTCTGGCAGGCTTTTGTTTGTGCTTCTTTTTCTTCTTCTTCTTCTTTCCTTTGCCTGCACTGTGGCTTTCTGTCGCCTCTTCAGCCTTCTGCGTTTCGTCTTTGGTGCCCTCAGTGGCACCTCCTCCTTCAGCACCTCCGGTGTCTTCAGCAGCCCCACCTTCTTTCTTCTTCTTTTTCTTCTTCTTTTTCTTTTTCTTTCCTTTCTCAGACCCTTCGCTCTCGGCTCCCTCCTCCGGCTGGCCTTTCTCCCCTGATTCGCCATCTTTTTTCTTTTTCTTCTTCTTTTCTTTCCTTTCTCAGACCCTTCGCTCTCGGCTCCCTCCTCCGGCTGGCCTTTCTCCCCTGATTCGCCATCTTTTTTCTTTTTTTTCTTCTTCTTTTTCTTTCCTTTCTCAGACCCTTCGCTCTCGGTTCCTCCTCCGGCTGGCCTTTCTCCCCCGATTCGCCATCTTTTTTCTTTTTCTTCTTTTTCTTCTTCTTTTTCTTTTTCCCTTCTTTCCCTTCCTCGTCTTTGCCGTCTCCTTCGGCTTTCTCTTTGTCGTCTTTGCCGTCTCCTTCGGCTTTCTCTTTGCCGTCTCCTTCGGCTTTCTCTTTGCCGTCTCCTTCGGCTTTCTCTTTTGTCGTCTTTGCCGTCTCCTTCGGCTTTCTCTTTGTCGTCTTTGCCGTCTCCTTCGGCTTTCTCTTTGTCGTCTCCAACCTCTGGATGTGTCTCATCTTTTGTTTGTGCAACCTGCTCCGGTGTTGCTGTGTCAGCCTGCTCGTGGACTTCATGCTTCTTCGTCTCTTCGGCATGTGCTCCTTCAGCTGACGTTTCTGGGTCTTTGGTGGCGGTGCTAGTGATATCTGTTGAAATGGCGTCTGTTGTCTCTTGATGATCGTGTTCTACTTGGCTCTCATCTTTCACAATGTCACCCTTTCCAGTGTCTTGGACTCCTGCTTGTACATTACTTGTGTGTTCTAGTACTTCCGGTTTTACAGTCTCCAGGGCATCCTTACTGCCCATTCCTCCAAGTGACTGTTTGTCTTTTTCTTCTGTAGATTTGGCATCAGGAACTTGGTGTCCATCTGTGACGTGCGAGTCATGTATTTCTTCCCTAGAATCGTGAATTGTTGGTTCTGTTGTGGACGTAGCATGGTCACCTTCTACTACAGATTTCCCTGCTTCCGGGACATCGACATGTGTGAGCACTGGCACAGTATCTGTCGTCGGTGATCTTGCTGTTCCAGCACTGTCTAATGAATCTTTAGAGCCATGTTGTTGTTTAAGATCTGGAAGAGTACCGACACCAGAACCTTGCCTGTCAAATTCAGCCTTTTCCTTTGAAACACTTTCTGCCGATATTCTGCTACCTACTGCCCTTCCGATCTTGTCAGAACTTCGGAGCTCTTCCTTCGAGTGTTTGTCTGGCGTTTCACTTGCTGATATTTGTATCTCGGGGACTTCTTCGTGTTTCCTTTTATCGGAACGTCGGGAATGCTTTTGAGCATTCCCATACAATACATTCCGTGCTGGTGTTCCATCTTTCTCAATTTCATCAATAATGTCGAAGACATTCACCTGAGTCCATATTTCTCCCTTTTTGTTTCCGATATGCTTTGTTTTGGAAGCACCACTGAATACTCTGCCTTGTGTTTTTTCTCTGTACAAAGCTTCTTTCTCAGAAGGCACTCTTTTGTGTACTCCTCTTTCTCTTTGTGTCTTCTTGGAATGCCGAACTTGTTCTTTGGAAGATTCCTTTGAAGGTTTCTGAACTTTTTCGCGCATCATTTCCTGCTGCTGGACTTCTTCGGTAGTTGAAGGCATTCCTATGCAAAGAATGCACATTGCAACAAATCAATCACAATAAGAAATGCAGAAGAAATCGATGCAACAAACAGAACACCTTACGTTGATATAGGACACAAACCACTTCAAGTAGAAGACCAGGATGAGTAAACAACAAATATATATAGTTGAATAATTCAAGTTGGTCTGTGATTTGGTTAATCAAAGCAATCTATTTCTTTTCTTGCACTGTCTAGATTTATAGTTTGTCTTTTCCCGCTCACATCGACCTTAACCATAAAGAACCTGCTTTTGTATTCTCGATAGTTTTTAGGACCAGAGCAATTTTTTGCGCCGCCTTGATCATCAAAATTATTTTCATGACAGGCACTGTTTTTCTGTACCCTCTTTCGATAAGGCTCAAAAGCAGTTCTCGATTCTGTATCTGTATAGTGGGTCCCGAAAGTCTTTTTAAACTTGTTCAGAGATCTGTCTCTTTCCAGTTCATTTTGTCTGAGTGAATCAACGTCAGATAGACTGTTAGAGGCATGGAAACAATCTGGAACTATATTAGGAGCACCCGATCTGTCGAAGGCATTTTTT
>CM031617.1:58318146-58353146 GCA_018398815.1 Conus ventricosus | reverse complement strand
GTTACAGAAGAGACAGAAGAGTAAAATGGTAAACAAAAGTATCAGAACACTGGACGGCAGAAAGGAAAGACAAAGCTGAAAAAGGCAAAATCAAAGTGATGGAAAAGAGCGAGTATAACTTGATGGTCCATTCATGTTTCCGGACGGTTCATGGAACCCCAAACAGCGGGTCTAGAATGGGATTCAGTGCCACCACAAAGCATCAACAGGAATCTCAAACCCGTTCGAGAGGCATGGGTGGGATACAGTTCGTAGCAAAGTCATAGGTGAGAACAACGGTCAATACAGAGCGAATCCAACATCACTCTGTTGAAGAAACAGAAACGCATGTTGGCCGGGAGAATCAAAGGCAAAATGACATGACTGACGTCGATGTGGCCACATCTAATTATTTGTCCGCACACTTCATATACACACGAAAAGGCGCGCTGAACAAGATCAAAGCAGACATACAAACCCAGGCACAAAGCAGCGCAACGTCCCGACCACTGCAAGCTTCTCCTCAAGTCATTTCCCTGTCAGGAAGTATCCGCCAGTGCGTCAAGACAGCTTCTTGTGCAGGAAACCCGGAAGAACAATACATGAATACTGATTCACCCAACAATGATTTTATAGACACGCTGTCCTTGGTGATGCAGAGAGAGAGAGAGAGAGAGAGAGAGAGAGAGAGAGAGAGAGAGAGAGAGAGAGTTACCTCCTTTACAGACTGGCGCCTGTCATCATGTTTCTGGATCTCTCCATGTTCTTTGTCCTGCACACACCCATGTAGTTCTTCAGAGTATTAATTTTTGGTTTTCCTTCCGACACGCACACTACTCGCTATTGGCATATTCAATTTCATTTTTCAGGCTTAGCTGACGACGAAGATTTTATCGAGTTACCACGAATAAACTGATTTTCTTCCTACGTTAATTTCGTGACACACAAACCAGAACAATCAAAATGTAATTCTGGTTATGTCAAGATAGGCAAATGCAAAGATTCATGTATGTGACCTATCGTCACAGAAAAAAAAAACATTGTCAAACTGAACAATTTTGAATGATAATATGACCGAAAACTCCGGTACCTTCTCTGATAACATGAAAATTGTCATGCCAGGTTTCTTCAAAACAAAGTTATGGACTTTCCAAGTCCATCATGATCAGATATGTTAAAAATCGGTGCTTAAACACGAGATTGTTCTGCACGCAGGAAACCCCTAGCAATTAGTTGAAAACACAGTTTTAGTGGTCGGCTTACCGTTGACACCTAATGAATAAACAACGTCAGAGAATACCAAAACTAGGGTACTTCAAAATCGACCAAATCGAGGAAGTGACATTTTTACACGCTTGCTACAAAAGTACCCCCGCAACTTAAAAGGGGTTTTGTTGTGATCGTTTACATATTTGAAGAGTGAAATGTAAACAACTTCAACGGTAGTACTTTTGTTGACGTGCCTGGGTGTTATGTGTGTGTGTGTGTGTGTGTGTGTGTGTGTGTGTGTTGTGTGTGTGTGTGTGTGTGTGTGTGTGTGTGTGTGTGCGCGTGTGTGTGTGTGTGTGTGTGATTTGTAAAACATTATGAATGACTGCTATGTCAAAGAACGGCCATCAATTCTAAACCGTAAATCTCTGACTATAATATTTTAATCATTCCATTGAACAGATATTGATACTTTTAATATTCAGAGTCTGCTCCCTTCTCGTTCTCCAAACAACTCCTGTTCCATATTTCTAAGCAATAAACACGCAAACACTCTCCACTGCCACCCCCTCCCTGCCACACCTCTCTCAACACGTTTACTCCAGTATTCTCACCAAATCGCAATATACGGCTCTTTCTTTACCACTCCTAACTCCCTGAAGAGTCACTGATGCGCCAGACTAAACAGCACCACACCAGGTTCCTTCAGTTTTATCGGTTGTGTGCCCAGTCGGGGGCTCGGCGCGTGGTTTCCCTGTCCGGTCTGCAATGTTGTCAGTCTACCGTTCTTTCTTTCTACCCTCGCAGAAAAACAAATGTCACACTCTCTCAACAGCTCCCTGGAGGTCGTTTTCGTCATTTTTTTTTTAAACATAGTAGTACCAATATTGTTTTCGTTTATAAACTGATGTCAGCAGATTTTCACATGATCCGATATGTTGCTTGATGGTTTGAAACATCTGCCGTTAGTGATATGATCCATATGTCTGACGTGTAGTATCTTGCGGCATCAGCCCATTTCCGTGACTCAGGATTCTTCTTTCCAGATCTGCCCTAAGAGTCTGTCTCACACACGTACGGAAAGATGGAATGTGGCAGTGCTTGCTGGAGTTCGATCCTGTGTTTGTTGGTGCTCTTGTCATGAATTTTTTTTAACTCAGTCTGCTAATAATGGATCCTACGTAACCGACTGTTGAAAAGATCCCTTACTGCCAGTGATGGATCCTACGTAACTGACTGTTGAAAAGATCACCTACTGCCAGTGATGGATCCTACGTAACTGACTGTTGAAAAGATCCCTTACTGCCAGTGATGGATCCTACGTAACTGACTGTTGAAAAGATCACTACTGCCAGTGATGGATCCTACGTAACTGACTGTTGAAAAGACCCCTTACTGCTAGTGATGGATCCTACGTAACTGACTGTTGAAAAGATCACCTACTGCCAGTGATGGATCCTACGCAAGTCAGGATAATTTGAGCATTACTTTGCTAGCATGATCAATTAAACTGGTAATGCTGTCATTGTGGTGATGTTGGATATTTCCGTTCTTGGGAATGGCGACGATTAGTAACTGAGCTCATGGCTTTGGCCACTCGCAAGAGTGCCAGATTTTGTAACAGATGGCATGTAGATAATCAATGGAAACTTCTCTGCCGTGCTCGTGAGTTCTGCAGGATGATACTGATGCCTACAGCCTTCCCACATTCAAATGGCTTTACTGCTGCTACGAACTCGTCATGGAGTGCTGGAAAGTCATTCTCATGTGGTGAATCCTGTACTGTCTGCATAGGCTGACCCCCTTTGTTCCGTTTGTTGTAGAATTCAGCCCAGCAATACTCGGCCAAGCTTTCCATCTTGTCTTCGTCTTGAGTGACACAGTTGCCTGTCTTTGTCCTGAATGGTTCTCACTTTACTTCTGTACGAAACACTTTTTTTTACAGTCTTAAAAACTTTCTTAATGTTGATGTTGTCAAGGTTGTTTTTTTTTTTCAAGGTCCTCTCGGAGTATTGTTCGACAATGCTTTCCTACGCGTCCTTCATTTCTTTGACCGATCTTCCTGTTTAGAGAGCTGTGTTTCTTCCTTCTCTCCTCAACTTTCTTGTGCTGTTTTAAGGTCTCTCCAGCATCACCCGTCTCTGAGATTTGGATTGTTTCTAGACCCCAGTCGCTGTTTCAGTTATTACTTGGTTGAAACAGTCTGTGAGCTTCAAGATCTTCTTCAAACTGTTGTGATTGGGAAAATTTCCTCCTTTGGCTGCTTGAAATTTTTCAACGATGTCAGGACCTTTAATTTATCAAGAGTGAATCTGAGACAGCCGTTTTGCACTCTGTTCTCCAATCTCACAGTTTAGTTTATTACGGTCAATACCAACGGTCAGCTCTTAGACGTGTCATTATTTTAGCCCTACTTATACCAGACGTGTTTCAGATCTTCACAGGAAGACAGTCTAATTCCCCATTTCACCTGGGCATCTCTTGGCATTCCAGCCACCTCTACATTCTCCCGGTAACGCGCGCCACTCGTTATCTCCTCCACAACTACCTGCTTCTCGTTCCCAGTCAACACACACACACACACGCTTGCACACAACAAACACACATTCACACACACACACACACGCACGCACACTCGCTCGCTCGCGCATGCATGCACACACACACACGCACGCACGCACGCGCACGCGCGCGTACACACACACACACACACACACACACACACACACACCATCCTAAACAGCCGAACACAATACAGCTTTCTTTCTTGGATTCTGACCTCTGGAGGAGACTCTTCGTCGTCACTGAAGCCGCCAGTCTGGACAACCTCCTCACTATACTCCTGCATACAGTCAATGAACAGACCACAACGTATCAAACTGAACAACACCTCTCACACAACCCACAATTTTACATTTTAAAAAGAATGGGCAGTAGTTCCGCCAGACGATACAGACAAACAGATTATAGGACAAAACAATGCATTTCGACCTCTTGATTCTTCTTCAGGCAAAGACAAACAACATTTAGGACAATGAAAACGAGGAACGAGCACCCACTTATCTTATCAAGAGAACTAATAAATACCAATCCTAGCTCAACCGCCCTCAACCAGTTTCGGGCGGTTGAGCTAGGAATTGGTATTTATTAGTTCTCTCCTAGTAAACCCTACAAACATGCATACTGTGTAGGATTATCCGTTTTCATACTAATTTAGTAAACTTTTCAGATTTTAGTTTTTGCTTAATCCTGTGTTTTTCCTGATCATTTTCAATAACATCATTTTCACGCATACATTCATCAAATGCGTCTCTGTCTTTCATGTGAAATAAAACTACAGTCTTTAACTGTTCTCTAAAGTCTTTTAAAACTGAGTTATATTTTTGGCATAAAATCCACACACTTATCCCAGCATGTCTTCCACTGAAAGCCAGTTTTGATAAGTGTTTCTCTTTTTAACTATGTCTCTTTCTGCTGAACAGTCATCTATAATAAATAGTGTCTGCGTTCCTTCAAACAGTTTATAAAAAGTATTCTAAACACTCACTCAGTTTTATTGCTAGGATCAACTAAATATATGTTATCATCCGTCCATATAAACCTTCTATCATTATATGCTTTGTTCCATTTAAGTGTTGGGCAGAAAATTACTATATGATCAAAATTATAACGATAAACTGTTTGTAATAGGTCGAGGACAAATATTGTTTTTCCACAACCATGTCTGTCCACAAATCAATGAACAATGAGGCTTTTTTATCATAAAGTTTAACATCGGCATTGACACCAAAGTCGTCTGCTCCATAGTTTTATAACAGAATTTAATTTAATCCAGTTATTGTTTTTATTATACTTTCTGTCAAAACTTGTTCAGTATAATAAAATCCTATAAGATCTAAATGTGTAAGATTAATCCAAGTCAGTTCTCTGAGATTGCTTCTATTTAGACTAATATTGATTTTGTCACTGGTTGTAATGACCTTAATCTCCCCACCGTTGTAAAGAACGACGACAGTAACTTTAAGTTTTTCAACGTCTAAGTTTTGCCAGCTAATTAGAATTCCTTTAAAAAGGACGTCGCTAACGCCCACAACCCCATCCCTCTCCTCATCTTTTAAGACAGAAATTTCAAATATCATTGTGAACGTGTCTCCTAATTTCATTTGTTGAATGAACTGTAATTTTGTAGAAGCATCTTTCAAAACTGATTCTTTTCTGTGGAGGATGTACTGTTTGCTCCCAAACGGTTTTATTTCGATCTCTTTCCGACTATTGTCCTCAGGTGTAAGGCTTATATGTAAAGGACCTGAGTTGAGTGCTTTTCTGAAACTTTTTTGACGGTCAAAAAATGTAAATGGGCTTATGAATTCAAATTTTATGTCCCATTCTAAATATGGTTCTAAGTGCCATTTGCTGTCAGGTTTTTGAACTATTTTATATTCATACTGGCCAACATTATTTGCTTCTAGATTGCGTAGTTGTTCTAGTTTAGGAAACTTTTTGCTGTCGCCAACCTCTTTACGTTTATAATAACCATCTTTGCTGTACTCAAAACCATACAAAGCGCCTATTTCACCGTTCTGTTCAAAGTCCTCAGTGTCTGCAAGGTCTTTTAATTCTAAAGTTACACACCTCTCAGGCGCTAATGTAACTCCCGATTCTTCTGGTCCACGCGACATGTTTTAGTACAACGTATTATTTTATTTCTAAAACAATGTGCAGGTTATCACATTTCACGACTTTTCCTGCTTTGTCTGCGATTTTTATATTAAATGATCCGACCCTCCCACAAACTAATCTTTTAAACTGTAAATTAGCGAATTGTATAATTTCATAATCGCAATATGCAGCTTTCCCAGATGGAAGAGCTCTTAAAACAGTTGAGGGCCTTCCATCATATAAGTTTTCATCAGTGCTCAGCTCATCCAAATGAACATAGAGTAATGAATGTAATGCAAGATCGAGCGGATTCCCCCCCTCATAAGTAGTTTTGTTTGGTGTAACTCTAAATCTATGATTGTCAGCTGCAAAGCCTAACATTTTAGCTAGCTCTTTATCAAAATAGTAACCTGCTTCTTCTTCAGGCTTGAATGTTAACATTGTTTTTAGATTTGCATTGTTAAGTTTGAGGGTAATGTCGAAGTTACTCATTGCTTCTTTTAGTGAGCAAAACCCGTAATAACCATCAGGTATTGTTAACTGGCTAACTTTGGTCCCTGATTTGTCAACATTTAGAATCGTATTATTATTCTTTGATTCACTTATATTAAACCATACAACTTTGTAAAAAATTTCATGAAGTGCAACCATTCTGGTTCCGCAATCGTTATCAATAGCCGGTTCTAAAAACGAAGGACGGTCTTGAGTATTGTTACAAACATTTTTTAAACGAAATAAAAATGAGCGCATTTAAATATACTGATGCAAAATATTCTGTTGGGCTGCACTACAATCTTAAAAATATAACAACTGATACTCTTGACATTTCTGTGACTCAGTCTGACGCCTTTCAAGTAAAGGTTAGTACTCCACTGAAGAGCTATCTTAACCCTCCTATTAAAAACGACTACATCGCGAAAGTGTGGTTCAGTCATCCGATGCAGTTTTATCAGAACCAGTTAAACTTTGCTGTGTTTTGTGCATCAACTGGGTGTGGTGTGGCGTATGCTGATCACTTAAATCATCCTGATCCTTTGGTGAGGTCAGTGTATAGATTTCATTTCTATTACACCTTCAGGCGTATTTTGACTGAACTGCAAGCTCCATTACCAAATGACAAACCGTTTAATCCATTCAGCAACAGAATAGACATGAAGGCTTTTGAAAGGATCTGTAACGAATTCAATATTAAGGCTAAGACAGATTTTAAACAAAAGTTGGATCTTAATCATGGTCTAGGCACCCCTTATTTTTGGGGCGTGCACAGAAAGTATAACTATGACTGGAAACCTCCTTACACATCTTTCTCTTCAGGCACAGCTGTTCACCTCGGGACCATAGAGCAAGAGCATAAAACAGCATGGACAACATTTATCTTAGACACTTCTAAGGGCCTAACTAAAGCAGGAATAGAACGAATAAACGACTCTGTTCGTACTTATGTTTGGTGTTTGCTAGGTTCGCAAGCACAAACGAGATCGAACATAACAGATCCTTCTACTGGCTTTGACGCACAAAAACAATACTTAGCAAATTTAGAGGACGCCATTAATTCTACAGTTGATTTGCCTTCAAGTATTAAAAGATACCAAAATGTTTTACAATTTGCAAGATCGAAAGTAGACTTTGCTGTTGGCACTGGTTTATACATGCTGCCTTCTGACCTCAGACTCCAGATAGGTACAATAATAAACTACAATAATGAAATCCTTGTGGCAGGCAATGAACAGAAAGTTGGAAAAAAACGAAATAAATTCTGAGCCAGTAATATTGCAAGCAGTAAACAAACAAGATGACCCCCCAAGAATAAGTCATCCAACCCCGCGGCCCAAAGCCCGAAGGCCGTTGAAGAACACGAAAAAAATAATGACCATGAATATGAAAAGACAGCACTTGTTTTTGGATTAACTGGCCTAGGATTACTTGGTCTTTATCTTACTAAAAATTAACCCGACTATTAAGAGAACTAATGTCCATAAGTGCTCGGCCATAAAGCCAACTACTTTGCTTGCAGTAGACAAGAGCCAGCTAACAACACCCCCTAATATACCTGGTAAAGCGCCCATGGCTTTACTGGCTAATTTTTTTAATAAACCCGCAAGATGATCAAGCTGTTTTTTTACCCATGATTTATCAGGTGGTGATGGTGGCGATGGTGGCGGAGGCACTGGGCTTTGACCACCGCCGCCTGTAATAGCCATCACCAGTGTACTTATATGCAAATCCTAAGGCCGTTTATAACGCTTGCTAATGTGACTCCTTGCTCTCTAAACAGTGTTCGTATTCGTTCTGCTAGCGTTGTGTCTTCATATAAAATTCTTTGGATAGTTTCTCTTATTCTGCTCACTTGAGTTCGTAATTGTTCTCGGTTAGTAGACAACACTTCTAGTCTTGCTGATCTTTCTTGTTCAAGATCTTTTAGTCTTTGGGTTATTCTTTCTTTAATATCATGCCTAAGTTGGCGTCATCAGCCTCAAGAGTTTTTTCTTTTTCTCTTTTTATATGCTCATCTAGTTCGCCCAGTTTTGCTAAATTGTTTGTTAATTCGCCTCTGATGCTTCTTAAAGCATGATCAAGGGCCGTTATTTCTCGCATAGGCAATGGGGAATCATTAATTGTTTTTAATGCTGTTTCTTCTGAAAAACTGGTTTCTGCTTCTATTATTTCGCCCGCTGTTTGACTTAAATCTTTAAGTTCCATGTTTTGTATTTGGTTAGCTGTTGGGAGTTTCTGTTGTGTGTTTTGAAGTTTAGCAACTGCATCCCTATCTAATTTTTGGTTTGGAAATGCCAAGGCGATTTTGTACGCTCACACGGAGGCCTTGTCTAATTGAACCTATGGCTAAAAACTTTAATGGGTCTGCTTTAGTTGTAAGCTGAACAAGTTTTCCTAGATGATTTTTCACATACAAATGGCCACCATCTTTTACTTCAAAATCATTAGGACTATAAATTCGGGAGGTTCTGACCTAAACTTTGGTATAATGCTTCGATCTTACTTTCTGTTAATTTACGCCGGCTTTCTGCTAATTCATACTGCAATGAGCGCGATGGTTGTGTTAAAGGAGTCATTTCACTCATGTCGTCTCCAGGATCAAAAACATCATAATCTTCTTCACCTTCAATGCCTGCCATGTTTCTTAAATAATTAACTTTTATTTTGTTTTATAAAAAATGTCACAAGCATATGGTTCAATTCTTGACCCGCATAGAAGACTGAAAGAGCCCTTTGGCGTGAAGGGAAATAAACGAAATATACTGTTCCAAATAATCCATGTACTATTGATGCAGATCAAATTCTTACTGTCAAATTTCCAGACCAGGACAGATGAAGTGATTGTGCCAGGCTCTGCGCAACTTACTTTCAAAATAGAACTCGATTCAGCCAACAGACCCAAAACAGGACAGTAGTCCAGAATCTGGGACGGGCAATCGTTAAGAAAATTTCTATAAAACTTGAGGGGCAAGAAATATTTTCTTACACAATGCAGACATATTTTTAACCTATTCTGATCTATGGCTACCACGAATGAAAGGGCTGATCTTGCGTTTCAAGGAATCGAAAATGAAGAAGCACTAAAACATAGAATAGGCGCCGCAGATGTTAAAGACGGTAAAAAGTATGGAAATCGCTTTTCCATTCCCTTAGATTTTGAGTTGTTAAAAGCGCATGCGCCATACTTTCAAGGAGCATTAAAAGACAGATTGTCATATGAACTAACTTTTAATTAATACAAACGTTATCAGATCATCAACACCGAAGCAAAGTACAGCATTTCTGACATCTCGTTAGAGTTTGACGTTGTTAGCAACCCTAATTTAGCAAGGCTGATTGAGCAACAATATCAGTCAAAATTAGCAATATATTACGAAAGAGTGATTCATCATACAACATATCCCAGAAGCAAGAATGACGCTATATGGAATTTTAGTTTTAGTGCCGCAGCAAGATCGCTTAAAGGTATTTTATTGCTGTGTGAAGATGAAGAACCATTCAAAAGAGGAAGTGAAAAGTTTATTAATCCTAAAAATAACGAAAGTACAATGTTCGATTGAGGGTAGCCCTAACCAATCTACGCTAGCGGCTTAGACCTTATCAGCATTTTGACGAAATAAGAAAATTGTTTGGGGTGGGAGGTGTAGAAGTCCAACAGTAGACCTTGTGTCTAAAGATCTACACCTTCACAGTGTTAGCTCGATGATTATTTAACAACAAAATACGGTTTATGGATTGACCTAAGATCGACAGAGGATAATCAGTTGCATGGAAGTGGGAGAACTGTTAAAGACGGAATAAACATTCAAATTGATAAAGAAAAAGATGGCGATAAACCAGTTAATGTACATTTGTTTTTAATATATGATGCGCAGCTGAATATTCAAGATAACAGATTAAAAGATATACAATACTAAATTTTTTTTTATTTTTAAAAAAAGCATGTCTGTTAAGCATTATCCAAATGTGCCTACAGCACCGGAGTCGCCAAAAGAAGGGATAGTAGAAACCTCCGACATAAAAAACCTTCAGATTAACAAACATTACACAAATGCAACAAAAACTAGAGCAAGACCTTTCAAAATACAGCAAAACCAAACGAAGGTATTCTGCTGTCTTTAATGCTGTTACATATGTTAATACTGGAGCATCGACTGTTAGTGCTCTAATCGGCTGGAACGAGTGTAGGCCTCTTAGCAACAGGCATAGGTGCACCCGCAGCTTTACCTCTTGGCGGTTTGTCTTTAACTCTTGGCCTGTGTTCATTAGCTGTAAGTGCTGCTAGCAAAAAATTAAAAACTAAACTCCAAAAGCACACAGCTATGGTTCAACTAATAACAGCTAAACTTAGTTCGTTCAAACTGACAATAAATAAAGCACTAGTTGACTCAAACATCACGGATGAAGAATTTAGTCGTTTACCAGGCTGATTTGATGACTATAAAAGACAAAAGTTTGATCTTCAAAAAAAGGCAAGGGCAAGTTTTTCTCAACAGCCAGACACCGAGCAGATAAAAAAGGAATGTTTAAAAAAAGTAAACGAGACATTAAACTCTGTTCTAAACAGCTCACATTAACAACATCAAAGGGCGTTTACACTTTAGTTTATGAGTCCAAGCACAAAAAGACTGTTGATATTGATTCTGATTAAGTATTTTTTTTATAATTTAAATAAAAAGTTTCAGTTAGAAAAGAAAACTCAACATGGATAAGATATATGAAGGACCAGACGAATTGTTTGAAGGAATGCTCGAGAAAGAGCGTTGTCAAGAGTACTGAATGATATTGATTTAGAAGTCATTGATCCAGCAAACGTACAGGCAAGTGTTTTTCATGCTATTTCTCAAGTTCCAGGTAAACTAACAATAGACCCGCCAGTTAAAGTAATGTTAGCTGTTTTAATCGACTATATAACAATAAATGAAGAAAATCTAGAAGTCTGGGTCTCAACTAAACAACAGGTTATTCTTTCTCATAATGACTTAACCCCCGGTTGGGCCGACCAACTGCTTACACAGTTTATGTGTGGCCGCTGAAGAAGCCAAAATGAGAGGCTCTGGTTGGTCAGAGGGCGAAGTCCTAGAGATCAGATTAAAACAGGCTAAGTATGAGCCGATTGTAGGCAAGTCTTACATTCCGCTGCCTCCAGCATTAGTCGCAAAAAGAGCAGTTCTAAACATAAAGAATTCAGACCGCAAATGTTTTATGTGGTGTGTTCTTGCAAGGCTGCATTACGTCCGCAAAAACGCAGAGAGAGTGGCTAACTATGAACCTTACATCAAAGATCTTAACTTTAGTGGAATATCCTTTCCTGTTGGTGTAGACCAAATTGATCAGTTTGAAGAACAAAACAAACCAATAACTGTTAATGTATACGCATGGTCTGAGAAAACAAATTTGGTGCCTATTAGAGTGTCTAAAGACAGCCCAACAATAGGTGATCCAGACAAAAGCCATGTGGACTTACTCCTAATGTCTTCGCCAACAGGGTTGTCTCAACATTACACATTGATACGCACAATGAGTAGACTAATGCAGCATACTTCAAAAGATGGGCACAAACAAGAATTCTGTAGAAAATGTTTAACAAGAATTCCATCCGTTCAAGCCGCGCTTGAACAATATAAAACATTGTAAAAGTTCTGTTGACTGTAAGACAGAACTAATTACGCCCCCACCTGGATCTAAAGTTAGTTTTAAGAACTGGAAACGGCTGCAAACGAGTCCATACGTAAGTTTACGCAGACTTCGAGTCGCTTATTGTTCCCTATGAAGGGCCAACCCCACAGAAACTTCCGAAAACTGTCTTAGTGAGCAATCACCAGATCTGTTCATTTGCTTTTATCATTGTTAGGTCGGATGGTGCCCATTCAGAACCAGAATTATATAGAGGACCTAATGCTGCAAAATACTTCTTAAAACGCATGCAGCAAGTGCGTAACGCCTGTTCTAATAATCTGAATCTCTCAGACATTATTATGACGCCTAAAGACCAACAACAGTATGACTCAGCCACACATTGTTGGATTTGTGGTTTAGAACTAACGCCCAAGAGTGTAAATCCAACAGTAAGAGACCATGATCACATTAGCGAAAGTTCAGAGGAGCAGCGCACAACAACTGCAATCTTCAACTAAAGTTTTGAACCAGCGAAGTGGAGGCTGCCCATCTTCTTTCATAACTTGCGAGGTTACGACTCTCATCTTATAATGCAAGCAGTAAATGACGCCTTCGGGGTAACATGCATTGCACAGTCATCAAAAGTACATGTGTTTCACTTTAAATAACATGTCTTTTTATGACTCTATGCAACACCTGATGGATCATTAGAGTCACTAGCTATGTCCTTAAAGTCCTGCCCAATAACAGAAGAATATTTTGACCCAATTCTTGTTAGAAAGGGCGTTTACCCTTATGAATACATGAACATTGGAAAGGTTTGACGAAGATACACTTCCGCCTAAAGGTGCGTTCTTTTCAAGTCTTAGAGGAAAGGACATCAGTGATTCTGATTACCAGCATGCTCAAGATGCGTGGCAGAAGTTAGAGTGTAAAACGATGGAGACTATCATGATTCATATTTAAGGCCGACGTTTGTTTGTTGGCGGACGTCTTTGAAAATTACAGAAAGACCTGCATGAAACATTATAGCCTGGATCCCGCGCATTACATTTCTGCGCCCGGGATGAGCTGGGACGCTTTCTTAAAATTTACTGGAGTACAGATTGATTTATTGTCTGATTTACCAATGATTCAGATGATTGAAAACGGATTGCGTGGAGGAATTAGTATGGCGTCGCATCATTACTGTAAAGCAAACAACAAATACCTAATGATTAAGATCCAAGTAAAAGGTCTAACTATCTCATGTATTTAGATGCAAACAATCTGTATGGATGGGCAATGGCGCAATCACTTCCATTACGCAACTTTAAAATGTACACTGGTGGTATTAAAACATTCAAGAATTTGTAGAACAACTGCATACTCTTACAGCTGATCGTAAAAGAGGTCTTATTCTAGAAGTTGACTTAGAATATCCTCATGAACTCCATGACCTACATAATGACTATCCATTAGCAGCAGAAAGTCTAAAATGGCAAAAACAGAGCCGCCTAAACTTGTGCCTAATCTTCGTGGCAAAAAAAAATGATGTCTGTCATTACAGACTTCTACAATTTTATTTAAGACATGGTTTAAAATTGACAGCAGTTCATCGTGTAATTGCTTTTGATCAAGAACAGTTTCATGAAACCATACATCATGAAGAACACTGATCTCAGAACTAAATCCACAGATGCTTCAGAAAAAGACTTTTTCAAGCTGATGAACAACAGCTGTTTCGGAAAGACTATGGAAAATCTGCACAAGCGTAAAGATGTCAAATTGGTCACCAAAGAGAACGAAGCAATTAAGCTGACTTCAAACCTAATTATCAGACTTCAGAAGATTTCATGATCAGCTTTTTGGTATAATGATGAGAAAAAGAAAGTCAAATTGGATAAACCCGTTTTTAATGGGTTTACGTTTTAGAAATATCAAAGCTTTGATGTTAGAATTTCTTATGACTACTTTAAACCCTTTTATCCAGAGTCCAAAGTACTTTACACAGATACAGATAGTTTTGTTATAGATATTCCTACTGAAGACATCTATAAAGACATGGAATTAGAAGTAGCTAAAGGGCATGCGGGATGGTACGACACATCTGATTATCCTAAAGATTCGCCTTTGCATTCAACTGTTAACAAGAAGGTTTTAGGAAAGATGAAGGATGAATTATCTGGAGGGGTGATCAAGGAGTTTGTTGGGTTAAGGTAAAAAATGTACAGTATTTTGAGCCAGGAGATAACCATTAAGAAAGCAAAGCGAATATCTCGCAGTGTTGTGCAGTCAAACATATCACATGACAACTACAAAGAAGCATTGTTCAATAAACATACTTTTCATCATGACAACGTAAAACTGCGATCTAATCTACATGAGATCAACACAACAGTTGTAACAAAAAGGTCTCTTGACAGCACCAACACAAAACGGGTATTTAATAATCCGGAGTTTTCATATGCTATTGGACACTGGAGAACGGCATAATTATATACCTTCTTTATATTTTTCCTCAACTTTTATTATAAGCTCAATCATATCATTATCCAATTCAGCCAAATCTTTTTTCATGTTTGCTTGATGTGCTCGAATTTTTTTTATTATTTCAAGATATTCTTTTCCCCATATCTGATAATCAAAATTTGGGATTTTGGGCTGTAGGCGATCTGGATGCATTAGCATGTGTTGATGAATCCTCATAAATGTTTGTCTAATAACAGAAGTTTGTTCAAATGATTCTCCTATTAATTTCAAGGTCTCTTCCTCTATCATTCTTGTTTCGTTCTGTGCTTCCTTCTCCATTTTAGACTTAAATATATTTATGTAATTAAAAATTAATTAAGCAACTGGAACTGTGTCTGGCGGATTATCTGCAGTTCTTCCTTCTCAAAAGATCTTTGGGGGGCTGGTTGTTTTGTTGTGTCAGTTTCTCGTAAATAATACACGGGCGGATTCATTTTTACAATTCTTTTATTTCATATGGATCAACACTCCAAACTGGATCGGTTGCCCTGATGCGAGTGTCCCCTTCTGCTTCTCCCGGTAAATAAAGGTGCCTTACTTTTAAACCAAACGGTAATAGTTTGTTGGTTGTACTGGAGTCTTCAGCAACATTTATTGTTTGTTTTTTGATTGCTTGTACTGGTTTTAGCCCTTTAAATTCTTCATTATTCATTGCGCGCAAAACTGAGGGCAGTCTTCTAACCCATTCTGTGTTGCGAGAATTGTCAATAAGCTCTCTGTGATACTGGTAGGTAAAAAAGTCTTTCAGATAACTGTTTGTTAAAGTTTTCAACCAAAGCCTGTGATCTGTGAACTCCCGGAATGCCTCTTTTAATGGTAACTCTATGTTTTAACAATAATTGATTCACTTGGCCTTTAAATTCTTTTCCATCATCGACTTGAATCATGCGTGGATAAGTTAGCGGGCCTCGTTGGTATATTAGTTGTATGGCAACAGCAACAGCAGAAGCACTCTTTTGTGTTAATGGTTCTGCATCTTTGTATCTTGAAGCTATGTCAATGACTGTGAGTGCGTACTTAAATCTTTTTCGTCTAATCGTATCATGGGGTAAATATAGAAGATCCATTTGATGGGTGTCGTTCGGTATTGTATTCACAAAGTGTGGTCTCTGTATTCGTCTAGGTGCAGGTAAATAAATTTGCCAAATCGCTTGTTTAGATAACCATTCCTTTGCTGTTTGTTCACTGACTCCCGCTGCTTGGCTTAGCTTTTTTATTGCCGTGATTCCCTTCCAATATCCTTTTGGCGAATAATAGATTTTGTTCATTTTTATTCAGCCAATATTATGCGCAACAAAATACACAACAGTCATACCAAAGACGATAAACACGATTTCTTGCATCTTTTGTTTTTCTGATGGCTGATAAAAGTCACTGAATTTTGGTGGGGGCGATGTCTCGATTGGTTTGCCTGTTACAAGATAATATTCTTTTATTGCTTGATCAACATCTTTAAATGTGTAAGCTGCATGTCCCTGTTTTTTCAGTTTGTCGTTAATAAAATCTAACTGCTCAATTCTCTGCTTTTCATAGTTATCTTCCCCGTCAGGTCAGATAAATAGATCTGCTACTGGTAAGCTGAAGCCCAGTACTACCTGTCACAGCTGAGTGCTGAAGCCGGAGGTGTTGGGCCAACATGGCGCACTCTAATAAACCACAACACCACGCACTTTGCCCTATGATGATACGCGGAAACCGATTTAACCGAGATGGTGCTCGCCCTGTGAGGTCCCCCCAGGCAGGTGCAGTGCCGGGCTCTTGGCCTCAAAGGAGCCCACCCTCAACTACTGGAGGTCCCTTCGTCTTGTCCTGTGGAGACAGGGGACAAGCAAGGAGAGCGACTGGCCAACAACCCAGAAAACACAGGGAGACCCCCGACATCAACATCATGCAGTGGAATGCAGAAGGGGTCAGCAACAAGAAAGAAGAACTAGAACACTTCCTTCATGAAAACAGCATCAACATCTGCTGTATACAGGAAACACACCTGCAAGAGGGGAAGCCGTTTAAGATCAGAGGCTACCAGGTGTTTTCGAACGGACGAAAAGGGAGAACAAAGGGAGGAGTAATGACACTGGTGAGAAATAACATCAACGCCTCCGAAGTAAAGAAATTCACTGGTGAAGCTGAATACATAGAAGTCAAGGTGGTCACCCAAGACAGCACGATCAACATCGTCAATTATTACTGCCCTGATGACAAGATGCTGTCCCTTGACACAATCCAGGTCCCAGACAGCGGCTTCCTCATCACTGGAGACTTCAACAGCCGGTCCCAGAGTTGGGGATATAACAACATTGACAACAGAGGAGAAGAAGTTGAAGCTTGGCAAGATGAACACCACCTCATTCTTGTCAATGATCCCACTGATACACCTACCTTCTACTCCCGCCGCTGGCGCACCACCACGACTCCAGATCTGGCTTTCTGCACCGACGACATCCACAGAAAGATCAGAAGAAAGGTTGAAGAACAACTTGGAGGCAGTGACCATCGCCCAGTTGTCCTTACTATGCGTGCTAAAGCACAAGGACAGCCACAACATCCGCGATGGAACTACAAGAAGGCACAGTGGGGCTTGTTCAGCACACGCACCAACGAGCTGACAAGAAACATAGTAGTTGAAGGAGGAACATTAACAATGTAGTCAAAGAATTCAACACCAGCGTTTCCCAGCAGCCAAGGAGTGCATACCAAGAGGAGCAAGAAAAGACTACACCCCCTACTGGACGAGTGAGCTACAGAAGACACATGATGCTCTCACAGAAGCAAGGATAGAGGCTGAAACCGATCCCAGCCAGGAGAATAACATCAAACTCCAAGAAAGAAAAGCAAAATTCTTGCGGACCAAGTTAGAGAGCAAAAGAAGAAGTTGGAGAGAGAAAACAGCAAGCCTAAACATGGAGAAAGACACAACAAAGCTTTGGAAATTGACAAAGGCCCTGAATGAAGAAAGCACCAGTGGCCAGAAGATCACCCTAGATGATGAAGGAAACACACGTACAGGAAGGGCCGCAGCCAACAACTTTGCAAGAGCTTACGCTGCAGAGAGTAACATCAACATAAGCCAGCACCAGCAGAAAGAGATACGACAAGAAGAGAGGGAAAGAAGAGCAGGAAAGAAAGAGGTACCAGATGCCATGCATACTAACATCAGCTTGGCGGAAATGAAGAAGGCCATTAAGAAGTTGAAGAAAAAGAAGTCTCCGGGACCTGACACCATAACGAATGAAATGCTTCAACACTTAGGAAACATCGCGCTTCAGAAATTGCTGGACATATTCAATCTCAGCTGGAAGCAAGGCCAGGTACCACAGTGCTGGAGAGAAGCCATAATGATACCCATCCTCAAACGTGGCAAGAACAAAAGTAAAGCCCAAAGCTATCGTCCCATCAGTCTAACAAGCTGTGTCTGTAAGACCCTGGAACGCATTATCAACCAACGCCTTCAACTTTACCTGGAGACAGAGAGCATCATTGTCCCTGAGCAAGCTGGCTTCAGACAGTATAAAAGTACCGAAGACCAAACCACACACCTCTCACAGGTCATAGAGGATGCTTTCCAGGCCCAGAAGGCAGCCCTGGCGGTCTTTATTGACCTACAGAAAGCGTTTGACAAGGTCTGGAAAGACGGTCTCCTGGTGAAGCTTCTGCGTTGCGGCATCAGTGGCAACATGTATCAGTGGACCAAGTCGTACCTACACAACCGAAGAGCCAGAGTGTCGGTAGACGGCCGCTGTGGCCAAAAGGTGTTGCTGAGACAGGGAGTTCCCCAGGGAGGCGTCCTCTCCCCCCTCTTTGTTCATACTCTTTATCAACGACATTGTAGCAGAACTACCAAGAGGTGTCCACGCAGCGCTATATGCAGACGACCTGGTGCTCTGGTGCTGTGAAGAGCAAAGCAACACAGCAACTTATAGGATGCGGATCGCCCTGGAGAATGTTGCAGCATGGGCTGAAAGCTGGTGCGTAACTATCAACAGGGAGAAGTCAACTGCCACTCTTTTCACGCTATCCCCAAAAGCCAAGCCTGGAAAACTCACCCTAGGAAACGCCACACTAAGGTATGAAGACCAGCAAACATACCTTGGTGTTACCTTTGACAAGAGAATGACCTGGAAACCTCATATCAACCAGGCAGAGGGGAAAGCCAGAAGGAAGCTGAACATAATGAGGAAACTGGCGGGAACCACATGGGGCGCAACTGACAAGATCCTGAAGTCAGTGTACCAGGGTACAGTAAGACCACACCTTGAGTACGGGTCCACGTCTTGGATGACAGCTGCCAAGACACACCTGCAGACCCTGGACAAAGTCCAAAACCAGGCACTGCGTATCATCACTGGTGCCATGAAGCCACGCCAATTCAGAAGATGGAAGAAATATCAAGCATTCCACCGCTCTCCAGCAGGAGACAGCAAAAGGCAATGACCCAAGCCAACAAGTTCAGGTGCTCACAGAACCACCCAATGAAAGACCGACTCCAAGCACCATCCTCACGCAGGCTAAAAAGATCAAGCTTTGCTGTGGAGTCTAGGGCCCTGACCAAAAAATACCAAGATATCCTCCCAAAACAGGTCATACCCCTCTCCTTCTCCCTTGACGCACCACCCTGGGAAGACAGAGGAAACAACATCACTGTCATCACAACCATTCCCCATATCAACAGTAAGGGTGACCATGATGACCAAGTGTTGAAGACCCTAACACTGGCAATGCTGGAGGAAAGATACCCCGCAGATTCCTGGATCAGGGTATACACAGACGGCTCTGCCACCAATGCCGTTAAAAATGGAGGAGCTGGGGTCTACATCCAATACCCCAGTGGAGAACGGACAGAAGAGGCGCTACCGACAGGCCTTCATTGTACCAACTACAAGGCGGAAGTTGACGCTCTCACACAGGCAGCACACACCATCGCCACAGGAGCAGACCACAACATCCAGGTTGTCTTTCTAACAGACGCTCTGTCTGTCCTTCAAGCCTACAACAGTGACAGGCTACCCTCATTGAAGAAGGCACTGAACAACATCAAGAGTCTTCGAACAGTGCTTCAGTGGATCCCCTCACACTGCGGCATTGAGGGAAACGAAAAAGCAGATGAGATGGCCAAACAGGGCGCCGCAAAAGAGCAGGAAGATAACGCTGTAAGCCTTGAAGAGCTGAATACCATCACCAAAGCTCTGTTTCGAACTCCGGCACAGAATGACAGCCTCCACCTGCTTGCAAGAACAGAGCAGGTCACCATCTTCAGGCTGCGAACAGGGCACAACAGACTAAATAAACACCTCCATTCGAAACTCAAGGTTGTGCCATCCCCAATGTGTCCTTGTGGAGAGGCTGAACAGGACACGCCCCACATACTACAGGAATGCGGGAACTTCCGATGGTTGAGAGAAGAGCTGTGGCCAGAGCCTACCCCCGTCGAGGACAAGCTGTACGGCACGGTGGCGTCCCTACAGAAGACCACGGCATTTCTGGAACGAACCGTCTCCGCGTGTGAAGGCAACGAGAAGAAGAAGAAGACATAGTTATCTTGTGCAGCTGCTAGTTGCTCCATAGCTTTGTTATGTCTTTTTCTCTCGCCGTCATCCCGCAGTTTACTAAATGTGTAATTACTTCCGCTAAAAGCAAGCGCATTAACCACAGCGCCGCCTATCATCATTACGAATGAAGCCATTTTTATAAATGTATTTTTTATTTTACATATTTATACTGTCTGGAATTATTCCTTGCTTAACTAGAAAATCTTTCGTAGCAAATGAAGCTGTAATAACAGCAATTAGCTTTGCTGAGTCTTCAAAGCCTAGCTTGCCAAGATCTGCCGGTTTTATTTTTAACAGGCTTTTACCAAGCATTGTGTATCCTACACTTAGACCCCCAATAACAGCAGAATGGTATACAAGGTTGGTAACAGTTTTTTTCGGTGCTCATTTTTAAAAAATAAAATAATAATTATATTTAGTAATAAAACATGAACGGCGATGATCTACTAAACCTTCCTGAACTTATGATTACAAATGAACAAGTTGATGACCAAGCTGTTATGCCAAAAAAAGAAAGACTGTATTCTTTGGCAGCATGTGGGAAAACAAAACAGTTCCTCGGAAATGAATTCAGCATAGAACAGATTCAACAGATGACGCCACAAGACATTGTAAAGTATCATAACAGGTATGAAGCGCAACTGGGATCAAGAATGGTAAAAAGTGTCGGGCAAACGGTTCTTAGTTTGTACACTAAACTAGTAAGTAAATTTGCGCCTATTGATTCTGAACAAGACTTTATGTATGATTTAACGCAGGATCCAGTTTTAACAAAGTCATTAGAGTCTCTAGGATGTGATCTATATTACAGATTTGGAACATTATTATCGCCGCTAATCATGGGATTAATTACTTTTAATCATATAGATTTTGTTTCCCTAAAAAATGACCGAGCCAGAAAATCAGCAGAATCAGAAAACATTGAATCGGGTGGAGAAAGTGACCAGTAAAAAGCCTGGGCGCATTGCAGCAGGAAAAAAATTAGCAGAGTGGAACAAACAAAGAAAATTACAGTTACAATCACAGATTATAGCCCATAATGAAAAGTGCTAGAGCCGCAGCCAGTTGTTTCAACACCAGCTATAAAAACACCAGAACAAGATGATTCAAGACCTACAACAACAACAGGGTTGCCTACACCGCCAAAGTCTTCATGGAATTTTCTTAAAGCAATTGTCATTTTTGGCGTATTGCTGGGGGTTACAGATTTGGAACATTATTATTGCCGCTAATCATGGGATTAATTACTTTTAATCATATAGATTTTGTTTCCCTAAAAAATGACCGAGCCAGAAAATCAGCAGAATCAGAAAACATTGAATCGGGTGGAGAAAGTGACCAGTAAAAAGCCTCCTAATCCTGGGCGCGTTGCAGCAGGAAAAAAATTAGCAGAGTGGAACAAACAAAGAAAATTACAATCACATAATATAACTCATAATGAAAAAGTGCTAGAGCCGCAGCCAGTTGTTTCAACGCCAGCTATAAAAAACACCAGAACAAGATGATTCAAGACCTACAACAACAACAGGGTTGCCTACACCGCCAAAGTCTTCATGGAATTTTCTTAAAGCAATTGTCATTTTTGGCGGCATTGCTGCTGGGGGTGGTTATTACGGTTATAAAATATATAAACAACGACAGCAAAAACCGAAGCAGTCAAAAAAATCTCAACCACTAAATACAGAAGCCGAACAAAAAAGCATGCCAGAACCACCAACAACAAAAGTTCATTTTGATCCATTTCAGATGCAATAATACTTTAAGAACTTAATAAATAATTATAAGTTGACTTAAATAAGAACTTGGTTGTACTTAGAGGATGACTTAATTACAATCTTGGGATGACTTAAGTTAAGAACTTAAGGTGACTTGATCAAGAACTTGATTAAGAACTTGGGGTGACTTGAGTAAGAACTTGAGGTGACTTGAGTAAGAACTTGATTAGGAACTTGGGGGTGACTTAATTAAGAACTTTATTAAGAACTTGGGGTGACTTGATTAAGAACTTAAGGAAGAACTTGGGGTGACTTGGGGTGACTTATGGCATGATCTGGATCACACACACGCACATACACACAGAAATCATTCACACAATAGACGGGATGGCGTGTGTGGGGGAAAGTGAGGGGGGGGGGTTTGTGGTTCACACTTGAACGGCGTAAATTCGAGACAGCCGCCAAAAGCGCTTATAAAAGTCCTGAATATTGATCACAGGATCTCTTTCAAAGTTCCTTCGGCGGCCACCTGAAAAGGCAGCCTTTGTATGTGAAGCGGAGCGTAGACAGCAAAACGATGAAGCAGGCAACCTGATCTCCTCACTGCTGATAACCTTTGACCGCTCTAGCTAGAGCGCTGCATTGGCCGCACTCCAAAACCGCTCTTGAAGGAGCAACTTTGGCATTAAGCCAAGCCCCCCCCAATTCTGCTTTGTCACATTGACGCGTCTTGCCACTGTGACCTTTGACGCTCCAGGGTGGAGCGCTAGTTCTCTCTCACTGCTACGAGAATGCTATAGATCATGCATGATCGTTACTATATTTAGAGTCATGTCATACTACAGTTCAGAAAACTTGTCAGGTAGGTAACCGGGTTATTTTAGAATCGCGTCAGCAATTGGTAAGATTTGCTATCGATCATGCATGATCGTTACTATATTTAGATGCTTACACACAGTCTAAGGCTGGGACTGTTGACGCTCTGATGTGAGAGGAATATGCAGCGCTTCTGACCAGTACTTTCTGTATTCTTCGATTTGTAGCATCTCTTCGATTTGCTTCAGTTTGCCCATGATAAACCACATTAAAAGGAGACTCTTGGCTTGTAGACTCTTCGGGCAATGTAAAATTTCCAAGTTCTTAACTCAATCCAGTTGTAGGTGCCAAGCATTCTTCAATTTGTTTGTCTAATTCTTGCGTATTCTGAGAATCATTCGAACTGAGAGAATTGTCACTTTCCATTTTGAGAGATATCAGATATTAACACGCACAGCAGAAATATGTCCACACACTACAGTTGTCGCCAATCCAATCCAAAGTTTTAAAGTCAATCACTTTTACCCGGGCGGGAATGACTGAGCAAGATCCTTTCACCCACTTATAGAAATCTCGCTATTCAGAACTGCAGGCAATAAAAATCGATCGCTATTCTTTTGTTTAAATACTCCGCCATACAGTTGTAATAAAACATATGTTCATCTATGGCAAGAAGCTGTTCCTCTGTAAACAAAACACGTCCACCTGCATTGGAAGCCATGGCTAAACTGAGAGGCGCTGGTTGGGGGCGTTGGGTCTAGATCGTCATGTCCGGTCACGCAGCATTGCACCTTGCCAAGTCATAAGACCCAACACACAAATTAAGTAATCAGGTGTCAGCCTAATGGCAGGTCTCTGCAGTATTCTAACAGTGTGGAAATTTTTTTCCTTAGGCAGGCCGACAATGAGTGATTAAAGACATGGTGTGATCCAGCCAGCCTTACCTACTACCTAGTGTTTGTCTGTCTGTCTGTCTGTCTGTCTGTCTACTTCGTTTTATAAGATTTATCATGCTAGGATAAGTGTGTGGATTTTAAAAGACTTTAGAGAACAGTTAAAGACTGTAGTTTTATTTCACATGAAAGACAGAGACGCATTTGATGAATGTATGCGTGAAAATGATGTTATTGGAAATGATCAGGAAAAACACAGGATTAAGCAAAAACTAAATCTGAAAAGTTTAGTAAATTAGTATTGAAAACGGATAATCCTACACAGTATGCATGTTTGTAGGGAGTTTACTCGGAGAGAACTAATAAATACCAATTCCTAGCTCAACCGCCCGAAACTGGTTGAGGGCGGTTGAGCTAGGATTGGTATTTATTAGTTCTCTTATCATATTCGGCGCAAAATGACTGTCTAGCGGAACTAATAGCGTTTCTTTTTAAAAAAATTGCTTCGTTTTCCGCCCTCAATTTGAAACCCACAACCTCACGTTCTGCGAACCACACCAAATCAGCACGGACAGAAAATGCTCAACCAGCCGACCATTTCAAGTGACCAAGACAACGGTTAAAATATGATTCAACGTAAAGTCGAAACAGGTCTTGGGAAGGGTCGGGAAGGGAGGGGGGGGGGGGGGGGGTGTTCACGGTGTGTTGTGTGTGTGTGTGTGTGTGTGTGTGTGTGTGTGTGTTGGGGGTGGGGGGTATCTGACATATGTATACTACTTTATCAAGTAGGACAAATCGGATTTTTCTCGTTGACCTCGAAACAATTGTCTGTTAAATTTGCACGTGAAAACGTAACTGCCATGAAATGTTTTATCTCATTTAATCACTGGTCACGTCTAGTCCTGTTGCACTGTATACTGTCTGTCAACCTGTATATCTTTCTGTCTCTTCTGTCCATTTGTTTGTTTGTTTTTCCGACCCATATTCTTTCTTTGTTCTAAATGTTATATGTCTCTTGAAGAAAACAAAGAGTGACCTTTTCTAAGAATCTGGACAAAAATGTTTTAGATCCCGCATCTTCCTGTTCAGTCTTTTACAACGCTTCCTGTTCAGCGTTTTACAACGCTTCCTGTTCAGCCTTCTACAACGATCATTCACATAATTTTTTTTTTAAATTCAGAAAAAGAAAAGGGGTAGGAGAGATGCGTGTGTGTGGTCGGGGTGTGTGTATGTAGCGGGGGAAGGGGTGGGGTGGGGGGCGAGGAACCATTATACGGGGTTGGCAATGGAGATTAGAAAGGAAGTGCTCTTTAGCTTATGTTCTATTACCTCTAGGCTGTATCGCGAGCAAGTCAAGTTTAAAAGAAAGCGCCCCCCCCCCCCCCACCCCCACCCTGCTCCCCACCTCTTCCTCGTGAAGAACCAGATTACGTTTTCTTGATTGTATTATGCAAGTATTAAAGTGTAATTCAAGGGGTCAAAACTTGATTTTATTTATCTTACAGACTGAGGCGCGAGCTTGGTGACGAATTATATTCTTTTACTCTGCAAGAAGTGATGGTCAAGTGTGTGTGTTCGTGTGTGTGTGTGTGTGTGTGTGTGTGTGTGTGTGTGTGTGTGTGTGTGTGTGTGTGTGTGTGTGTTGCGATAAATCTAATGGAAATAATCCCAGTATAGTTATGTGTTTTGTGAACTAATTACTTTTTATTTTAACATGTAATTTCTGTGAATCAACCTGTTCAAAGAAAACTGTTCTCCACTGTGGGGCATACTACCTCCAAGGGGACGAGTAGAGATGGCATGATTGTGTTGCTGGGTGACTATGCATGCTTGCCTACGGTCTTTGTTGCTGTTCTCATTGTCTGACCAGCTGAGGACTGAGTTCGCAGTGTCTCCTGCTGCCGTAACTATCTGCTCTGGCGGAGAATGGATCTTGCAAGGTGTACTGCTTCCATAAGTACCTGCTCTTGTAGAGAATTGACCTCGGAGGGTTCCCTGTTGCCCTGCCTGCCTGCTCTGGTGAAGAGCTGACCACTCAGGCTCTCCTGCTGCCCTAACCGTCTACTCTGGTTAAAAAGATGACCCCGGAAGGTTTCGTGCTGCACTAACCGTTTACTCTGGTGAACTATTTACCTCGTAGGGTATTCTGCTGCCCTACTCTGGAGATCTTGATCTTGGAGGATCTTCTGTTACCATCACTGTATATTCTGGAGCCCTGTCTGCTCTAGTACACGAGTGACCTCGGAGGGTCTCCTGCTGACCTTACTGTCTACTCTGGTTGAACACTGACCTCAGAGAATCTTTTGCTGCCCTGGTTTTTTGTGATATAAAACTGACCGCGGAGGTTATCTTATTGTCTTTACTGTCTGCTCTGGTGCAGAACTGATCCCCAGGGAAGGAAAGCGGTGGTTTTGCTATAGTTACATCCTACTGTGGGACAGGACTGATCTCGGGGGCTTCCTGCTGCCTTAAGTGTCTGCTCTCTCACAGGATTTATCTCGGAGATGGTGGGGGCAAAGGAGAAATGTATGGAGAGGAAGAGAGGTGTTCTCCCGTAGCCCTGACTGTATACTCTGGGACATCACTCTCTTGGAGCTTTTCAGCTGAGTAATTGTCTTGTTCAGAATTCAATTGGCATTGAAGCGTCTTTTGCTGCCATAACTGTGTCCTGGGTTAGGATTGACCTTGGTGGGTCTTCTGTTTCCGTAACTGTCTTGTTTGATACAGGATTGGCCTCGGAAGGTCTCTTGCTGCCCAAGTTCTCTGCTCTGGTACATGATTCACTGGGAGGCTCTCCTGTTGCGCTAACTGTGCTCTGATACAGGACTGTTCTCCGATGGTCTCATGCAGCCGAACTTGTCTGCTGTAGTACAGGATTGTCCTCCAGGGGTCCCCTGCAGCCGAACTTGTCTGCTGTAGTACAGGTTTGACACATGAGAGTCGCATGAAGCCAAAATTATCTGCTCTAGTACAGGTTTGACACATGAGAGTCGCATGAAGCCAAAATTATCTGCTCTAGTACAGGTTTGACACATGAGAGTCGCATGAAGCCAAAATTATCTGCTCTAGTACAGGTTTGACACATGAGAGTCGCATGAAGCCAAAATTATCTGCTCTAGTACAGGTTTGACACATGAGAGTCGCATGAAGCCAAAATTATCTGCTCTAGTACAGGTTTGACACATGAGAGTCGCATGAAGCCAAAATTATCTGCTCTAGTACAGGTTTGACACATGAGAGTCGCATGAAGCCAAAATTATCTGCTCTAGTACAGGTTTGACACATGAGAGTCCCATGAAGCCAAAATTATCTGCTCTAGTACAGGTTTGACACATGAGTCGCATGAAGCCAAAATTATCTGCTCTAGTACAGGTTTGACACATGAGTCGCATGAAGCTAAACCTATCTGCTGTAGTACAGGTTTGACACATGAAAGTCGCATGAAGCCAAAATTATCTGCTCTAGTACAGGTTTGACACAGGAGAGTCCCATGAAGCTGAGATTGTCTGCTCTAGTACAGGTTTGACACATGAGGGTCCCATGAAGCTGAAATTATCTGCTCTAGTACAGGTTTGACACATGAGAGTCGCATGAAGCTAAACCTATCTGCTCTAGTACAGGTTTGACGCATGAGGGTCCAATGAAGCTGAAATTGTCTGTTCTAGTACAGGTTTGACACATGAGGGTCCCATGAAGCTGAAATTGTCTGCTCTAGTACAGGTTTGACACATGAGGGTCTCATGAAGCTGAAATTGTCTGCTCTGGTACAGGATTGATCTCAAAGGGTCTCATGAAGCCGAAATTGTCTGCTCTGGTACAACTTTGACCTCGGAGGGTTTCCTTCTGCTCTAACTGTTTACTTTGACACAGGACTGATCTTGGGGGATCTCATGCTGCCGAGGGTCTCCTGCTGTCCTAGGTGTCTACTCTGGCATAGGATTGACCTCCGAGGGTCTCATTCAGCCCAAACTGTACGCTCTGTCATAGGATTGACCTCGGAAGGTCTCATGCAGCCCAAACTGTGCGCTCTGTCATAGGATTGACCTCGGAAGGTCTCATGCAGCCCAAACTGTGCGCTCTGTTGTAGGATTGATCTCGGAAGGTCTCATGCAGCCCAAACTGTGCGCTCTGTTGTAGGATTGACCTAAGAGAGTCTCATGCAGCCCAAACCGTACGCTCTAATACAGGACTGACCTCTGACGGTCTCAGGCAGCCAAAACTGTACGCTCTGTTATAGGACACCATCACATGTTCACAAGGTTCCGCATTGGCGAGTCTGCAGTGTGCCCCTGCGGTACAGCCCCAATGACAGTGGAACACTTCCTACAAGACTGTCCAACACACCATAACCTGAAAGCAAAGACCTGGCCTGCTGACCAACCGATGAGCGAGAAACTCTATGGATCTCTGGAGGACCTCCGCCGGACGGCAGCCTTCATCAGTGCATCTGGGTTCCTGTCTGAGCGAACGAAAAGAAGAAGAAGAAGAAGGACTGACCTCTGATGGTCTCAGGCAGCCAAAACTGTACGCTCTGTTATAGGACTGACCTCTGACGGTCTCAGGCAGCCAAAACTGTACGCTCTGTTATAGGACTGACCTCTGACGGTCTCAGGTAGCCAAAACTGTACGCTCTGTTATAGGACTGACCTCTGACGGTCTTAGGCAGCCAAAACTGTACGCTCTGTTATAGGACTGACCTCTGACGGTCTCAGGCAGCCAAAACTGTACGCTCTGTTATAGGACTGACCTCTGACGTTCTCAGGCAGCCCAAGCTGTGAGCTCTGTGATAGGATTGACCTCGGAAGGTCTCATGCAGCCCAAGCTGTACGCTCTGTGATAGGATTGAGCTCAGAGGGTCTCATGTAGCCCAAACTGTACGCTCTGTCATAGGATTGACCTCGGACGGTCTCAGACAGCTTAAACTGTACGTTGTGTGATATGATTGACCTCTGACAGTCTCATGCAGCCCAGGCTGTTCGCTCTGTGATAGGATTGACCTCTGACGGTCTCTTGCTGCCTTCGCCGTCCGCTCTGCTGCAGAACTGACCTCGGCGAGTCTTTTGCAGCCTAAACAGTCTGCCCTGGTACAGACATAGCTCAGTCTCCTGCAGCCTAAACAGTCTGCCCTGGTACAGACATAGCTCAGTCTCCTGCAGCCTAAACAGTCTGCGCTGGTACAGCCATAGCTCAGTCTCCTGCAGCCTAAACAATCTGCCCTGGTACAGCCATAGCTCAGTCTCCTGCAGCCTAAACAATCTGCTCTGGTACAGCCATAGCTCAGTCTCCTGCAGCCTAAACAATCTGCCCTGGTAGGGCATAGCTCAGTCTTCTGCAGCCTGAACAGTCTGCTCTGGTACAGACATAGCTCAGTCTCCTGCAGCCTAAACAGTCTGCCCTGGTACAGCCATAGCTCTGTCTCCTGCAGCCTGAACAATCTGCCCTGGTACAGCCACAGCTCAGTCTCCTGCAGCCTAAACAATCTGCCCTGGTACAGCCATAGATCAAACAGTTGCATGCAGCCTAATAATCTGCCCTGGTACAGACATAGCTCAGCCTCCTGCAGCCTAAACAATCTGCTCTGGTACAGACATAGCTCAGTCTCCTGCAGCCTGAACAGTCTGCCCTGGAACAGACATAGCTCAGTCTCCTGCAGCCTAAACAATCTGCCCTGGTACAGACATAGCTCAGTCTCCTGCAGCCTAAACAGTCTGCCCTGTACAGACATAGCTCAGTCTCCTGCAGCCTAAACAATCTGCTCTGGTACAGCCATAGCTCAGTCTCCTGCAGCCTAAACAATCTGCTCTGGTACAGCCATAGCTCAGTCTCCTGCAGCGTAAAAAGTCTGCCCTGGTACAGACATAGCTCAGTCTCCTGCAGCCTAAACATTCTGCCCTGGTACAGCCATAGCTCAGTCTCCTGCAGCCTAAGCAGTCTGCCCTGGTACAGCCATAGCTCAGTCTCCTGCAGCCTAAACAGTCTGCTCTGGTACAGCCATAGCTCAGTCTCCTGCAGCCTAAACAGTCTGCCCTGGTACAGCCATAGCTCAGTTCCTGCAGCCTAAGCAGTCTGCCCTGGTACAGCCATAGCTCAGTCTCCTGCAGCCTAAACAGTCTGCCCTGGTACAGACATAGCTCAGTCTCCTGCAGCCTAAACAATCTGCCCTGGTACAGACATAGCTCAGACAGTGTCTCCTGCATCCTAAACAATCTGCCCTGGTACAGACATAGCTCAGTCTCCTGCAGCCTAAACAATCTGCCCTGGTACAGACATAGCTCAGTCTCCTGCAGCCTAAACAGTCTACCCTGGTACAGACATAGCTCAGTCTCCTGCAGCCTAAACAGTCTGCCCTGGTACAGCCATAGCTCAGTCTCCTGCAGCCTAAACAGTCTGCATTGGTACAGCCATAGCTCAGTCTCCTGCAGCCTAAACAGCCTGCCCTGGTACAGCCATAGCTCAAACAGTCTCCTGCAGCCTAAACAATCTGCCCTGGTACAGCCATAGCTCAATCAGTCTCCTGCAGCCTAAACAGTCTGCCCTGGTACAGACATAGCTTAGTCTCCTGCAGCCTAAACAGTCTGCACTGGTACAGACATAGCTTAGTCTCCTGCAGCCTAAACAGTCTGCACTGGTACAGGCATAGCTCAGTCTCCTGCAGCCTAAACAATCTGCTCTGGTACAGACATAGCTCAGTCTCCTGCAGCCTAAACAGTCTGCCCTGGTACAGACATAGCTCAAACAGTCTCCTGCAGCCTAAACAGTCTGCCCTGGTACAGACATAGCTCAAACAGTCTCCGGCAGCCTAAACAGTCTGCCCTGGTACAGCCATAGCTCAGTCTCCTGCAACCTAAACAGTCTGCCCTGGTACAGACATAGCTCAAACAGTCTCCGGCAACCTAAAAAGTCTGGCCGGTACAGACATAGCTCAAACAGTATCCTGCAGCCTAGACAGTCTGCTCTGGTACAGCCATAGCTCAGTCTCCTGCAGGCTAAACAATCTGCCCTGGTACAGACATAGCTCAGACAGTGTCTCCTGCAGCCTAAACAATCTGCCCTGGTACAGCCATAGCTCAGTCTCCTGCAGCCTAAACAGTCTGCTCTGGTACAGCCATAGTTCAGTCTCCTGCAGCCTAAACAGTCTGCTCTGGTACAGCCATAGCTCAGTCTCCTGCAGCCTAAACAGTCTGCCCTGGTACAGCCATAGCTCAGTCTCCTGCAGCCTAAACAATCTGCCCTGGTACAGACATAGCTCAGTCTCCTGCAGCCTAAACAGTCTACCCTGGTACAGACATAGCTCAGTCTCCTGCAGCCTAAACAGTCTGCCCTGGTACAGCCATAGCTCAGTCTCCTGCAGCCTAAACAGTCTGCATTGGTACAGCCATAGCTCAGTCTCCTGCAGCCTAAACAGCCTGCCCTGGTACAGCCATAGCTCAAACAGTCTCCTGCAGCCTAAACAATCTGCCCTGGTACAGCCATAGCTCAATCAGTCTCCTGCAGCCTAAACAGTCTGCCCTGGTACAGACATAGCTCAGTCTCCTGCAGCCTGAACAGTCTGCCCTGGAACAGACATAGCTCAGTCTCCTGCAGCCTAAACAATCTGCCCTGGTACAGACATAGCTCAGTCTCCTGCAGCCTAAACAGTCTGCCCTGGTACAGACATAGCTCAGTCTCCTGCAGCCTAAACAATCTGCTCTGGTACAGCCATAGCTCAGTCTCCTGCAGCCTAAACAATCTGCTCTGGTACAGCCATAGCTCAGTCTCCTGCAGCGTAAAAAGTCTGCCCTGGTACAGACATAGCTCAGTCTCCTGCAGCCTAAACATTCTGCCCTGGTACAGCCATAGCTCAGTCTCCTGCAGCCTAAGCAGTCTGCCCTGGTACAGCCATAGCTCAGTCTCCTGCAGCCTAAACAGTCTGCTCTGGTACAGCCATAGCTCAGTCTCCTGCAGCCTAAACAGTCTGCCCTGGTACAGCCATAGCTCAGTTCCTGCAGCCTAAGCAGTCTGCCCTGGTACAGCCATAGCTCAGTCTCCTGCAGCCTAAACAGTCTGCCCTGGTACAGACATAGCTCAGTCTCCTGCAGCCTAAACAATCTGCCCTGGTACAGACATAGCTCAGACAGTGTCTCCTGCATCCTAAACAATCTGCCCTGGTACAGACATAGCTCAGTCTCCTGCAGCCTAAACAATCTGCCCTGGTACAGACATAGCTCAGTCTCCTGCAGCCTAAACAGTCTACCCTGGTACAGACATAGCTCAGTCTCCTGCAGCCTAAACAGTCTGCCCTGGTACAGCCATAGCTCAGTCTCCTGCAGCCTAAACAGTCTGCATTGGTACAGCCATAGCTCAGTCTCCTGCAGCCTAAACAGCCTGCCCTGGTACAGCCATAGCTCAAACAGTCTCCTGCAGCCTAAACAATCTGCCCTGGTACAGCCATAGCTCAATCAGTCTCCTGCAGCCTAAACAGTCTGCCCTGGTACAGACATAGCTTAGTCTCCTGCAGCCTAAACAGTCTGCACTGGTACAGACATAGCTTAGTCTCCTGCAGCCTAAACAGTCTGCACTGGTACAGGCATAGCTCAGTCTCCTGCAGCCTAAACAATCTGCTCTGGTACAGACATAGCTCAGTCTCCTGCAGCCTAAACAGTCTGCCCTGGTACAGACATAGCTCAAACAGTCTCCTGCAGCCTAAACAGTCTGCCCTGGTACAGACATAGCTCAAACAGTCTCCGGCAGCCTAAACAGTCTGCCCTGGTACAGCCATAGCTCAGTCTCCTGCAACCTAAACAGTCTGCCCTGGTACAGACATAGCTCAAACAGTCTCCGGCAACCTAAAAAGTCTGGCCGGTACAGACATAGCTCAAACAGTATCCTGCAGCCTAGACAGTCTGCTCTGGTACAGCCATAGCTCAGTCTCCTGCAGGCTAAACAATCTGCCCTGGTACAGACATAGCTCAGACAGTGTCTCCTGCAGCCTAAACAATCTGCCCTGGTACAGCCATAGCTCAGTCTCCTGCAGCCTAAACAGTCTGCTCTGGTACAGCCATAGTTCAGTCTCCTGCAGCCTAAACAGTCTGCTCTGGTACAGCCATAGCTCAGTCTCCTGCAGCCTAAACAGTCTGCCCTGGTACAGCCATAGCTCAGTCTCCTGCAGCCTAAACAATCTGCCCTGGTACAGACATAGCTCAGTCTCCTGCAGCCTAAACAGTCTACCCTGGTACAGACATAGCTCAGTCTCCTGCAGCCTAAACAGTCTGCCCTGGTACAGCCATAGCTCAGTCTCCTGCAGCCTAAACAGTCTGCATTGGTACAGCCATAGCTCAGTCTCCTGCAGCCTAAACAGCCTGCCCTGGTACAGCCATAGCTCAAACAGTCTCCTGCAGCCTAAACAATCTGCCCTGGTACAGCCATAGCTCAATCAGTCTCCTGCAGCCTAAACAGTCTGCCCTGGTACAGACATAGCTTAGTCTCCTGCAGCCTAAACAGTCTGCACTGGTACAGGCATAGCTCAGTCTCCTGCAGCCTAAACAATCTGCTCTGGTACAGACATAGCTCAGTCTCCTGCAGCCTAAACAGTCTGCCCTGGTACAGACATAGCTCAAACAGTCTCCTGCAGCCTAAACAGTCTGCCCTGGTACAGACATAGCTCAGTCTCCTGCAGCCTAAACAGTCTGCCCTGGTACAGACATAGCTCAGTCTCCTGCATCCTGAACAGTCTGCCCTGGTACAGACATAGCTCAGTCTCCTGCAGCCTAAACAGTCTGCCCTGGTACAGCCATAGCTCAAACAGTCTCCTGCAGCCTAAACAATCTGCCCTGGTACAGACATAGCTCAGTCTCCTGCAGCCTAAACAGTCTGCCCTGGTACAGACATAGCTCAAACAGTCTCCGGCAGCCTAAACAGTCTGGCCGGTACAGACATAGCTCAAACAGTCTCCTGCAGCCTAGACAGTCTGCCCTGGTACAGCCATAGCTCAGTCTCCTGCAGCCTAAACAGTCTGCTCTGGTACAGCCATAGCTCCGTCTTCTGCAGCCTAAACAGTCTGCCCTGGTACAGCCATAGCTCAGTCTCCTGCAGCCTAAACAGTCTGCCCTGGTACAGCCATAGCTCAAACAGTATCCTGCAGCCTAAACAGTCTGCCCTGGTACAGCCATAGCTCAGTCTCCTGCAGCCTAAACAATCTGCCCTGGTACAGACATAGCTCAGTCTCCTGCAGCCTAAACAGTCTGCCCTGGTACAGCCATAGCTCAGTCTCCTGCAGCGTAAACAGTCTGCCCTGGTACAGCCATAGCTCAGTCTCCTGCAGCGTAAACAGTCTGCCCTGGTACAGACATAGCTCAGTCTCCTGCAGCCTAAACAGTCTGCCCTGGTACAGCCATAGCTCAAACAGTCTCCTGCAGCCTAAACAGTCTGCCCTGGTAGAGCCATAGCTCAGTCTCCTGCAGCCTAAACAATCTGCCCTGGTACAGCCATAGCTCAGTCTCCTGCAGCCTAAACAGTCTGCTCTGGTACAGCCATAGCTCAGTCTCCTGCAGCCTGAAAAATCTGCCCTGGTACAGACATAGCTCAGTCCCTGCAGCCTGAACAATCTGCCCTGGTACAGCCATAGCTCAGTCTCCTGCAGCCTGAAAAATCTGCCCTGGTACAGCCATAGCTCAGTCTCCTGCAGCCTGAAAAATCTGCCCTGGTACAGACATAGCTCAGACAGTGTCTCCTGCAGCCGAATAGTGTGCCAGGATCCCCAAGCCCCGACGTGGCTCAGCGGTGGCGCTGGCGCGACCACTGTTGCTCCATTCACGGGATGACAACTTCTCTCCCTCCACATCTTCCTGAAGGTCAGAATACCCTAATGCTTAGAACTGAAGGTGAAACTTCATTTGCCTGCCCATTCAAATGGTTTGTATTTGAGAACAGCTAATCACTCGTTGGACTTAATGGGAACGGTTTTTTTTCCTTAACATGTTATCTGCGAAGGCAAACAGTTACAACTGAAATACTTTCTGCCACCTGCGTTCCATGACGAAACGTGGTTAAACTTGTGCTTACATCAGAAAGGATAGTTTCTATCGGAATTATTGGCGCTCGGCTGCTTAGCCTCTTTCGAATGTAAGCAGACTTAGTCATCTTCACCTCAAACTCGGTAGTTCAGCCAGTTGCTGTTAAGAGCTTGATAACGAAAATACAGAGTCAAGGGTATGTACATGCACTTTCACTACTAAAAAAAAAAGAAAGTCAAGTACAACAGCGATGTGAAATTAGGGACCGTGAGGAGATAGCCAAGTGAGGGAAGCGCGCTGAATTGGGCCCTTTTGTGCACCAGTGGATAGGGCCGTTTGGATGGGAACATTTACTTCTGGTGGCCCTTTTGTGCACCAGTGGATAGGGCCGTTAGGACAGGCATGGGAACATTTATTTCTGGTCATGAAGTTTGCTGTACGGAGTGTATCGATCGTCTTGCTGAAGCCAGTTGAATATTTGCAAATGAAATGAAGGGAAAACATCGTTTTCAAAAACAAGCCTGATTCGATTGTTCTTGATTGGTGGTATCCTACCCGATGAGTCAT
>CM031617.1:58313146-58315646 GCA_018398815.1 Conus ventricosus | reverse complement strand
GTGTTAGAGCGCCGGACTCGTAATCTTGGTGATCCTAGGGTTGCGGGTTCGAATGTCCACCGGGCCGTTTCGGTACAGGGGGATTTTTCCCTCGGAGTTAACATTGGTTCTGACTCCATTTCTTAAAAAGTCCTTCGAATGAGACTATAAACCGAGGCTCCGTGTGTGAAAGCACGCATAACATCTTGCACACACGTAAAATCCCATCACCAACTTTCGGAAGAGAAGGCCAGTTTGGCCGTTGGTATAGATGGCACGTTACACATAGCATGCGCCTCCCCCGAAGCTGGAATATGGCTACCTCAATGGCGGGATAGAAAACGGTCATACACACAAAACTCCGCTCCCTTTGTTGGGTTGATGGGATTAATCCTTCTCTGTTTATACAGGGAGTGTCCACAGAAGTATGAGCCTGCGTACCCAGGAAAAAAAAAAGTAAGAGCTCCTAAAAAAAATCTGACATCTACAGTGGGTTTTTTTTTTCAAACAGGACGGCTACATCACCAACGTCAAAACACCAAGACGGTTCAAACATTTCTCAGCTGAGTGCTATTACTCAGGCATGTCAACACAGCTCACGGATTGTTCTGGAGGAAAATATTTGGCAGCCGAGTAATAAATTCTGCAGACGTCAACCTGAAATCTGACTACCCATAATTCGTCACTCACTACGTTACAAGTGTGCGGATGCTCGTGCGCACTCACACATTTTTAAATTGCTCAAGAACTGGTTAAGAGCCCCAACTTTCTTTTTTCTTCTCATTCTTTTTTTTTGTATTGTGGCTTAAGTTTTTATTCTTTTGTTTTGTTATTTGAATTTGTTTGTATGTATTGGTAGAGTTGTAAATATTGCTCTATACATACACACTCACGCATACACGCGTGCACACACACTCGTGCGAACACTCATACACACACATACTCGTACCAATTTGTTTTGTTTTGTTTTGTTGTTGCGTGCATTTAGGAAGTCGATTTTAACAACGCAACAAATCCTGACGTGCCCCTCCCCACTTCCCCTTCCCGCCGACCCCACTCCTCCCTCGTTTCCCGTACAGGTTGCTGGAATATAACAACAAGAAACAAGTATGCAAGCAACCATAATATATATGCGTGCACCCGTCCGTATAGACACTAAAATACGCACACACCACACACACACACACACACGCACACACACACACACACTGTTTTTCTTGTTGCTTAATATCACGTTCGGTGAAAAGACTTCAACGGAAATAAAGCAAACACACAAACAAGCGCGGGTGCGTGCGCACGCGCACTCACACACATATACACACCCTTTTGGTTTCATGTATGTGACACAGACTTAGGGGGGAACTTGCCCTAGAAAAGTAGTCAGAAGCACTGTTTTTACTGTTTTTACACACACACACACACACACACACACACACACACACACATATATATACATCACGTGCAACTTCATGAACGATGAACAGACTTGGATGAGAACTCGCCGTATAAAAGAAGCCAGTAGCTTTATCATCTCCCTGGTCCAACACCGGTATTGTGATCGTCTGGACTGTAGCTGTACTCCCACTCTGGTTCGCCCGTTGCTGAACGCCAGGAGTCTTGGCAGCCCCCCCACAGCTATGTTGTTTTGTGAAGCTTGGAGGGCCGCCTGTTCTTCGTTCGTCGTCTCTATTTCGTCCTTCAGTAGCTCTTTGTATGTGTTGACAGCCAGCCATTTAGATTCTGAATTAACAAAAACAAAAAAGACAAGCTGCAGTTGTTTGTACCACTCAACACTTGCTAGGGATCAGACAAGCTGCAGTTGTTTGTACCACTCAACACTTGCTAGGGATCAGACAAGCTGCAGTTGTTTGTACCACTCAACACTTGCTAGGGATCAGACAAGCTGCAGTTGTTTGTACCACTCAACACTTGCTAGGGATCAGATATTCAACACACTGTAATGGTCCAGAATATTTGTCAATCAAAACTCAAACGGTCAAATACTGTTAATTAGTCATTATTTCATCCAAACCAAACAAAAATGAGGGAAATTCCATCAGATAAACCAAGAAGCAGAATGGACAAATGACACAACCCCTAAAAGCCACCTGAAACAGGGCATGGAAGGGAAGAGTCAACCTGAACAATCCACTGCTGTCTGTGTGGAATTGAGAATGAATGGACTCTCAGTAATGTGTGTGACCACCACGGGCTGCGATCACAGCTCTACAACGCCTCCTCATGCTGCAGATGAGGCTCCTGATCTGCTGCTGGGGGATTCTGGCCCATTCTTCCTGGAGGGCAACTCCAAGGTCATGGATGTTCTGAGGCAGCTGCTCACGTGCTTGGACAGCTCGCCCAATGATATCCCAGACATGCTCAATCGGATTGAGGTCTGGTGAGCGTGCAGGCCACTCCAAGCGTGCAATTCCCTCATTCTGAAGGTACTGGTTGACAATGCGGGCACGGTGAGGACGGGCATTGTCATCCACAAGGATGAAGTCGGGACCAATGGTACCAG
>CM031617.1:58255646-58303146 GCA_018398815.1 Conus ventricosus | reverse complement strand
TGCTCTTTGTGTGTGTGTGTGTGTGTGTGTGTGTGTGTGTGTGTGTGTGTGAGCGCGTATGTGTGCGCGTATATGTACCCTGTCATGATTTTATTTCATAAGAGAACTAGGAAGGAGGAACTTGGATGAAAGCAAATTAAAGGTGTTCTCTCTCTGATTACATCACACACACACACACACACACACACACACACACACACACACATACACATATATATATATATATATATATATATATATATATATATATATATATATATATATATATATATATATATAGGATCAATGTGATTAAAATACCTAAAACGATTTTTAGAGTGCTCAACCCCTTGGGGAGCAACATTTGTTAAAATAAGGTATTAAAATGATCAATCTACAAATTTGTTTCGAGCGCGTTGCGCCGTCATCATATATATATATATAATAAAAACTAATAAATTCCAAGGATAAGTACCGAGCACCATTCCAGCAACTTACAGAGCAGCTTGGTGTTGCAATGACTGCAAGAAATATTCAATTATACGGTATTGCACACCAGCCTTTTCTGGGATAGCATTCTTCTTAAAACCGAAAAGGCAGAGGAGTCAAATTACCACTTTCCGCGGTCACTGAGGAGAAACAACCAAGTTTCGAAATATCAGTATATGACCAGGAGTTATGTGTTAGTGAGTTTCCTCCCTATTGGAGATTATAAGCTTGCTGAAGGCTCATTTTGAGAAGCATTTATTTTATTTTTTCCCCATCCACCCACTTGAGCACATACTGTTAGTGAGGCAGTATTAACTACCACTGCAGATATGAATGCTTATCTCCCCCTATTTCTTCAATCTAAGACATAAGAGCAAGCTTTGTTTATAATTGAATATATATATATATATATATATATATATATATATATATATATATATATATATACTGACTTCCATAAAAAACGCGAAAACAAAACAAGCTGAAGGTTGGGGGTGAATTTTATTGGTCACAATTGTACAGAGTGAAAGCGAGAATTCACAACGTGATTTGATTCATTACACCGGTAATGTGTGAAAATGTCATCAGCAATATGTCTTTTGTGTGGAAAATCCAAGGTCACGTGACAAACCAGCTTGAAGTCCTAATACCGTGTGTGGCCACCATTTGCGTTGACAACTGCTCGACACCTGCGGCTCATTGAGTGGACCAGGTGGTTGATGCGTCCCCTTGGCACACCAGCCCACACATGGACGATGGCCTGGTGAACTTGAGCCGCTGTTGCTGGTCGTGGACGCAGGAGGTCCAGCCGTCTGCCAAGTTCATCCCAAAAATGTTCTATTGGGTTTAAATCGGGACTGAGGGCTGGCCAGGGCAGCACATTGACGTTGTTATGCTGAAGAAATTGCTGGGTGGCCCTGGCGGTGTGTGGTCTTGCATTGTCCTGTTGGAATGTCCAGTTTGGGTGTTGCGCAAAAAAGGGATCGACATGGGGTCTGAGCACCTGGTTGATGTAGCGCTGTGCATTGACACCCTGTCCGCGACCAGGACCAATGTTCTGAAAGATGACTGGTCCTATGGCGTGGTTAATGACAATTGCACCCCATATCATAACGTTCGGGCCTCCCCAGGGGTTCCGCTCTACCACACAGGAGTCAGCATAGCGTTCACCAGGTCGACGCCATATTCTGACACGACCGTCAGCCATGTCAATACAAAAACGGCTCTCATCTGAGAACAGTATGCGTCCCCACTGCTGCCTGCGCCAGTTGATTCGGGCTTGTGCCCACTGCAGCCTGTCCTGCCGGTGTCTTGGTGTCAGTACTGGACCTCTGTGAGGACGCCTACATGCCAGCCCGTTCTCCTGAAGATGCCGCCGCATAGTGTTGAGGCTGAGTCGTTGCTGGAGATTCCCAGGCACCTGTCGAGCAGTGTTAGCGGCTGTTTGCCGCCTGTCCCGCAGATGGGTTCGAACAAGATGGCGATCCTCTCTTTGTGTGGTGACCCAAGGACGGCCTGGCCGGGGACGATCATCAGTGATACCAGTAACTCGCATGCGGTACTGCAGACGATAGATGGTTGAGATGTGGACGTTAAAGATGTTGGCGACCTGCCTGGCATCCACACCAGCCTCCAGATGGCCTAGGGCACGATTGCGTTCCTCTGCTCGTAGTCTTGGCATCTCTGTAGCGCTCAGACGGCAAGTCGTTACCTGAACCTTGTAGCGCGGCTTTATAAAGGCTGCATGCCTGCGTACTTGTCGCTGGTTAACTTTGCTCTGCATGGTGTGCACGTGCCTCACATGCAGCAACCAGTTTGCCATTTTTGTTGACACTCCAATGCCGGGAATGATGTGTTGCTCACACAATGTTTTCACTGTACGTGAGTCTTGGACCCAAACAACTTGCCACAATGGTTCAATATTGTATATTCACCCCTTTTCACCCGAAAAATAGCCTTTCAAATTTTCGCGTTTTTTATGGAAGTCAGTATATTATATATATATATACATATATGTATATATATATATATATATATATATATGCGTGTGTTAGTGTTAGAGTGAGTGTGTGTGTGTGTGTGTGTGTGTGTGTGTGTGTGTGTGTGTGTGTGTGTGTGGTGTGTGTGTGTGATGTGTCTAGAAAGCTATTGATAGACAGATAAGCGTATCTATCAACCTATATCTATGTATCTATCAGTCAATCTATATAGGTATTACATACTTTATATCAACATCTGGAGGAGGAGGGGGAAGCTGACAGACAGACAGGCAGACACTCACAGCAGTTGCTCAACAGGGCCTGGGCACAGGAGTGAGGGGTGAAAGTGATGACCCGTTCAGCGGTGGTCAGGCGGACAAAGTCCAGCAGAAAACAGGTACATATGTTCGTCGTTGAACGCAGGTCCCTGTCAACAGAGGAGAAATGATCAAATCATGAACCATGATCAGACGAAACAAAATTACGATCAATACGTAAAAAAAGACAGTAACAAACAACGACGACAACAGAGAAACGTTTCCGTAACTAACAACCCGAATCATCTTTTTGAATCTTTGGTTTCGAAACACACACTTCAAGCATATCTTGTTCCGACATTTGTTTTTAAAACAGTCTATCCAAATCACTTGCTTAAAGGAGCTTCCGTTTAGCAACTTGCGCCTGCATTCTGATTTCAGTGGCAATATCCACACAGACAAGTGACTGCTGTTAAAATAAACGGCTTTCTGCTTAGCCGCACTCACGTAAACAGCACATATAGGCCTATACTGGCCAAAGATAGACAATTTGATGAATAAAAAACATACCTGTGTCAATGACAAAGTCATCGTTGTGATAGCTGAAAACAAAACTATTGGAGAACTCTTTTCATTTACTAGTTTATTACTGTTTAATTCATACAAGTATACATATAGTCTTAGCCATTCTTGAACATCTCTTTTCTTCCTTTATGTTGTTTCCCTCCCCCCCTCCCCCACCCCTTCTCCCACCTCTCTCTGTGTCCCATGCACACATACCCTCAGCCTCTTTCTCCCGAGCCTAAATCAGCATGCATCACACAGACATGCTCAACTCACACGATAGCGAAGCCCGAAGTGTAGCTGTTGACGCAGCGGGCGAGGTGCACCATGTTGAGGCCGTCCGAGTGATGACACAGGAGGACGTCCTGGTCGATGATGCACTGGGAGGGGCACAGACCCATGCTGCCCATGGGGAAGAACGGGCCCACCGACCGCTCGGCATTCGCCGGACCTGCATCCTGTCGCGGACATAAAGATAGACCCACATGATGTGGGGGCCAGGATAGCTCAGCTGGTAGAGCACCGGACTCGTAATCTTGGTGATCCTCGGGTTGCGGGTTCGAATCTTCCGTCAGGCCGTTTCGGTACAGGGGGATTTTTCCCTCGGAGTTAACATTGGTTCTGACGACATTTCCCAAAGAGTCCTTCGAACGAGACTATAAACTGAGGTTCCGTGTGTGAACGCAGGCATAACATCATGCATACACGTAAAATCCCTTCACCAACTTTCGGAAGAGAAGGCCAGTTTGGCCGTTGGTATGGATGACACGTTACACATAGCATGCACCTGCGTGAGAAATGGAAAGAATGAAGGAAGTAAGGAAATGGAGTAAACGATACTGACTGGATGACACGGGAAACGACTGAATGAAGCACCAGCAGGCAGCTCTTCAGTCGGCTCTACCAAGGTAGGCAGCCTGCTGTGTAAACGAGAATATGGATTGCAAAGCGCTTAGAGCTTGGTCTCTAGCCGAGGTTAGGCGCTATAAAAGTATTCATAAGAACAATAATATGTCGGTAGGTGTGGGTAGGTAATGTTGCTTTTAGCACAGCCGACTGTGAACGGTCACATCAGGGCTGTCACCGCGTCCAAGTCAACTCACAAGTCATTAAAAAAGAAATCACACAACCCTTTAAAACATATTTTCTAAAAACACACCGAAAATTTTGTTAAAACTCCTCACTCTGTAAACTTTTAGATCAGATGAAAAATGTTAATCTCCCTCAGAAATTCAAAGAGCACGTCAGGTGGGACATCTCTGAACAGGGTTTTCATGAAGTCTGTTGTAAAGTGTTTATGTCTCACATCATGCAAGTCCCAACACTCTAAAAGAATATGTTTCACTGTGAGTGGTACACGATATGGGACGCACCATGGAGCTTCTTCACCTTTCAAAAGATTAGAACAGGTGTAAAAGGAGTGACCTGTGTGCAAGCGGCACAAGACTGTTTCTTCTTTACGGCCCCCCCTGGAACATGGTAAAAACTCTTTCAGGTTCGGACGAGATTTTAAATAGCTTGTTATCCGTCTGCAAGTTCCACCACCTAGTTCCAACTGGAGTATGGGACCGTTTTGCTTCTGGTAAGATGAACAAAAGTGGTTTTGATTTTTTCAAGAACGGAAGAGGGTCAGTAACGCAACAGAAGAGGCAATGTCTTCAACATTCATTCGCGACTCACAAACGTACAGACAGACGGAAGGGATGGGGGAGAGAAGTAAGTGTGTGTGTGTGTGTGTGTGTGTGTGTGTGTGTGTGTGTGTGTGTGTGTGTGTGTGTGTGTGTGTGCGTGCGCGTGTGTGTGCGTGTGTGTGTGCGCGCGCGCGTGTGTGTGTGGTGTGTGGGGGTTGAGTGGGGGGGGGGGGGATGGTCAGAAGGAGGGGTGTAGAGGTAGGTGGGTGGTTTGGGAGTGGGCACTTAGATTCTTTTAGTTGACATCTACCCATACAGTTGAGATTTTAACCTCAAATCATCATGAACTTTGCAATAGATTATAAAATGTTCGTTGTCTCCTCTCATTAATATCAAACAGTCACCCACAGCAATTTCCAGATTATACCACCTCTTACTGGCTTTCAAAACTACATACTCTCTCTCTCTCTCTCTCTCCTCTCTCTCTCTCTCTGCTACAACTTCGACGTTTGCCCTTGGTGAGATTTGATTTCTGTATATTCATCGTTTGCTATTTTATCATTAGGATAGCCAGATTCCGTCTTCGGGAATTATGGTCAAACAACACACTATATGTTTTATTTTCATGCTATCCAGCCTAGCTCACTGGATAGTCTACTCTCTTCCGAAAAGTGGAATGCGATTTATTACAAATATAATATACTGGTGCAAGATTTATTAACAATGCCTCTATGCACTGGACCGGATCACAAGTTAGTGTTTGCAGAAATGTTAACACCAAAGAGAAAAGAATGTCCTTGTTATCATTGTCCTGAACGTTGTGTGTCTTGCCTGAATGAGACCAAGGGGGTCGAAAAGCGTCGTGTTTTTGTCTTGTCATTTGTTTGTCTCTTTCGTTTGGCGGAATAGTAATTGGTCTTTTTCTTCTTCGCTTCTTTTTTCTTTCTTTCTGCGTACGCAGGCTGATACTCCTGCGGACACTCCCTGTATAGCCAGGCAGTGGAGTTTTGTGTGTATGACCCCTTTTTATCCCGCCATTAAGGCAGCCATACTCCATCTTCGGGGAAGGTGCATGCTATGTGTCACGTGTCATCCATACCAACGGCCAAACTGGCCTTCTCTTCCGAAAGTTGGTGATGGGATTTTACGTGTGTGCAAGATATTATGCGTGCGTTCACACACGGAACCTCGGTTTATAGTCTCATTCGAAGGACTATATGGGGAATGGAGTCAGAACCAATGTTAACTCCGAGGGAAAAATCCCCCTATACCGAAATTCGAACCCGCAACCCCAGGATCACGAGTCCGGCGCTCTACCAGCTGAGCTATCCGGCCCCCTCTTCTTCGCTTCAGTTTCCGCCTGCAGTGACCTGACTTTGAAACGAATCCAGATCTTTATTCGGCTGGTTGCTTCCTTGTTTTGGGGGGTTGCAAAATGGTTTTAAAGGTATGGAGCCATGAGTAAGCCAAACCGTCTTCGTTGGGGATGATAGTTTTGCGTATAGCCAGATATCTAAAGGTCTTATAATTCTAAGCTCTTGCCTCTTGCCCGGGCCATAGAATACCAAATCCATTGATGGTCTGAACATTAAAAATCCGGTTATGGTTTCTTCAGTCTTTTGATGCAACATGCTCTATGCTTGTCTACATAACCTGTTTGTAGGAAGGTTGTCTACATAACCTGTTTGTAGGAAGGTATGTAAACTTTGACCAACACTAAATGCATTTCCCGAAAATTCGAATATACATGGTATATCACACACACACACACACACACACACACACACACACACACACACACATACACACACACACACACACGCACACACACACACACACACACACAGCCCCACTCAAACTTACCCGACGGTCGCGGGAGCCGTTACGGAGGCAACGAAGGCCAACAACAGCAACAACACGCTCCCCGCGTCCAGCCTCATCTACATCTTCATCTTCCTCATCAGCCGCTGTCATCCAACACGCATCCCCTTCTCGCTTGCTGATTGGGAACAGACGGGAAAGATTTCTTCATCATCATGGTGCGTGACTAAAATTGCCTACTGCAAGTTGGTATCTGTACCCACTGCTTTAGACAACAGAAGAACAAAAACTCTTAAAGCTCAGCTTACTCGTGAAATGAGACAATCGTCTCTAAACAGAGTGCACATTTTACGAGCAAGAGCAAACGAAAAGCGCGCGCGCGCACGCACACACACACACACACACACACACACACACACACACACACACACACACACACACACATTCAGATTTGATGGAAATAATTCACACGAACACACACACACACACACACACACACACACACACACACACACACACACACACACACACACATACACACACACATGAGAGACAGAAAGAGAGAAAGCGAGAGAGTCTTACTGTTATTTTAACCTTTGGACGTTCTGGACGGTCCATTACAGGCCTTCTGGGCCAGTGTCACTTCTGCAAAACATGTTGAAATATTAATCAGATCCAAAAGAACACAATAATAATAATGACATAAAAAAAACTCGCACCCCCTCCCTCCCCCTTTCAGTCTTACAGCAGTCATAAGCCTTCGCTCGAGTGTCCTAGTGCGTGTATGTATTTGCATGTATATCTGAGTACGTATGTGTACGTTCATGCGCGCACGTGCAGGCGAGCGTGCAGCTAAATTCCGAGAAAAGAGAGACCTAACCTATAATATGTTTACCTTGTTTCTAGGACCCTTCCAACAGCCAGACTCGTATCGCCCTTACTTTTCAGATCTACACAAAGTGCTGTGTAAATCTGTTTACACCATCACAAATGCAAAGAGAAGTATCGTCTCTTTCCCAGACAACAGATAATTGGCTTGTGTGCTGGCATTTAAAAAAGATTATTATCAGCGCGATTAGAAAAAAAACCCAGTAGCAATGAAAGACAATTCCTATTAATGTATTATGCTGTTCATATCATGGAAAATGGTTACGATTCCTGAAGTTTTCTGGCCCCCAATATCGAAGATTAAGAGAAAGCATAAATCAAATTGAAAACCTGCCCCAACTTATTATAATCGGATGTAAAATCATAAACGATCTGTTCTCATTTAAATAATATTCCTGAAAGGTATTGTGTGAAATCAATGAACCTTTTGTTTAAACTAGCCCCATCTCTGAGCACACTAACAGGAATTTATATATACTTAGCGCCATTAAAAACGCACGGGTCAGAAGAACAAAATAACTCGACAGAGGTAAATCTGTTAGGGGTATGAAAACTTTAATGTTGAATGACAAAGTCATGAACAGAAAAGAAGTGCGCAATGGACAACATGTGCTGAACATTTGGCGTTCAGTAATCGCAAACACAACTGGCGTCAAAAAAGCAAAGTCACCATTCAATACCGGGTGTGTCCCCCTCTGGCTGCCAAACAAGCCGTGCAGCGACGACGCATGGATCGCACCAGTATCATGAGCCTGTGTTGCGGGATCCGATTCCACTCGTCCTGCACAGCCTGAATCAGTTCCTGGTTGTTACGTGGGGCAGGTTGGCGGCGTGCCACGGCTGTCTTCAGCTGGTCCCACACGTGTTCGATGGGCGAAAGGTCCGGTGAATAAGCTGGCCACCCCATGACGTTAACGTTGTTCTGCCGCAAGAAGTCCTGCGTTAAACGTGCAGCGTGAGGACGTGCGTTGTCTTGCTGGAACGTTGTGACGTCAGCGTTTAACTGCAGAAATGGAAGCAGCACAGGGCGTAGGATGTTGTCCACGTAACGCTGAGCCGTAATGTTACCGTCAACAATGACAAGGGGTGTGCGTCGACGTGATGTGATGCCTCCCCACACCATGTATTCCAAAGACTAAGTGTAGCCAAAATAAAATGCTTAAACCACTTTGGATGAATGATAAAGTACTTAAAATGATTAAGAAAAAATATAATCTTTTTCAAAGGTATTTATTGACGAAAGATGGGAAAGAATACAGTAAATATGCAAGAATGCGAAATAAGAGCAAAAATGAAATCAAATCAACAAGAAAAGCTTATGAACGTAAAATAGCAGAACAATGTAAAAAAACTCCCAAATGTTTTTGGAAATACGTGCAAGAACGTACAAAAGTAAACACAGGGGTAAATACTCTAAATGATGGTAAAGGAGGGTTGGCCGAGTCAGATATGGAAAAAGCTGAAGTTTTAAATGAGTTCTTCGCAAGTGTCTTTGCTAATGAAGATACAAATAACATACCTGATCTTATTGAATGTAGTAAATCTAATGGAATTTCAGTTACAGATATAATAATTACTTCAGATGCAGTAGAGAAGAAGTTGTTTGAATTGAATCAGTCTAAAGCGCAGGGACCTGATTTAATACCACCTAAAGTTCTAAAAGAATTAAGTAAGGAGTTAGCTGTACCGCTCAGTAAGATTTATAATAAATCATTAGAGACAGGAAAATTACCCCTCGACTGGAAATCGGCAGAAGTTACTGCTATTTTTAAAAAAGGTCAAAATCTGAGCCAGGCAACTATCGTCCGGTAAGCTTAACCTGCATTGCATGCAAAGTGCTAGAATCCATTATAAGAGATGTCATAGTATCTCACTTCACTGATAATAATTTGTTTGCAGTATGCCAGCATGGCTTTCGTAAAAAAAAGGTCTTGCATATCACAACTACTTGAAGTTATGGAAGATTTAGTTAACATGCTAGAGAATAAGTACTCTGTTGATATAATTTACCTTGATTTCCGTAAAGCTTTTGATACGGTTCCGCATGAGAGATTATTGAAAAAAATGGAAGCATACGGTATAGTAGGTAAGTTGCTAAACTGGATTAGAGACTTTTTGTCAAATAGAAAACAAAGAGTAAGAGTGGGTAACTGTATGTCGACAGAGAAAGATGTTATGAGTGGTATTCCCCAAGGGAGCATTTTAGGACCTGTACTGTTTACTATTTTTATAAATGACCTTCCAGATGAGGTAAATATTTTTGTAAAATTTTTGCTGATGATACAAAAATATATGACAAATCAGATAACTATAATAGTCTGCAAGAAAATTTAAATTGCCTCCAAAACTGGTCAGACAAGTGGAATCTATATTTTAATGTTGAAAAATGTAAAGTTTTGCATGTTGGCAAAAACAATCCTGAACATGAATACAACATGAAAATAGATGGTGGAAATAGGCTGGTACAGAAATGTGAGGAAGAAAAGGATCTGGGGGTAATCTTTGATAAAGATTTACTCTTTGATATTCACATTCAAAAATGTATAAATAAAGCAAACCAAATGATTGGATTAATAAAAAGAACTTTTATTTACCTAAATAAAGAAACGTTTTTAAAGTTATATAAAGCTATGGTTAGACCGCATCTTGAATATGGCAATATAATTTGGTACCCACACTTGAAAAGACAGTCAATAGCAATTGAAAGAGTACAGAGAAGAGCTACTAAAATCTTGCAAGAATGTACAAACATGTCTTATACAGATAGATTAAATTACTTAAATTTGCACTCTTTAAAAGGTAGACGTATTAGAGGGGATTTGATTGAAGTGTTCAAAATATTTCACCAGCAAACGGACATACAGTGGGACTACTTTTTTGAGGCTGTTAAAACAGATAGAACAAGAAATTCGGAAGGCAAAATTTTTGTTAAGCAGTTTCATACTAACATGGGGAGATTCAAGTTCAGTAACAGAGTTATTACTAACTGGAACAGTTTGACAACTGCACTTAAATTTGCTAAAAATACTAATGTTTTTAAGAATTTGCTGGATGAAGACTTGAAATTTAAAGTACAGTTTAGAAGCTTTGATGAATAAGAAGGAAAATTTATATTGCATGCATTTTCAACCCTGTCATAAAAGTAAAATAACACGAGGGGACATTGAAAGGCTTAACGGCCTATGTATTGATTACGTCCCTACACTACTACTACTACTACTACTACTACATAACACTAGCGCCACCCCAGCGATTGCCTTCCCGTACACACGTGTCCGCAAAACGCTCTCCACGTCGGCGCCACACCCGTTGACGTCTGTCTGGGCGATCAATGCAGATGCGTGTCTCGTCGGAGAACAATACAGTGTTCCATTCATTGAGACGCCACCGTACGTGCAGTTGAGCCCAGCGCATGCGATTTCGGCGTGCAGCAGGTGTAAGGATGGGCCCTCGGTAGGGAATGCGCGCATGCAACTGTCGCTCTCGAAGACGGCGTCGTATTGTGTTGGCGCTCACCCTCGGCCCTCTAGTTCCAATCGTCTCCGAGCCGTCCGTGTTGCGAGGCGGAATCGGTCACGGAGGTGCTGTTGTTCGATGTGCCTATCTGTCAATGGTGTTGTGACTCTCGGTTGACCGGAGCGCGGTCGGTCAGCAACAGTGCCCGTTTCACGCACTCTGACACTCAGGCGACTGATGGTGGTGTGATGACATTCCAGACGACGCGCCACTTCGCAGATACCGAGACCTGCCTGTAACATGCCAATGGCACGTTCCCTTTCTTGCGTCGTCAGTCGTGGCATGTTCAACCAGTCTGTAAGTTTTCCGCTGTTTCGTCGTTCCCGTCATGTTGATTATTGCTCACACGTCAGATCGGGACTGACGTGCGAACCGAAACACTACCGAACACTCGGTGTCCGTGTTTCATGTGCTTGTCGCAACGCTCATGCCCAGCGTGTCTGGCCACACCCGGTATTGAATGGTGACTTTGCTTTTTTGACGCCAGTTGTGTTTGCGATTACTGAACGCCAAATGTTCAGCACATGTTGTCCATTGCGCACTTCTTTTCTGTTCATGACTTTGTCATTCAACATTAAAGTTTTCATACCCCTAACTGATTTACCTCTGTCGAGTTATTTTGTTCTTCGGACCCGTGCGTTTTTAATGGCGCTAAAAAGGGTTGCTTGATTTGCTCTTTCAAGTACATGCTCAGGCTTCAAAAACCAAACCTGAATTTAGAAGTTTTCGTCTGTTGATAGTATCTCCGGCTCCAAATATTTTTTGGTTTCCTGCATTTTTTTTCTTCTGTCAATTTCTGAAGTAAATTGGCAAAACTATAGATAACGGGCCTTCCTTTTAACTATCGCCTTCCGATGCCTTTTCTCTCCTCTGCAATTCTTTCCGTCAAAAACCAAAACGAATTTCATTTGCAAACGTTCTAAGTTTTCCACAAATGAAAAAAAAAAACAATAGGAAAAGAATGGGAAAAACACCACCAACACCACCACCACCACCACATACACAAATCCACACCCACCAACTGGAATTATTAATCAACTTCGGCCTATTATTCGGAAGGAAAAACACTCTTTCACAGGGAAGTTATATGGCAGGGTTTTCAACCTTTAAGCACCAGGATCGGCGTGAAGTTAAACAGAAAAATTTCCGAATGTTCTAGAAATATCACATAAGCACACAAGTTTGTTTATGTAATGTCAATTAATGTGTATTTAATGTCAGACGGAAAGCAACTATCTTTCAAAGGAATACTGTTTGTCAAGTATTGGGGGAAAAAATCTTGAAAAGGGTTGTGAAAAAGAACTGCTTCCAAACGCAAACACTGGAAACTAACCGAAACGTGATTTTGCTATGCACCCTCCACAAATTTTGTTTATATTAAAAGGAAATCTGATGGATAACCTAAGGCTCTCAGTCTCATAAATGCATCAGTGCGTGCAAATTTCTCGTACGATTTCAGTCTGATTTGATGAGAAAGAGGTAAATCATGAATATGACAAAACATTCAATAGATTTTGTACGTACAATCTGCCGTCGTTCTTCCCATTGTGCTGTGAAAGCTAGGCCTAGATGCTGAGACAGTATTGGAAGAAACTTTTGGAAAAGCGGGATAACCAATCATGACCGAAATCGGAAGCAGTTGAAAACAATGCAGAAGAGCGACACTGTGTTGGAAGCGTTTATGTCGACCCGCCTTGAGGTCTCTGTGCTGATGTCATTAGATCAATTACGTATTTGGAAAATGATGTAAATTTTATTACGTCACATCGCTTTCTTTATGTGACTTTTACGTATTTCTGACAGAACTTCAATGGGCTTTATTCGAAGTCATACGAGTAGGCCTATACCAATACGAACATTTTTTTCCCGTTCAGCTGCGCACTGCAAACAAATCGCCAACAATGAACTGATGATCGGTGCATTTGTCGGTGTGATTTTGCGTTCGTTTGATCTTACGGTGCCATATTGGAATTAGCAGAAAACCGTTTGCTCGGACAACGTCAAAAATGGTATTTCTGTTGGAAATCGGCCATCTCGTTTCCAGACAGGCTGTTTTCCTCAAAGCCAAAGATGAACTGAGTTGGTGAACTAAAAAGCGTTGAAGGGAATCTGAGACAGGGGGAACGGTTAAAACTTTTTTGCAAGCAGACAGGATGCTGGAATGTTTGTAGTACTCACTGGGGTAGTTTTTTCTTAGGTAACGCTGTTGAAAGCCTACTTTAAAGACAAGCTGTGGAGTGGTTAGGAGACCCCTTAAGGTACACTTCCATGCATCCATTTATAGTTAAGGATACGGCCAAAACCGCCCATGTAGAAGACTCTTATGAAGAGGTCATGATTCTATGCATCCGAATACGGATACAACAGTTACGGAAATGTTTATTCTCAACTCGAGCATGTTGCTATCAATGCCGCACCGGACAGGTCAAGGGTTGCCGTATCCGTATAAATGAAATCGCGCCCTATATGTGGCCGCTGAAATTCCTCTCTTTCACATTTTCAAGCATTTTTGGATCGACGGATGGCACGACCTACCAAGCTGGTCAGGAATTTTAAAAGTAAAACTCAGAATGCCATATCAAGTCAATGAAGTAATGGGCAGATATACACACATATGCATGAAAACGGTATTACCACTGTGGTATTACTGCTGTTGACGCGTACTGTCTCATTTGCAGATAGGCCTAACTCCCCGAAGGTGTTTTCCCCCGTTCGCTGTTTTAGGACCGAGTCCTAGCGTGCTGGTATATTACGGCGTTTACAGTAGTGGTAGTCGAGTGTAAAATTCAAGTAAAAGTGCGATCTGACCTTCCCATAGAAAACACAATGCCTGCAGGACAGAACTGCTTGACAGTTTTACTCCAAAAGGGATCCCGATATGCGAAATTATTCAACGTCTATCATCATGTGTATGTGGCTGCAAAGAAGAAAAAAGTTGTGACAGCTTTTTCATACTTTCACTTTAGTTGGGTATCTCGCAGAATTCACCGCGGTTTCATCTTCCCCTTAAACAAATCAAGCTCGCTTTACGTAACATGGGCTGGTCATCATGGGAAGGGCTGCTACTTTCCCACAGCACGTGTAAACAGGGAGAATTTAATGGCTCGCTTGTTTGTTTCTATAACTGTGGGGAAGTAGATACATAAACGTTGCACCGTCCAAATCTATATTTGTGATCAAACCCTGAAAGCATTCTCAACAGAAATCTACCAGAGCTTAACTTAAAACATATGTTGATGACGCGGCGCGAAATCTCGGAAAGTTGATGAGAAATTCTAAGTAAAACTGTAGAAGCCTGGGGCCATGAGGGTCATCTCAAAAGCATATCCGTGCAGTAGACTGACAGACGCCGCACTGTGTGCTCCCGTTCTTGTGACCTGACCCCACAGCACAGTCAGCATGAACAGAAGTCTGCCACAGCCAAAAATTGTGTTTAACCAATGATGGGGCTAACGGTTATCTTCTTTAACATAACAATCATCACCATCATCTTTAGCTACTTAATGATTATCACAGTCATCTCAGTTTAAAGAACGATAATCAAAGTAGTTTTCTTTTTAAAGACCAATCACTTATATACTCTTCATTCACATCAATAATTGTCACCGTCTTCACGATTATCTTCATCCACAGAATAACCAACACCATTATCTTCATTGACAGAATATTCATCACGATCATGCTCATTCACAGAACAACCAGCACAATCTTCATTTACACAAGAATCGTTACGGTGATTTTCAAAGAACAATATGATAATGCTCACTCGAAGAACATACATCAAGATTAACTTCATTCACAGACCAATGGTCACAATCATCTTCATTCTCAGAACAATCATTACGTAAGCTGACGCTAAACCGCGGGTGTGATTGAGGCTTAAAGATCTACTCTCAAGACTAGCAAAATTTGCTGAAAACAAGTCCGCACACCGAGTCACTACAGTATGGGGTTCATTTCACGAAAAAATTGGCGTTCCAATCTAATGAATAGAAAACCGTTCACGAAAAAATTGGCCGTTCCAATCTAATGAATAGAAAACCGCTTTCGCTTACCACCTAAATCCCTTAAAACAGTGACGACTATTGACGTTGCGTTCAAGAGAAGTTCAGCAACACCTGCTCACTTTGATGGATCGATTTGGCTTGCCTGGAAACGATCCGAGTGTTGATTTTTACTCTTTGTCAAACACTTGATAGATCTATCCCGTCAAGCTGACCAAATGATTACCGTTCTCGAGAGTGGATCATTAAATCACGCCAACGCTTTCAAGAACATTACAATTATCACGAACGTGATCTCTGACCTTACCGTTTAGCTCCCGCTGTGGGCGGATGAAGGAGACTCCGAGTGGCGACCATTCCCTCTCCATCACTGACTGGCAAGGGGACAGGCTAAGATCCGTACTGCCCGACGGCGCCGTACTTGATGTGGTCGGGCAAATCCTGGTCGATCTTCTTGTCCTCAGCCCCGAAGTCGGCGCCCACTGTGCCGAACTTGGTCTTGATGGTCATACGCCGCCTGTTCAGTTGTTTTTTGGTGGGCGGGGCTTCGGTTTGGGTGCGGCTGCCGGGCTGGGGCTGCTCCGGTAGTGGCTGCAGCCTGGGGAAGTGTTAAAGAAGAAGGCTGTGGGATACGTTGGCAGGTTGCTTGGAGAAGTGTGGGGTTTTTATCTACATAGTAAGTAGAAAGAAACTCCAGGCAGAGCCTGACAGCAGAAGGTCTTCAGAGAACCCCCCCCCCCCCCCCCACCTCCATCAGACACGTGTTCTGGTCCTGAACTCCTGAGGTTTTTGGCTACTTAGCTCGTCACTTGCTTGACTGGTCAGTTGTTAGGTTGCCTGGTCAGTTGGTGGTTACTTGGTTGGTAGGTTGGTTTATTTGAGTGGTTGCGATTTAGATTAGTGGGATTTATGGAAAGTTAGTACATTTCTTTGCTACTTGGCTAAATATTGAATAATTTGTGTGGTTGGTTCGAATATAGTTAAATTCTTTGTTACCTGGTTAATTCACTTGGACGTAAGTTTTTTTGATTATGTTTTCCCTTACGTGAACACTCTGATACCTTGTTGTTAATCAGTAAGCTTTATTGTTTGTTTGTTTGTTGTTGTGGGTTTTTGTTTTCGGTTCATGGTTGCTTGGTTGACTAGTTGGTTGTGTGGCTGCTTATGTGTTCATTGAAGAGGCTGCTGTTTGGAACAGTCACTTGGCCGGTTACTTCGTCATTCTGTCTGTCGGTTATGTCAAGTCACGTTGTTTATAAGCCCAGCCAACCACAGAGACCGTATCAAGGTTAGAGTCAGCCAGTTTGTTAGTAACTCACTTTATGAGCTAGTTAGCTGTTCAATGAAATTTGTTAGCTGGTCAATCAGTCAGGAACAGAAACCGTTCTCGGAAGTTTCTTGTATCTGAAACACAAGGGCCTTCGTGTGCTATCACCTTTATCATCTTGGTTACTACCAACAGTCAAAAAAAAAGAAGATTGTGTCTCGCAAGACAGGCACTCACGGGCGCAGCAGCCGGCGGCGCGGTCAGTTGTGGGATGGTGGACTCTGTAGCCAGGTTGGCTAAAGTTTGTCGCCGTTTCTTGGGATCTGGCTTGGGAGGTTGCGTGGACGTGGTGGAGGGTCCGGCAGTTGGCACGCTCTGAAATGTGGTGGAAGTTGTTGAGGTCGACTGAATGATGAAACGGTCTAAAGAACGAAACGTGAACTGAGCTTCCAAAACTGATAACAGTTTGGAAGAGAAGTATTCAGAGAGAAGCGTGGACGACGAGCTGGACTCTATTGATTTGTCATTCCAGGGACCTTGGTGCAGACATATCTTTCATCACTCATTCTGGGTTTAAGAAAGGGTAACCAAACTTCGCTAGTTAGACGATAGTAGAAGTTTTAATACACCGTGACTCACTCTCTGACACGTCCTACACCTACACCCTCCAGCTGATAGCACTGATGGTCAGTTCTGTTTGCCTTCAAAGAAGGTGCAAGAAGGAGGATGCTGAAGGCAACACTAACTGTTAGCTTCTCTTTTTTTCTCTTGGGATAACACCCAGCTCTTGCTATCCTATATGGACTAGTATTTTATACAAGACTGACGAGCCCTGATGTGGCCCTTTGCAGTCGGCTGGGCTATAAGCAACATTATCTTATCTTACAAGACTGACGTCCGTACCATCGAATCGTGGTAGCATTGTTGCATTCAAACGTGAGTTCAGGAAGGATTTGGGACAGGCGGGAACCGGGGTAGGGTGGGGAAGAAGAGTTAGACGAGTCTTTTCAGAATGCTTGGTGAACAGAAATTCAGAAAAGATTATAACCGCAGCTGGAAAAAAAAATAGACGGTAGTTTGGAATTAGATGTCAACGGTTGGCGAGCTGATAAACTGATAAGCTGTGGCAACAAAGATTTGTGACCTGAAATCTGAAATGATTGATGAACCTAAATAGAACACAGATGGTAAGTTGTCATGCAGGATGGATAGTAAACTGGAGCAAATATGACAGTGCGCGGGAGACCAGAGTGATGGATGCTGCACTGGAGTGAAAGCTCAAAGTTGGCGTTATAGTTTGGAGTCAAATATTCATGATTTTCTATAGTCCAGTCAACAGGAGTCCAGAACAGATTTTATTCAATATACTTATCCTCAGTCACAGCCCAAGCTCTAAATGTCGTACTATGCACTCTCTCCTTCACACCAAGAGGCGACCGAAAAGTTGCCTACTGGTGCTAAATATTCATTTCTCGTGTATCTCAGTCAAAATGTCAGTCATTCAGCTTTTCACTCATTCCTTCGATTTTTCACGGGGGTTGCACGCTATGTCTACGTGTCATCCAAACTAACGGCTAAACCGGCCTTTTCTTCCAAAAGTTCTTGAAGGGATATATGTGTGTACAAGATGGTTTGTATGCGTTCACATACGGAACCTCGGTTTATAATCTTAATAGGAAAGCCTTTCGAGAAGCAAAGGAAGATGTTGAAGACCATTCGAGAAATAAAGTCAGATGTTATCTGCGAGGGAAAAATCCTCCTGTGCCGAAACGCCCAGTGGGGATTTAAACCCATAATATCTGGATTACCGGAATCGTAAGTCCGACCAACCGCCGTGGCGAAGTGGTTAGCGTCGCGGACTCTCGGCTGGGAGGAATTCGTGGGTTCGATTCCTACCAGAGCCATGTTTGGCAGGCCCCTATCCAGAATTGAGTCTGCTATGGGCTCAGTTGGAAAGACTGGGACCTTACAGTCGAGTTTCATCATCACAGTTCATGCGTCTCTGAAGTGTCGCTACAATTTCCTGACAAACAGTGCAGGTGTCTGTATCTCTCGGTTTTGTCTGACGCCGGGATATGTCATAAAGTAAACGTGACATACAGCCTTATCATGTAGTCTTCGACCTGAACGGAAATCCGAACCACCATCCATCATCTTCATCCACCTCATCCTCATAGATCAGGATGTAAAAACAAACAAACAAACAAACCAGTCGTAAGTTCAGCGCTCTGCCCACTGAACTGTTCCGGCCATCAACAAAGATATTGAATTGCAGTCCAGAATAATGTTACACTGTAGTCTAGAAGCTGCCAACTGAACTGTTCCGGCCGTCGACAAACATATTGAATTGCAGTCTAGAAAATGTTACACTGTAGTCTAGTACAGACGTTGAAACACAATCAAGAACATGCTAAACTGCATTTTAACTGTGTTCGTGAACTGATTTTACAATAGTAGACCAGAAAATGTATTAAATCACAATCAAGAACAAACGTTTCACTGCTGTCCACAATAAATGTTGACTTTCCTCAAGAACAGATACTGAATTGTAGTCCAACAGAGAGGCTAAAGGGAATGTCAGAACTGAAGTTATACACGGCAGTCCCGAATAGATCTTAAACTTTTGTGCAGAACAGATGTCCAGCTGCAGTTCTAGACAGATGTTGCGCTGTGGTCCACAGGAGATGATATGCTGGCGTTCAGAATACACGGTAAACGCCCAGAATACAGGTTAAATTGATATTCAAGCGGATGATGAACAATAGTCTAAACTGGACCGTAGCCGGGGGTTACATCGAAAGAACAGTGAACCACCGGAGAAAAATAGATAGTGACACACAGTCTAGAACGAACAATCACCTGACAACAGGTGAATGATACAGATGCCTTTAGCTTGTTAAAAAGAAAACACACATACACACACACACACACAACAACAACACACGAAATTCAGAATGAACGTAACTTGGAGTCAAGTGTGAATAATGCATAAAATAAAACATACCGAGGACACAATAGAAGTAAGTGTTCAGGTACTTTTAAAAGCAGTCCATTGAGACGTCACTAAGCGTAGATAGGTACCATGTTTCTCTCAAATCATGTACTTCGAAAATTTCTGTTAGTCAACACAGCAGACAACGTAGGCCTAAAATGGGTGCTGAACGGTTTAGCGTATCAAATATAATACAAATGTATTTACTGAACACCATAATGAAACTAATGTGTATTTTGCCGTTTGCATAGCATGCGTAAGTATTTCTAAAAAAAATAAAAAGGAAACTGAATTGCTTTCCAATCTATCCCACCTCTTGTGAACTGTACAACCGTATAAAGCTAAATTACGAACATCTGCACGGAAGCTTTATCCTTGTTTTTGAATTCCAGGTATCAAGCAATGCGCAAGGTGATCGATTTACCTTCTTTTTTCTGTCCTCGGTTGGCTGATTGTGGCTGAAGATGCTGACTTCAAGCGTTTAGTTCTTTACGATATGTTATTCTTGTTCTGTTCATGTAAACGTATTACAAGAGCACGGGCAGGGCGAGAGAAAGGGGAGGGGGGGGGGGGTGGCATTTGGCGCTGCCCATCTTCTCTCCACGTATCTAGCTGTGGACAGTAACAGGCCAGTCTGCGGGTATATGTCCCAAACTACAGCTGATGGATACGGTCCCGAACAAAGAGTCGGTTTAGGGGCATGAGTCTGGCACTGTCTGGCAGGACCCAGTGGTGTACAGTCGTCTCAGAAGTTGACGTGTGTGTAAACTTGAAGCACCTGTATCAGAATACGACACCTATGTTCTTTTGCTCATGACGCAAGACAAAGAGGTGTGGAGACCGCCGACGGCTGGAACATCAAACACGGCAACCTCGTGGGTGATCTGTTCACACCCATGTTCCAGTTTCCTCTATGTCTTGTAACGTCTTACGTTTCTCTTCCAATTTCTCAGTCGTGACAGTAGAATGTCATCCATCACACACACACACACACACACACACACACACCCACACCCACGCACACCCACCCACCCACGCACACACACAAACACATATCACACACACACACACACACACACACACACTCACACACACACACACACATACACACACACACACACACACACACGCGCACACACACAAACACACAACATCACACACACACACACACACACACACGCACGCACACACACACACACACACACACACACACACACACACACACACACGCACACACACACAACATTACACCACCACCACCACCACCACCCCTCACACACACGCGCTTCTTAAACAACGAACAAACCAGCCCAATTTTAAGCAACACAGACCGGTGCCTCAGGGGTCCGGGGAGGGGCGGCTGGACCTGGCGTGCCTGGACCTGGCGTGCCGGGCGGTGCTTTCTCGGACGGAGCTGTCGCAGAAGCTTCGGGCGCCTCCTGGCCAGGCACCTCCTTCATGGACCTGGCCCTCTCGAAATCCTCGTTAGTCCATTTGGAGTAGGCCCTCTTCAAGGGCCCTCTCCCCGCGACATTTCATACTCCTCGGGCTCCCATTTGGAGTAAGCCTTGTGGAAGGAAAACCTCCTTTTCGACCCGCCTCCGGACGACGGTGGCTCTTCCGCGTGGTCTTCTGGCGGGGGGTTCTCTGCTGATTGCTGCGTGGTTAAATCTGACTGCAAAAACACAGATCGCCCGCTGGTCACTCAGCTGCGAGGCAACAACATCCTAGCTCAGAACAGCAATTCTTCGGTCGGGATTACTGCTACTAGTAGCAATTACCAGCGAAAGGGACGAGAAACAACACCAAGACACCCCATCTCTGACAGCCTTCTTGGATCATTAGATTCTGCATTGTGAAAATGAAAAACGACTGTTAACCTCCTATGTCTAAAGGCTTTAAGATTTGTTGAGGAAGCTATCCCACGAACTAACATTGTGTTCGGACCACATCATGTGTCCTACCCTCAGTCTCCCTTGGGTAAAAATCTCGTTTGGCAGTCACGGCCATGACAGATTTCGTCAGTTCAATCGCATGGCGCTGACCCCAAATTGCTAGTTGTTCATCCTATTGTTTCCTATGAACTCGAATTGGTTACACAGACACAAATATTTTCTTTTTTGTATTTGTTTTTAGAAAACATTTCATCGTTGTTTCTATGACTTTTTTTTCGAGAATCACGGAGTCCTTTTTAAACAATTGAACTGAAAGTGGTTGTTGCTTGGATTCTGATAAAATTGTGTGCGCATGCATGCATGCCTGCGTGTGTGTGTGTGTGTGTGTGTGTGTGTGTGTGTGTGTGTGTGTGTGTGTGTGTAATAACTGCCATAGCGACCAGAAGTGACGATGCTCCACAGGGAAGCGACCTTACGTGAAACATAAGCACGGAAGTAGCTGCATTAAAAGGAGTATTCTTCCTTTTAATAAAGTCACAAATAAGGTCTTCGGTTTGAACGCACATCTAACGCACGCCGATCTGGACAAATACCCTGTATGTGTAACTGACAGAGAGAGAGAGTATTATCTGTTATTCTAGACTGTAATGCTAGAAATATTCAACTACAACAACAACAAAAAGCCAGACCACCGGCATACGCAGCATGTGACGCGACAGTCAGATTTTTCGCTCCATCCAACGTTTCCCATCGCCATTAGTTCAAGCGCACTAATCGCCCAAGAGTTTCATAGGACGCTGCTGTCAGGAACTTAACCGAGCAATCAGAACAGACTGACCTCAGTCACCGTACACGTCAGGTCGGCATCGAAGTCTACAGCACTGCTCTTCCTTCCTCTGACCGGTATTAGCTTGTCGTGGAATCCACTGCAGCTCTTCTGAAAGCCGGACTTCGCCTCTTGATGGGGTTTCTGCAGAAAACAGGGAATCTAAGCTTCAATGTACAGACGGCTGCGATGATGATTTTAACATTTTAAGAACACAGCACATATACGACACTTGGTCGTGATGTTATCTTTCACACGTACAGTGTTTCTGTCAAAGACAGGCCTACAGTTCATGTTGTTTTATAAGTCCAGCTGATAAAGGATTCCATATTAGGTTTAGTTTGGGACTGTATTTGTTTAAAACGTATATAGAAAAAAAGGTGACTGCGTCATGCACTTCCCGGCAGGCACTTGCACCGAGTGCCTGTGCTCAGTTTCTGATTTGAAGAGTTAAAACATTTTGTTTTTCGTCATGATGATAGTGAAACAATAAGATTAAGTATTTGTTTTATTGATAGATATGTATAAAGCCATATCTCAGATCTTCGCATACAATGACAGGCACAGAGCTAAGGTGACATCTATGCACAACACAAAATAACCCGCACGTCTACATGCATCCCATCGTAGATGGACTTGCTGAAATCACATTATTGTCAGGTTTGTCTTTCTCGTTCACAAGCACGCGCGCACACACACACACACACACACACACACACACACACACACACACACACACACACACACACGTCCTGATTGATACATTCTCCCAGGCACATGAGTCATATAAAATAACACAGGATAATATTTCCGTGTGAGCAGACTGACAAGAAACATTGAAACCATCATAAGCTAGCGGCCAGTCTCATGCCATTTTCTTCCCTACAGCGACAGTAAATCGTTTCTTTATTATTCAGCGGATTTTGTAGTCGTAAGTTTGCATAAAAGTGGAAATACACACAAACAAAATGGAGACACGAAGGTGCAACTTGCAAAGTAAATAACCGGTAGCACTCGTTATCACAGGCATGCCAAGCAGCACTATCTGTTATGAAGTGCCGATTGTTCAAACACCATTATTTCCATATGATGATTCAGAATCAAACAAACGGTTTTCTATAATAATTATTTAGGTGTATAACGCATTATACGCATACATTATGAATTATTCAGCTTTTATGCATTATTTATATACTATGATTATATAGACACATCATGCGTTATTCATACATCATGATTTATTTGGATGTATACATTATTTACAGGCAACGCCTCATGTAAAAATACGAGTTGGCATTTGTTCAAAGAGAATATCCACCTCGTTTTAAATCATGACGGTATGTATATAATTTTGTTTTTACAATCGGCACCATGTCACTTGTTCAATATTCAAGTTAGAAAAAACAACTACAAAAATCATCTACGTTCTGGGTTTGAATACTGTATGAAATACTAAGTTTTATACCCTATATACTGACTCAAGTTGTTTTTTGTACGATGGGAAACAACTGATTACTTTTTTTTCTGGTAACGTAACAGTTTCTGGACTGACTCTATTAAATTCTTAAACGATAACTGTATTACCGCAGGCAATTTCACCCTGCCAAGAAAATGTATTGTGTATATGTCATTTGATTTTCCAAGCAGATGATCTATATGATTATGTGATAGATAGTTTGTGCCAAATATTATGTTCAGTACATTTCCAGACTCGCATAAACACATCCTGTTTCTGGTTTTCAGTTTAAAAAAAAGCATAAAAGAATGGCTTACAACATATGGGAACATAAAAATAAACATGTAGTATGGTGATTTTGCATTAGAATGGTGGTAATATAGACCTCTGGTTGATAACCAGTATCATACCTGGTAAAATACGCATCGTACTATGCAAAGTTCTGCAACTCTGTCCTACAACACCAATATACAAGATTATTGCTGAAAACGAATAATGAACTGGCAAGAAAATGTTAAATGAACATCCTCATGTGTCTACATCCACGAATAAGTGCATCATATGTACATGAAGTGTAAATGAGTTTTTCTTTTTGTGGTTTGTTCGTTTAACTATTGTGTTATTTCTTTTTGCCCTTTGTCGGTCCAATTTCCCAGCTGCTTCTTTCATTTGTTTTTCAATCGTGCTACAGGTTCGTCAGGAAAATATTTGAGCATATAAGAAATACTGGTAAAAAAGAATTGACTGGATTTATCTGCTCATTTTGTTTTCCTGATGATAGATCCATCTACCCTCAACTAAGTCCAAAGCACACTTAGATACAGCAAAATCCTGGCATCAAGTTATGTTTTATTTACACACACACACACACACACACACACACACACACCTAATTTGTTTGTACCGGGTAAATTCAACGTCTATGTAACCGAACAGAACAGAAAAAAAAGTTTTGTGTGAGCTTTGAACTCGTATTAAAAGCGCAACTTTTCAGGGTGCTTGCTTCTCACTGGAAGGGCTATTTTTTTTTTTTTTTTTTTTGCTTTGAGAAGTGATGTGCGCGCTTGGAAAAAAAGAGATTGCCTGGCACTTTGGCGGACGCAGCGTAAAAGAGTGGAAGAAAAGAAGAGAAAAGAAATTTTGAAATGAATAGATCGAGCTTACTGTTGATTCTAAGGGAAAGCACCCTGTACGGAAATCATGACAGCCCCTTGTCGGCCCTTGGTATGATGTCCGCTGCCAAGATTTTGATTTCCTTTGAACAAAAAATGGACAGGAAGAACCGAAAGTATTTTTGTGAATGGGAGTTGTGGTCTGTGAACCCATAGTGATTTGTATGGGGAAAGTTCAACGTCTATATAACCCAAGAGACCCCCCCCCCCCCCCCCCTTGTGTGAGTGTGTGTGTGCGCGCTAGAGTATCCATATATGTGTGTTTAAACTTTTGCAAAAGGTCTAACTGTTAAAGGAATAAACATATAACACTTTCTTTGTTTTGATAAACATTGAAAAAAAAACAACGTACGTTCTAGTCAATAATTCCGTTAAATGAAGGCAGCTGACCAGTTATTCGTATTTTTGTGTGTGTTTTGCTGTTGTTGTTTGTTTGTTTATGCCTCTGAATTTCACACCAATAACAAAATCAACTGTCTCCGTAATTTAAAAAACAAAAGAAAAAGCTGAAGTCAAAGCCACAGCTACAATGAACATGAAACGGTCAGTAAAATCAGAGGTCTTCGTGAATGACTTTGATTGGTTTTACTCGACATGTCTACGTCCCTTAGTCGATGTGTTCATAAGCAAGTATATTTCCCTTGGTCGTTGTGTTCATAAGCAAGTATATTGCCCTTAGTCGATGTGTTCATAAGCAAGTATATTTCCCTTAGTCGTGTTCATAAGCAAGTATATTTCCCTTAGTCGATGTGTTCATAAGCAAGTATATTTCCCTTAGTCGTTGTGTTCAGAAGCAAGCATATTTCCCTTACACACGCCAACCCACGGCTGTCCTGAACATATCTGGTGTGTGCCGTAAACTCTGAGTGTCCTCCCCCACCCCCCTATCCCCTCGCCAATCCCCACCCATCCACTTCTATCCTTGGATCGCGTCAGTCTTTAGCGTCCTACTGCAGGTTCCTGGGGACTGTTGTTGGATGGCTGTGGTGAAGCCAACTTCAGAGGGAAAACTTCATCACCGTAGCTCCATGACTTTGCGCTTCTTGTCGTCCATAGGAAGCCAAACGTTAAAAGTTCGTGTCTTCGGAGTTTGTTCGATCAGAAACTTATGAGCACCACCGAAGAGACGCAGCAGTGACGCGTCGCTTTTGAAAGGTTGTGCCGTGAAGACCGTATACTGATTGCTTCCTGTGCGCGGCTGGCGCCAAGAGTGGGTGTGGGTGTATAAACTGGAACTGAAATGAGCAGCACGAGAATAACGCCGTGGTGAGGGTATGGGAAACGAGACAACTGACAAACAAACAACAACAACAAAAGCATACAACACACATGCATAGACGGTGTCTAACTGAAACACCAGTGCGGCATTATTGATCATTATGATCAATTAACTTACGCTGTTCTCTCTCCTCCTGCGTGTGTTGGCTTATGTCTTGTCCTTTGCCCCCCTTCTTTTTTCTTTGTCTCATTTTTTCCTCTTCATCCATCCCAAGAGACCTTTCTTTTTGCTCTTCTCCTCCTTGTCCTTTTTCGTGTCTTCCTTCGAACCCACGTCACTCTTTCCTTCCGAGTCCGTGACCCTCTGAAGCGAGAAACATTTCAAGGTTAGGAATGAATTTTAAATGTAATTAATAGCGAACCGCCAAAAAATGTAGACAAACGAATCACAAGACAAAACACGACGTGTTTCGACCTCTTAGATCTTCTTCAGACAAGATGCGAAACACTCAGGACAACGAAAATGAACGAGCAATCACTTATCTTCATTCACGTCAGCGCAAGATGGGAGCTGAATCATTACATGTAAAATTACATTTACAATTTGTTTAGATTTCCGCCAGCAGTCACCTCACTTCACAGCTAGGAATAAAGTCAACATACAATCTCGAAAGCCATCTTCAGACTCGTACTTTAATCTTTTACAGACCGATCAACAGGTAAAAAGTTAAGCACTGTGGTATGAAATGTTTTTAGACTTAGAAACGTATAGATGGACAGAAATTCATAGCAAAATATACTACACATCAAAATGGTTAATTAAACTATTGACTGACTTAAAAACAGCTACAACAATGATATAAAATAAAAACACCAATTTGCTCTTATAAAAGACAATGCATGCGCCGTAACTTGGGTGATGTTATAGAACTCTGTCATCAATGCATCATCCTTCAAAAATGTCACCTGCATGTCTAACACCAGCTCAGGATGCCTGAGAAACAGGCTTGGTTTCCACTATCAATATAAAGCTCACCAAATCCTTTACATACTCCAAAGAAATGTATGAAATTGGCCAAGGGTACTATATTTCCTTTTTACACACTTTTGAACATTTTCCCATGCAAAGTTCTATTGGTCAATCATAGCCGGAAGAAAAGATACGAATGTAAAGAAGGGGGTAGGACTGTGCGACCTTTCACGGGATCAAGTTCAAACCAATCGAGCGTTTTTGATAAAATCAAACAATCTTAGGCACAAATCCAAAAGACATCGACACCAGTCCCACGTCAGCCTGCTGTCCACATGTTCAGACACATGATCTCAGTCTGCACCTTGATCTCTGGACAAGATCACTCAGCTTGGAAAGATGGGAACTTTCAGATTTCCCGGTGCTGAAACAATACGCCTAGTTTGCCGAAAGCCACAGAGTTTTTGAAAGACAAGGAAGAAAATTTTATGCAATTTGAGTTTAAACCGGGGTTGAGCCAGGTAAAACAACTGAAGCTTTGCCAGTTTTTGACATGTTACATTTTTAAAAGCTGACAATATCAAAATTGGCCTCACTTTTTCCTTTTTCAAGAAACTGCTGACTAGATTATTACAGTCCACGTACATGTAACTAGAAGGGCACTTTGGAAGAGCACAGACTTCTGCCCGAGTCGAACAGATCATAGATCTGCCCTTTGTGTCAGTCCGTGGGTGAAAACAACATTGTTTTACCACCACGGGCAATAATTGTTGAAGGAATTGTTTTCCTGTGTACTGACAGGCTGATGGACACACACACACACACACACACACACACACACACACACACACACACACACACACACACACATCAACATTTACATCACAGGAACATTTTAATACCTTAATGAAATATATTCTTCGTAGACAACTACCAATTCATAACAACACACAACACACACACACACACACACACACACACACACACACAATATCAACGTTTACATCACAAGAAGGTTTTAAATACTTTATTGAGATATATTCTTTGTAGATAACTACCGATTCATAGCAACACACACACACACACACACACACACACACACACACACACACACACACACACACACACGAAATACCAACGTTTACATCACAAGAAAAGTCTACTACTGTATTAGAATATATTCTTTGTAGATAACTACCGATTCATAACAACAAACAAACAAACACACAAACAAACAAACAAACAAACAAACAAACACACACACACACACACACACACACACACACACACACACACACACACACACACACAACACACACACCCTGATGGCTTGGAAGGTAAACTCCTGAAATCATGTAGTTCGCAGCTTGCAGGTCCTTTTACCAAGCTTTTTAACCTATCTTTGCAACAACACATTGTCCCTGTGATTTGGAAAACGTCTGTGATATGTCCTGTACCAAAAAAACGCAGTCCCCAAACTCTTAACGATTATCGACCTGTTGCTTTAACGTCTATTCTTATGAAATGTTTTGAACGGATTCTTATTAAAAGACTGTTAGTGAGACTCGGGATCAGCTTGATTCCCTTCAGTTTGCATATAAACACAACAGAGGCACTGAAGACGCCACACTTTTACTTCTCCATCATGTTTTTACACACTTAGAAAGCCCAAGTCGTTCGCACGTATTCTGTTTGTTGACTTCTCCTCTGCCTTCAACACTATACAGCCCCATCTTTTGGCCAGTAAACTAAAGCAACTTGGCATCTCCTCTTATCTCACTGGTGAGTTGATTTTAACGTGGTGACAGCCCTGATGTGGCCCTTTGCGGTCGGCTGGGCTATAAGCAACATTATCTTATCTTATCCTCTTATCTCATTCTCTGGATTATCGATTTTCTGGTAAATCGCCCCCAGTGGGTTCGCTTTCATAACTCTGTTTCATCCGTTTCTTATACATCAACGGGTGCTCCCTAAGGTACAGTTCTTTCTCCTTGTCTGTTTACTCTCTACACTAATGACTGCAGAGGTAACAATGACAGCCTTATCATCAAATTCTCTGATGATACTGCAGTCACAGATCTCTCTAACTCAGATAGAGCTTTTAATGAAATTGTGAACAGTTTTACACAGTGGTGTGACACCAATTTCCTTTATCTTAATGTCCAGAAAACAAAGGAGCTGATCATTGACTTCCGAAGAAATGCTGATCCTATTCCAGATTTACTGATCTCAGGTAGCAAGGTTGAAAGGGTGACTGAATATAAGTACTTAGGTTCTGTTATCGATGACAAACTTACATTCACTTCTAATTCTCTCTCTGTGTATAAAAAATTTCAGTCAAGAGTGTATTGCTTACAGAAATTGAGATACCTTGGAGTGAACTGTAACGTTTTAAAAGCATTCTACAGAAGCAATATTGAATCTGTGATCACTTTTTCATTTTTAGTGTGGTATGGTGGATTAAATGTGAAAAACAAATGCTTGCTGGAAAAGATCGTGAAACGGTGTGGAAAGATTATTGGTGTTAAGCAACAAAGTTTAGGAGAAATGTTTGAAATAAGAGTGCCTAAGAAAGCTCAGAAGATTGTATGTGATGAAACCCATCCTCTGTTCCCCTTTTATGAAAAGATGCCTTCAGATAGACGATTCCGGCAACTGAAATGTGAAACCAACAGACTGAATCGTAGTTTCTTGCCTATTTCAATCCGTTCATTGAATAATCACTGACCTGACCATCCTGAGTAAATGCTTAATGCTGTCGTTATAAAGATAGAGGAGAGGGTGAGGGCGAGACTTGGATAGAGAGAGAGAGGGGTGGGGATGGGGGGGGGGGGGGGGGGGGGGGGGGGGGGGGGGGGGGGGAGAATGAGAGTGTAGATGTTTTGGGGAGGGGGATGATAATCAAGTGACAATGATTTTAAAATTACCTCAGTTCTCATCCCGTGTAGAATGTGTGTGTGTGTGTGTGTGTGTGTGTGTGTGTGTGTGTGTGTGTGTGTGTGTGTGTGTGTGTGTGTGTGTGCGCGTGTGCCCCTTTTTTACGGTTTATTTTAGCGTACAGTTTTTTTTTTTTTAAATTAAATTGACTGGATGTAAAATGGAGTGTATGTTGGGGTAGAGTTATTGATTAGTTTTATGTGAAAATAAGCCTTACTTTATTTATATTGTTTTTAAATTTGTGGCCATGTGCAGGTGTGAGTGCATTTGCACATTTTATATTATTCAATGTTGTGTACTCATATGTCATGTTTATGTGTTCCCACCACAACACAAAGTTCTTATGAAAGAAAATAAAGTGTCTTGAATTGAAAAAAATTGAATTGAATTGAAACACACACACACACACACACACACACACACACACACACACATACACGCACGCGCGTGCACACGCACACATACATACACACACACTCTCTCTCAATCACACACACACACATACACACACACACACATACATACACACTCTCTCTCTCTCTCTCTCTCAATTACACACACACACACACACACACACACACACACACACACACACACACATATACACGCACGCGCGTGCACACGCACACATACATACACACACACTCTCTCTCTCTTTCAATCACACACACACACACACACACACACACAGAGAGTCTTACCGAAGAGTCGGTGGCTGACGTTGCTGAGGACTCACTGGCACTGGTAACCGGTGTGGACTCGGGAGTGGATGACGTGGCGCTCCCCTCCGTCGACGATCCCTGCGTCCCGGCTGACGTCTGGTCAACCTCCTCCTGCACGTGCAACCGGCAGAGCTGTGTGAGACACCGAGTACCTCCTGCACGTGCAACCGGCAGAGCTGTGTGAGACACCGAGTACCTCCTGCACGTGCAACCGGCAGAGCTGTGTGAGACACCGAGTACCTCCTGCACGTGCAACCGGTGCGGTGCAGCTGTGTGAGACACCGAGTACCTCCTGCACGTGCAACCGGCATAGCTGTGCGAGACACCGAGTACCTCCTGCACGTGCAACCGGCAGAGCTGTGTGAGACACCGAGTACCTCCTGCACGTGCAACCGGTGCGGTGCAGCTGTGTGAGACACAGAGTACCTCCTGCACGTGCAACTGGCAGAGCTGTGTGCGACACTTGAGACCATAGCTGGTAAAACAAACACCGCTGTTAAGGTGAAACTGTTCAAAGTTGTGAGAAGTAATATAAACCCGGCCGGTAAAACTGACGTGTTGTGTGAAATAATGTTCCTTATTGGCAAAAACCAATACAGCTGTTCACGTAATGTTGTGTTAGATAATTAACCTCTTCCTCGCAAAATCAACACAGCTGTTGACTCGATATTGATAAAGTTGTGCGAAATACATCCCGTGTTGTTAAAACCAACGCAATTGTTGACCAGTTGCAATGTGAGGCGACTGCAGGCACAAATCTAAACAAACTTGAAAAATTATTGTCAAAGCTCCGCCCAAAAAAGCTGACAAACGAATCACAAGACAAAACACAACGCGTTTCGACCTCTTAGGTCTTCTTAAGGCATGATACACAACACTCAGGACAACGAAAAGGAACGAGCAATCACTAATCTTCATCCAATCGCTCGTGCATTTTCGTTGTCCTGAGTGTTGTGTATCTTGCCCGAAGAAGACCTAAGAGGTCGAAACGCGTTGTGTTTTGTCTTGTGATTTGTTTGTCAACGTTTTTAGGGCGAAGCTTTGGCAATGAATTTTCAAATTTGTTACAATTGTTGACGTCCAACTGATGACATCGTGTGAAATGACGCACTCCTTGGCGGTAAAACCAGCATAGCTGTTGACGTCAAACTGGCACACCGTAGTGAAATAACATGCCCCTTTCTGGCAACACCAACACAACTGCTGGCGCCAAACTCATGAAGTTGTGTGGACAAAATATACATACACCCCTTAACTAGGCTGACCCTGGAGAAAGGTCCAGTGACGGTGAGGAAAGACCCACTGACCACAGGGAAAGTCCTGTTGACAGTGGGAAAGACTACAACTTTGGATTCTCTCGAGGGCACATAAGACCGTATGGCGAAAGCTTGGCTGTGTCTGGAGTGGCACTGTCTTCATCTGTCCGTGGGCAGGGGTGGTTGGGTCTGTGGGGTGTGCTTGGCAGCTGGAGGGTGGTGTTTTTCGCCGGTGGGCTCTGCAGTCATGAAATACGGGCTGGTACACCCATGGGGATGCTACTTTAAGGCTGTTATGAGCTGCATCCTGTAGTCTGATTTACCTCTGTTCAGGAGCAGTTATGTCCCTTGATATCTTAATGGAGTGTCCTGTGTGTGCCTGTACCCATCGTCAACACAGCGCAGGCCTCCAAGGGTGGTACAGGACTGCTCTAAAGGCAGGTGAAGACAGTGCTTCTCTGGGTCCTCCCCAGCACCTTCGGGTGTTTCTTTTTCTTCTTTTCCCCTTTCTGGCAACACCAACACAACTGCTGGCGCCAAACTCATGAAGTTGTGTGGACAAAATATACATACACCCCTTGTTAGCGAAATATTTATTAACCGATATATTTGTGTGAAAGAATTCTACTCTTTCTGGTATACCCAATTCTCAAAGTCAAAATGATATGTTTGTGGGAAAAGAAATCCTCTTGCTGGTGAAACTAACATAAACTGATAAACTTGTGTAAAAATGCATATCTGGCTAATGTTGCACCTGTGGTCATGAAAGAGAAACGGATGAATATTGTTCATTGTCAAGTCCTCTTTTTATCTAGTGCGCGCTCACACCATCTTAAATCTTGCTCAGAATTATACAAAAGTTCAGACTCTCTTAAATAGGATTCCTGATTTTCATGCAGATACAAACATACCCCTAGTACACCTGTACGATACAGGTCACACGCCCAATTGGGATTTTCCTCTAAAAAAAAACCTATAGAATCCGTGTCAGCGTTTTGAGGTCTACGAAAAATTTGAGCCTGCGTTTAATGTTCAACCGATGATTGATCAAAAGAACAACTCCCCACCAATTATTTTTCTTGGTTTGGGGGATTTTTACCAATGAAATCACAATCTTCAAATACATGACCTTCCCCTTAACTGACGTCACATTTCAGGCCTTTGCACTCCCCTGTCACCCTATCTTTGCGCCAGCCTCCAACGCACCTAATAATCCCATTCCCTTTTTTTTTTTTTTTTGCTATCTGTCTGCCTGGAACACCTGTCTGGTACCTTTGAAAGCCATCTGAAAGGAAGCGAGGAGAGTCAACTTTCAGACACAACAGGAATTCTCAAAGCAGTCTAACTGCGCCAGTCTATAAATACTCGACTCCTTACGCAAGGCCTTGGCGCACAGATTTTTGGTGTGCAGCCACGGGACAAAAAGGAAGGTGGAACGACCTGGACACATCTGGCGCCAGTGCATGGACTGTGAAGAGTGACCTGGGCCCCGCTGAAGAGGTCAGTCCAGAACTGAGTCTGCTGGAGCAGTGTTGCCGCAGCATTACGTAAGACCATGCGTTCAGAAACACTGTGTTGTCTGCCGTAGCATTGCGTAAGACCATGCATTCAGAAACACTGACTGTGTTGTCTTCCGCAGCATTTCGGAAGACCATGCATTCAGAAACACTGTGTTGTCTGCCGTAGCATTACGTAAGACCATGCATTCAGAAACACCGACTGTGTTGTCTGCCGTAGCATTACGTAAGACCATGCATTCAGAAACACTGACTGTGTTGTCTGCCGTAGCATTGCGTAAGACCATGCATTCAGAAACACTGACTGTGTTGTCTGCCGTAGCATTGCGTAAGACCATGCATTCAGAAACACTGACAGCGTTGTCTGCCGTAGCATTACGTAATACCATGCATTCAGAAACACTCACTGTGTTGTCTGCCGTAGCATTGCGTAAGACCATGCATTCAGAAACACTGACAGCGTTGTCTGCCGTAGCATTATGTAAGACCATGCATTCAGAAACACTGACTGTGTTGTCTGCCGTAGCATTACGTAAGACCATGCATTCAGAAACACTGACTGTGTTGTCCTGCCGTAGCATTACGTAAGACCATGCATTCAGAAACACTGTGTTGTCTGCCGGAGCATTATGTAAGACCATGCATTCAGAAACACTGACTGTGTTGTCTGCCGGAGCAGTGTTGCCGGAGCATTATGTAAGACCATGCATTCAGAAACACTGTGTTGTCTGCCGGAGCAGTGTTGCCGGAGCATTACGTAAGACCATGCATTCAGAAATACTGTGTTGTCTGCCAGAGCAGCGTTGTCGCACGCAGCATTACGTAAGACCATGCATTCAGAAACACTGTGTTGTCTGCCGGAGCAGTGTTGCCGGAGCATTACGTAAGACCATGCATTCAGAAACACTGTGTTGTCTGCCGGAGCAGTGTTGCCGGAGCATTATGTAAGACCATGCATTCAGAAACACTGTGTTGTCTGCCGGAGCAGTGTTGCCGGAGCATTACGTAAGACCATGCATTCAGAAACACTGACTGTGTTGTCTGCTGGAGCAGCGTTGTCGCAGCATTATGTAAGACCATGGATTCAGAAACACTGACTGTGCTGCATCGCTTTGTTGTACATGCGAAACTAGGCCAGGTCTTCTTGAAAGCGAAGGTGGTCGTGCTGGCTGTGATGGTGTGAGGAGGGAGGAGGGGCAGTAGAATGGGGGGAGGGAGGCCCAATTCGTTCCTGCCCCCCTGCTCCCCCCCCCCCTTTTTTTTTTCTTTCCCCGTGGTATTTCGCCCTCTTCGATTCGCCCTGAACCCTTACGTTCCAATCCGTAAACGAAATAGGACTATTTGACTGCTGTTTTGTGAAAGATTTTTTTTTTCTTTTTTTTTTTTTAGCTTGCCGAATAAGACTTCCAAGGCTCGTGCATGAACACAAACACGTATTCATGTATACACTAGTACGCTCATACACACTACATGCACGCTTACAAACATGAACAGAAACTGAAATGCACGCATGGACGCACGCACGCACGCATCGATCTAACAATTTCATGGCAACCGCAGAAAATTTCCCACAAGAGACTTGTACATTCATGCCACGCAGAACTACAAAGGGTGAACGGAAACGGTTGGCGGGGCAAAAGTGGTGACACCGCGTAGCTTTTTTCTTTTTCTTTCTTACTTTCTTGTTTTGCTTTGGTTTGTTTTCTTTTGCTTTGGTTTGTTGTTGTTTTTTCCCTTACTTCAGTAGTGTCAGTTCGCCATAGAAGGACGAAACGGAAAACGTGTGAATCGAACCCTTGCTTTTCGGGTGAAAGCATGCGTCGCCATGATACCGCGACACCCGCTTCTATTCTGTCTGTGCGTGAGCCAAAGCATTTTTTTTTTAAACTCCTTTTGTCAGGTACAAGTCTTTCGTTAGCTTTTTACGTGCGTCAAGTGTATTGCTCAACACGGGGTTTCAAATCATTATTTCATCGGAAAGACACGCACCCACAGGTCTAGTGCAGAAAGAGAGAGAGAGAGAAAAAAAACGTGTTCCGTGCCGAATTGCGAATGTTGGACGAGGAATCTCCTCGCTTCCAAAGTCGCCGTTTGTTGAGACTTTGTGTTTGTAATTTCTTCTTCTTCTTCCTCGTTCGCTTTCCATTAGATGAGCAGCCCGGTGTCATCGATGAAGGCTGCCGTCCACCGCAGCTCCTCCAGGGTGCCGTACAACTTGGCTTCCACTGCTGTCGGTGTTGGCCAGTACTTCCTTCTGGATGCTGCATGCGTCATACAGTCTTGAAGGATGTGATCTGTTGTCATTAGTCCCTCACCACAAGGGCACTCTCCACTCTGTCCAATGCCAAATTTTGTGTACATGTGGTGGTGCAGGCGATTGTGTCCAGTCCTCAGGCGGAAGATCTTGACCTGTTCCCGTCGTCCCAGCAAATGGTATTTGTCTTCTGGGTTGTGTTTGGGGTGCTGGAGGTGCCACTTTATTCCTTGCTGTGCCTTGATGATTGTCTTGATTTCATCATATGACACCAGGTTGTTGGCCTGCTCCTTCTGTGCACCATCTTTTGCCAGAATATCCGCTTTTTCGTTGCCTCCGATACCACAGTGTGCTGGTACCCATTGTATCACCACCTTCTCCACTCTGGCACTCAGGGCAACAAGGGCTGAAGTAAGATGGTTCTGTTCTTTGCAGCGGGAATTCTTGAGGGCTTGGAGTACGGAGAGAGCGTCTGAGAACACCACCACCTGCCCTGTTGTTCTTATGGAGTTCTGCGAGACTGTTGTGGCTGCCTCACAGAGAGCTTCTCGCTCAGCTCGGAAGTTGGTGGAGTATTTTCCTGTTGGGTTTGCAATTTCTTCATCTCCGTCTTTGTATCGGAGGAAGATTCCAGCTCCACCATCCCTCGTTGCTTCTGTGGCGGAGCCATCTGTGAAGACATGGGTCCAGTCTTCCTGGGGATACTGGTTGCAGATGTACTCCATGGCCAGGGCTTTCCTTTGGGTGTCCGACTGTGTTCCTCTCTTCTCCACTCCGGGAATGCTGGTGACGACTGTTGGGAACACCTGCCTCTTCCAAGACGGGTGGGTGACATTTGCCGCGATAGGCTTTGCTTCGTGTTCCATCAAGACTGGGATCTGTCTTTCAAGGCGTCTTGACTGGTGGATGAAGCTGCCTCTTTTCAGCCGGCTCTTGGTGGGTCTGCTCATTCTGTCGTTCATTGGATGGTTTTCAAGGCGTTTGAATTTTGCTGCCTGGATGAGGATCTTTGTGTCCCTTCTGTCCTCCAATGACTGCAGCCAAGTGGTCTCCTCCATCTTCAGAATTGGGGTGGATCTCATGGCGCCAGTTATGACACGCTGAGCTTGGTTCTGTATCTTGTTGAGATGGTCAAGGTTTGACTTTGCAGCTGATGCCCATGCTGATGTCCCGTACTCAACTACAGGTCGGACTCTCCCTGTGTAGAGTCTCTTCAGGATACGTTCGTCAGCCCCCAGTCCGTTCCTGCAAGTTTCCTCATGATCGCCAGTCTCAGCTTGGCCCTACTACAGCATCTGGTGATCTGCTGTTTCCAAGTGAGCCTGCGGTCAAATGTCACTCCCAGGTAGGTAGGTGTGGGTTCCTCTGCAAGTCTTTGGCTGTTCAGAGTCAGCTTCGCCTCTTGCTTCTTGCTGGATAGGCTGAAGACTGTGTGGGTTGTTTTGCTTGAGTTGACAGAGACAAGCCATTCCTTGGTCCAGTCGCTGATCTTATTGAGCGCAGTTTGGAGGCGTACCTGTGAGTAGTAGGTTTAGGGACTTCTCATGCCTGAAAAACGGAGGCGGTAAACGGAGGCGGTTGATGCGGAGGTCACAAAGTTCGCTATGACAACGCCTTAGGACGAATCACATGACAGAGGATGCTGGGTTTGATGACATCGTGAGATCGATGTGACTTCCCTATTGATAGACCCTACGGGCGATTGCATTGCGCTGATGCAATCAGCTGTAAAGAAAATGTAAACAAACAAAAAAAAATGACAGACTGGTTTAAGCAACTTTTTTTTTTTTGGGGGGGGGGGGGGGTTAGACCGTCTCCCAAGGGCCACAACACAAAAAAAAAGCAGTCAGCTCCCTTGAAGGCCCGAACTGTACCCGCTGAACCCTTACCAACTGAGCATGACTGACTCTTTAGACCGGTTCATTAATAGTTAAAGAATGAGATTAGGTGGTTAATAGGTGTCTTTGTTTGTTTGATTGTTTGTTTATTTTGTTTACGCCGTTTTCCAAGGGTGAAAAACACACATGAATAAAAAAAACAACAACAGTAGGATCCCTTGAAAGACCGAAGTGTACTGGCTAAACTCTTCCCAGCTGATCATCACTGATTCTCGACATTGCTAATAAAACGCCTTAGGGGCGAAGGATCTGACACAAGATGCTCGGTGATGGCATCGTAAAATCGATGTGTGATCGTTAAGAAAGACCTTAAGGGCGATGAAAACGCATGCACGGTAATTTATACGTCTGTCTGTCAACTTAAAAAAAAAGCTGAAATGTTTTTAAACCATTGAACTGTATAATCGAATCTGGAAGGCTATATCAACGTATTTGCGTGCCAAAAACAAGAAAAAAATATTGCATCAGAGCATCATGATATTAGTGGAAATGACATGTTTTCCCCCGTCCGCTGATTGTTTGAGTATATAAAACGGACTAAAGTTAAAGCAAACCAAAAAGTAATGTTAACTTTAGTCAGTCTTACAGAACGCAGGACCACCCAGCAAACACCACGAGGAGGTGGGGGACTGTTTCCCAAAAAAATAATGGAGTAAACAGCACACTCTGATACAAAAAAATAAAATAAAACGACTATTAGAACACTCATCAAGACCACAATCACGTTGGAACGCTATCATACAGAAAAAAAAAGCTACAGCTGGACTCGGAAACCACCGATTGTAGTCAACGAAAAACTGCTGTCACATAGAGGGTCGTACGACTTGGTCCAACCTGCAACGACTGAGTGCCACGTACAGCGAATCCGTATCCATCTCCAAAAGTTGAAAATCTGATCTGTTGACAAATTTGTCCAAACAATCATAATTAAAACTGCAACATTCGCAACTTGGCATATTGGTAGACGAAATAACCAATCTGGATCGGGAGTGCCCAGTTGACCTTTTTTTTTTTTTTACTCATTTCCACTTCTACAACACTGCCCCCTAGCTCGGTCAGTTTTGTGAAACCGACTTTCATTGACGAGTTTGGGCGGCTTGATCCACGGTGACATAATGAATGTCTCGGTGTTTTGGCGATGTTAGTCAGCGTTTTTCCATAGGCACTGTTGCCTAACAATTTGAAAGTTTCAGCCAAAATAGTCTGCGATGAATCCTTATCACCCTGTCTGCGTGCCTCAGACCCCCGTTCACCAACTTTCTTAAAACACGGGTTGGGTGTGTACTCAATGACTAATGTGATGTTGGTCACAACAAGACCATGTTCCAAGCACCACTTGAGTAATGTGTGTATGTGTGTGTGTTTGTATCGATTCTGACACGTCACTTGATGTGCATGAGTTAGCAGTAACAGCTGACTCATACAGATCAATATATGGTGGGGTTTCGGCTGTGTCAAGGGACGCAATCGCCTTGAAGTATAGTGTGTTAGGTTGGGTGCTTCACCCATCGCAAGGTCATTTCCGGCAAGCGACTAAGGAAGCAACCGTCTCCGATCTTACTTTCCTTTTACCGAAAGTGTAACAAACCTTAGTCTACGTTGACACATTTTCCCTGTCATTATCGTGGGGACCGATCAATAACACTAAATCAAGGGAGGCTAGAGGGGGGTTTTCACCTGACGTTTATACCGCTCATACAACGATAACACAGTTGTTGTTTTTTTCCATTCATCCCTAGGGCTAGCGGGGCATTGCGCCTGCCACAAAAAACGATGACACATTTTTTTTCTTCCCATTAATCTAGGATGTGGCCCGTTAAGCTGTCACATATTGCACCATATAACAAATTCACCAGTGTTCACTGGCTTGTGCGGGTTTTAAACGAGGACCGTGATCGAGACAGAGACAGAAAAATACACATAAACGCAGACAGACAGAGACACAGACGGACAGAGACACAGACGGACAGAGACACAGACAGATAATAATGAAAAAAGGAGAAAGAGGAAGAAGAAGAAGAATCACTAATTTCACTGTATTAAGAATTACTTGTATTTTCGAAATCGAACAAAAGAGTTATATCTAACATCAAATTCCATAGCAGGGCTGTATTATAAGAGTCCTCTTGTTGTCCTGGCAAATGTGCTTTGTGTTCAATGTGTATGGTCATGGAAATAAAACTTTTTATATCTAACATCAAATTCCAAATTCTCACTGAATAATTTCAGGGTTTTTTTTAAGCTCCTTTTCCACACAACGTAATGATGATAACGCTCTGGTCCTGACCTTTATTAATAAACAAAAAATGCTTACCAATACGTTATTTATCACAATTATTATTTTCAGCAACAGACATTTTGCAGAAATGATACAGTTTAACATGGGTCTTATCACGTAACGTTTGCCTCCTTTAAAAAAAAAGTTAAATCAGAAACCTTCTTCCCTTCATTTCACGGTTTATTGTGAAGGGTTTATGAAGGGATGTCCTTGGCCGAGAGATACATTTAATGTGACATTCCATCTCGAAATGAGTCTCTTATCACCGAACAGTCGTTTGGGATTTTTACATGATCTAAAAACACTTTTTACGCTCGTTTTATTGGAGAGAAAACCACATGCAAAATAAGATGTTTAGTTTTTGAGTACAGGGTTTAGAAAACCGTACCATCTAAGTGAACCTTTTGATAGAATGAGGGAAATCTGAATGACATTGAATAACTATTTTCAGAGTAAAAGTTGACACAGTTTAAATGTCAAAAACTGTGAGCTTTTGAACGATGTGTGTCACTTGTTGGGTCCATTGTAAACGCAGAGGGAACACGGATTGTCGTGAATTCTCTTGTGGACATTTTTTCCGGAGTCAGTCATTAATTATTTTTACTTATTAGGCGCTGTGACCATTCATAACTGAGTATATACACGCTATCACAGAAGACAAGGGGGGTTAACCTTGATATGAGAGGTCAGGGTTTTATGATGGTATGTCTTTAGCTGGAGGCGTACAACATTTAATGAGATGAGGTTGATGCTACATGATGGTGATGTCTTTACCCCTGGCGTACAACCTTAGATGACATGTGTTTGTTGTATGAGTTTTAATCGAGAAAACCTTTTTTTTCTTTTTTTTTTTGGGAACAGATTATGGAGACTAAAAAACCCACGTCTGTGAGGTCTGTCACGCATCTTTCCGAGAAATATAACCTGCAAAAGACATGTGCGATCTGTACATACTTTAGACACATCTCATATTTTGCAACGTTTGCAATCTAAATTTCGTAAGAAAGAAAAATTTCGATTTACATTTAATATCTCACGACAACAAACGGCTGCGAGATGAGGAAAAAACAGACATAAAGAAACATTGAAAGAGAAAAACGGAGAGAAGAAAGAGCAGGAAGAAAAAAAGAACACTTTATCATCAGTCTGTTGGGTTTTAAAAAAAAAGACGACGAATAGATCTGAGGGGTGGTGGTGATTTCAATCAAGATGATATTGCTCCCGAAATCCGGCAGATTTACGCCCACAGCTGGAGCACCATTCGCTCTCATTCTTTTGAGGGCAAGCATGAACGCATGTTTAACATCCGCTGGGAGCATCAGGGAAGACCGCACTGGAAACGACCGTCTCAACGCCATTTTTGAGAGGCAAAGCAAACGATTTAAAATCATCATCAGCCACACAGAGACAAAAGATGACTACCGTTTCGTTCATGCATCCAGAAACAGTCCGAGTCACGGACACTCCTCGTCTGATCAACAACAGACAAGATATCGAGAGGTTCCTGGAAGCCATTAACGACCAAGATGTCTGGGAACACGCCCGACAGCAACATCCCAACTCAAAGTAGATGGTCCATTCCATCGCCTTAACCAGCTTCTGTATCAACCCTCTCCGGACTACCCCCCTGGCTGCTGCGATCGTCCTCCATCTGATTTCATCACGACCATCAAAGGCATCTACCACTCGTGAAGGACGAAAACCCCTCTTTTCTGTTCACCGACAACCTAGGGTTGTTTTTCTTTCGGTGCCTCGCCTTGCATCGAGAAGCGTCGCTTAAAAGTGTTCAAACACCTACCCAACTTCTCTTTGAAACATGGTATGAGAACAAGGGCCAAGAAAAGAAGAGGAGTTCCTGGGCACGACGCTCACCGACCTGGAAAAAGGGCCGAAAAACATGTTTGGGGTCAAGTTGGATGTTTTCCAGATTGACGAGTCTTGCCTGGTTCCTTTTCAACGGAGCGAAAACGCACACTCCCCCAACACGATGAGGATCCTCGATTACAGAATCATTTCTGCTACATCGTGGACCTGGATCAGACCGTCCATCCATGTCCAGCACCACAACGGGGAGGTTCAGATGAAGTACCATACTAACCTACTGAAGAAGAGAAAAATGGTTTACTCGCATTTTATTCTAAATCGAAAGGGGTTTGGTGCTGCCTCCATCCTTCAGGACCCTCCTTTTGATGTAGAAGAAAGAGAGGGCGTTCCTGTTTTGTTGATAGGTGTACATAGTCCTTCTGCCTATACAGAAAACTCTTGATGACTCCTCCCTCACTGCCCTCAGACAGGACTCCTTGACCAAACTATTGTGGCGTTTGCTGAACCCTTACAGCTCAATTTGTCAGACACCCCTCTGAAAAGACAGGGTGTCTTTGAGCAAAGAGGGCCCCGGTGCCGTTACCCTTGTACTCAAGTTTGAAAGACTGAAAGTTCTTTTGTCCAATTTTGTCGTTCCAAGCAGCAGGGAAGAGGGGTCCAATTCTGTCCAGATAGTTTGCAGGAAACGAAGAGGTCTTGGTGAGCGTCACAAGCTTTAGAAGGGAACCAGTTTTTGTAGTCTCGGTAGAACTGGCGTTTCAGCTCTGGTTGAACAGCTCTCTCCAACCCGTCTCCACTCAGGGCCATGAACATGGAGTCAGTATCCATTTCACGGAGTTGAAAATATGGGCGGGACGAACCTGTCGACACAGGCGAAATAGAACTCAACATCCTCGGTTTGGCGTACTGATAGAGAAGAAGCCGATTTGGTTGGGCAGATGCCATCGGATCTTAGCCTTACTCAGCTCTACTTCCATCAGGTCGTCCATCAGACTAGTCAGTTTCTTGAAAAAGGGATCGTTGATCAGCTTGCATACATCATCCTTCTAAACGTAGCTGACATCCATGAATACGTCTGTGTTCCCTTCTTTTCGAAGGTGCCAACTACATTCCCAGATTTGTACCAGATTGACGCCCGCGTGATGCCGAGGTACTCTCTGATGTCCTGGGTGGGTTTTATTTTTCTTTCTAAGTTCATCCATGGTCTTTCCGTTTACTGGGTTGACGTCAACTCCACGTGTCTGGCGACAGTCGTGTCCATGGAACAGACATCCGTGGAATTGGTAGACCATCCTATGTTCGGGTCCCACCTGTCTACCCTGATCTGGAGTCCTCCCAGTGCCTATTCCTTGCTGTTGTACTTGTGGCGGTTGAGGACGTTTTCTTTGTGGATGACCCATTCCAGCCATGCTCTCGCCGTCTTTCCGTAGACGTCCGTTTTTCCGGCTTGAAAGTTGCTTCCCTTGCGTCGACGGACAAGATGTTCCGTGGGCATCTCCTGCATTAGAGCCCACGGATACAAGGCGTTGGCGTCGTAGCCTTCCAAACACTGGACTGGCTTTTTACCTGGGACCCGAGTCATCCCCTTCTCGTGGTACGTGTAAAAAAATGATGGATGGCCCTCCCACCATTTCCTTGCACAGCAACTCGTGGAGATCTTTTGTTTTTGTCGTTGACCAGAGAGAAACAAACATCTGGGGAAGCCGTCTTGAACAGGTACCTCAACGTCAGTCCAGGGATCCAGATGGCATCCTTTAGCATGTCCAATCCCAGAACGGAGTACAGACGTGTCTGCTTTTCCGGGGCCTCCAGGAAGGGCATGACGTCAAGGTTGTTGTACCACACTAAGAAATCCCTCAAAGACACCCTGTCTTTTCAGAGGGGTGTCTGACAAATTGAGCTGTAAGGGGTTCAGCAAACGCCACAATAGTTTGGTCAAGGAGTCCTGTCTGAGGGCAGTGAGGGAGGAGTCATCAAGAGTTTCTGTATAGGCAGCGTTTGTCTGTAATGATGTGTTGTGTATGTGTTCGTATGGTACGTGCGTATATGAGTGTACTTGTGTATGTGTGCGTCTCTGTACATTCGTCTACATCTATACGCGTGTGTTCATTTTTCTTTCATGTGTGTGGGCTTTTGTATATGTGTGTTCGCGCACGTACGTGTGTAGACGTAGGTATGTGTGTGTGTGTGTGTGTGTGTGTGTGTGTGTGTGTGTGTGTGTGTGTGTGTGTTCTGTTTTGTTCACTTTTCAGTTTCGCTGTCATTGTGGCCCACCCCGGGTTCGAATTTCGGTACAGGGGGGGTTTTCCCTCGGAGTTAACATTGGTTCTGACTTCATTCCCCATACAGTCCTTCGAATGAGACTATAAACCGAGGTTCCGCGTGTGAACGCACGCACAACATCTTGCACACACGTAAATTCCCATCACCAACTTTCGGAAGAGAAGGCCAGTTTGGCCGTTGGTATGGATGACACATTACACATAGCATGCACCTTCCCCGAAGATGGGAGTATGGCTGCCTTAATGGCGGAATTAAAAAACGGTCACACACACACACAAAACTCCACTGCCTGTCTATACAGGCAGTGTCCGCAGGAGTATCAGCCTGCGTACGCAGAAAGGAAGAAGATTGCGGCCCACCCGACCACGCAGGATTCTTTAAAGGCTGTCCTTACTTAGAGAAAAGCTATCTGGTCACATGACAAAGGGAACAACCGCAACAAAGTTCCCCACAAAATAAGTACATCAATGATATAACACGGCAGCAAAAGTGCTGACTTTCTTTGGGAGCATAAAGCCAGACAGTAAGGACGTCAGACTTTCTGCTTGTTTTGTCACCACCAGTTTCAAAATAAGACAGAAATGATTGATAAACATAATTATGCTACAAAACGCACATCAAAAAGGCTACATCGGTTAAAAAAAAAAAAAAAAAAAAAAGAAACAGCAGAATGAAGAGCCAGTGTTCACTCTGAACATTGTTTGCAGTTTCATTGCAGCAAAACGAGGGAAAACAAATAATAAGCTGGCACGTAACACACTGTAACAAGAGAAAAGATGTCAAAGCGTAGAACGAAGACAAACAAACAGGCCGCAGAGGTAGAGGAAAAAAAAAGGGATTGAAAGACAGATAGGCAAGCTGGAATATTTTTTTTTTTGAAGTCAGAGAAGAACAGAAAAGAAGAAATTACTCGCATGGAATTGTCAGAAGGCGGAGATATGGTTTATACTTTAAAAGAAAAGGTATCCCTCCATTCACCTCTTCGACAGGCTCCTGAAAGATGCTCAGTCTCTGTTTGGTCAGACGTTTGAGGAAGTCTTGGTGCTCCAAGGTCTCCTTGTAGGTTTCTTCGGGCGGCACCGCCGGAGGCTCGGAGGTAACCTACGCGGAACGACGGTAAGACAGAACTCATGCACTGGTGCTATTGGAAATGGCAGCAGTCTTGCTTTCTTTTAACAAGATGTCGCATACGCATGCTTGCTCACATATGTATACGTGTATGTGCACCCACCCAACTGCGAGTTACTCACATGATGTGCCTGTACCATTCGACTCGTACGCACACACACACACATACACACGCACGCACCTACACACACACACACACACCACACACACACACACACACACACACACACACACACACACAGAGGCACTCGATTTCCAAGAAAGCACTTTTAAAGTTTGTGGTCATTAACGCTTAAATCATAACGAAACTTTGTCGACAAGACCGTCAACTGTAACTAGCAGTTTAGTACCGATTAGTTGCTATCGGATATAATGTCCAACAATGACGATATTAGAAACTGGAATGGCAATGAAAGGAGACTGGGGATGGGTTACGTCCGACACGACACTTGCACCATCAGAACGATGGCACGTCGAGATGAGCCGGGAACATGACAGGCACTCTGTTGGGAGCCGACGCAATTCACGCTCCAAACGTCTGATCAGTGCTCAACGACTGCCACCGTACAACGTAGCGCGGGTTGGGTACATTCACGTTTGACGTCCAGGGCCACCACCATATGGTAAACGTGGAATGGCCATCCATGGACAGCGCGGGGAGGGGGCCTGTTTGATACTATACTGATACCACCACATACAGTAGACAGGGAATAGCCATCCATGGACAGCGCGGGAAGGGGACCTGTTTGATACTATACTGATACCACCACATACAGTAGACAGGGAATAGCCATCCATGGACAGCGCGGGAAGGGGACCTGTTTGATACTATACTGATACCACCACATACAGTAGACAGGGAATAGCCATCCATGGACAGCGCGGGAAGGGGACCTGTTTGATACTATACTGATACCACCACATACAGTAGACAGGGAATAGCCATCCATGGACAGCTCGGGAAGGGGACCTGTTTGATACTATACTGATACCACCACATACAGTAGACAGGGAATAGCCATCCATGGACAGCGCAGGAAGGGGACCTGTTTGACACTATACTGATACCACCAGAACTACAGCATGTTAAGGTTTTTGAACAGAGCATCAGGGGGATTCGAACTCGCAAACATCTAACCGCACACCCGGCTCTGCCTGTACCACTGAGCTGACCAGACAATCTAACCTAGGTTGGCGCTGGTTAGTTACATTCAGGTTTAACGTTCACACCCATCTCTAGCGGTTACCACTGGACTGGTGCCTCTGTTGTTTTTTCCCCCTTTTTTTCTAACATCCTATACCCTTACGACTGAATCTCTTAACAGATGATTATTCTTCACTGTCTCATTACTGTAAGTCGCAGGGATGCTCTGAGAGACGCTTGGACAGCTAGGGATGTGTGGACATACCTCTCTCCCCTCAGCCACGAGCAATTATGGCAGAGGTGTTAGGACCAGTCTAACTCTTCACGTCGTCCACTCAGGACTTCGTTCGTCTCCATGTGAAACTATATTCTCCGCAGATGCGGAAGGATGGTCCTGGATAGGAAGTCACTCAAGAGAGATCCTTGCTAGTCCCAGGCAACCTCACAGCACACAAAAAAACCGAGATTCCTGTCTATCAGTGTATACGATGACTTGACCAACATAGCCCCTGTCTTGTTTCTCGGATGCAGAGACCGTTGTTCTGGAATGCCTATGTTTGTGACGTCAGACCTATTATTAGTGTCTAGCTCTTGAGCACTAAGACGGATATCAGCCATGATTTGTGAGTCACATTAGTTTCATGTTCGTTGGAAGAAGACCGCCACACCTCGTTTTCCAAATGACGCTGAGTATCGTCGTTGAAGACATGACCAGAGTGAGCCTTCTTTTGACCTCCTTTGTTGAGCTGCTAACCTTGCTCAGAACTGCCCCATGATACTTGTCCATTTCTTTCAATGTCCAGTGATCACTCTTCAAGTGTTCCCCGTTCAGCATGATGTTGACTATTGTCTGAACTGTTGACCAAGGTATCACTTTTCCCCAGCTGACTTCCATTCCTGTGTTTTGGATGCATTCTCCAGCGTGGTGGTGAGCTGACACTCATCAGGTCAACATAATTAGCGGGATGGCATCCATCAGGTCGACGTCATTAACGGATGGACACCCATCAGGTCGACGTCATTAACGGGATGACATCCATCAGGTCGACGTCATTAGCGGGATGACACCCACCAGGTCGACGTCATTAGCGGGATGACACCCATCAGGTCGACATAATTAGCGGGATCACACCCACCAGATCGACGTCATTAGCAGGATGACATCCATCAGGTCGACATAATTAGCGGGATGACATCCATCAGGTCGACGTCATTAGCGGGATGACACCCACCAGATCGACGTCATTAGCGGGATGACATCCATCAGGTCGACGTCATTAGCGGGATCACACATCAGGTCGACGTCATTAGCGGATGACATCCATCAGGTCGACA
>CM031617.1:58230646-58245646 GCA_018398815.1 Conus ventricosus | reverse complement strand
GACCACTCAACAGAATATCATCACACTCACACACCGTGATAACTACATGGTAACTGACCACTCAACACACTATCATTACACTCACACACAGATTATTACATGGTCATTGACCACTCAACACACTATCATTACACTCACACACACACACTGATTATTACATGGTAGCTGACCACTCAACACACTATCATTACACTCACACACAGATTATTACATGGTAATTGACCACTCAACACACTATCATTACACTCACACACACTGATTATTACATGGTAGCTGACCACTCAACAATCATCACACTCACACACCGTGATAATTACATGGTAATTGACCACTCAACACACTATCATTACACTCACACACAGATTATTACATGGTAATTGACCACTCAACACACTATCATTACATTCACACACACTGATTATTACATGGTAGCTGACCACTCAACAATCATCACACTCACACACCGTGACAATTACATGGTAACTGACCACTCAACAAACAATCATTACACTCACACACCGTGATTATTACATGGTAGCTGACCACTCAACAGAATATCATAACACTCACACACAGTGATTATTACATGGTAGCTGACCACTCAACAGAATATCATCACACTCACATACAGTGATTATTACATGGTAGCTGACCACTCAACAGAATATCATAACACTCACACACAGTGATTATTACATGGTAGCTGACCACTCAATAGAATATCATCACACTCACACACAGTGATTATTACATGGTAGCTGACCACTCAACAGAATATCATCACACTCACACACAGTGATTATTACATGGTAGCTGACCACTCAACAGAATATCCTCACACTCACACACAGTGATTATTACATGGTAGCTGACCACTCAACAGGATATCATCACACTCACACACAGTGATTATTACATGGTAGCTGACCACTCAACAGAATATCATCACACTCACACACAGTGATTATTACATGGTAGCTGACCACTCAACAGAATATCATCACACTCACACACAGTGATCATTACATGGTAGCTGACCACTCAACAGGCTGTATACTGACACAAAGTCGTAAGTTATCGTACGTGATAGATGCTCCCTCAACAGAATACTTTCTGACACAAGATCTTCAGTGCAAGGAAGCCAACCGCTCAATAGACTATATACTCACAGACAGTCGTCTTTACAAAGTAGCTGACCATTGAACAAACTATTCACACAAAGTCACTTATAGACAGTAAGTACTCACTCAACAGACTATACACTCTCATAAAATTCATCGTCATATCGTACCTGACCACTCAACAGACTAGATACTCGCACAAAATCATCATCACATCGTACCTGACCACTCAACAGACTAGATACTCACACAAAACCATCGTACCTGACCGCTCAACGGACTATATACTCACACTCAGTCGTCACTACATGGAAGCCGACCGCTCAAATGACTTGTATACTCGCACTCATTCATCACCACACTGCTGATAGTTCAACAACAAGACTTTTTACCCATAGACTTATTATATAGTATCTGATCCCTCAACAGACTATTTAGTCGTACACGGTTTTGGTACCGTATGGCAGCTGACCGCACTCAACTCACGCAGCAGACGACAAGGAGAGCCAGCAGAATCCCGCCAAGACTGGACGTCACATCAGTCATGGCCGTCACAGCCGTGCTGTAGCCATCCTTCGCTTCTGTCTTGACGTCACCTTCTTCCTCCTCTTCTTCTGCTTCCTCTCTGATCTTTACGCTCACGGGCTTGTGGATCGTTTGAAGAAATCACGCAAAATAAGTATTACTGGAATGGCGTGTGCGATGACGCTAACACGTGTGGTCATGAACAAATGTACACGTGCGTGTATGCGTGCGTGCACACACACACGCACATACACACGCACACACACAATAAAGATCATTTTGATTTGACTTGACACACACACACATACGCACGCACGTAAACACACACACACACACACATTCGCACGCACGCACGCACGCACACTCACACACACACACACACACACACGCACGCACGTAATTACACACACACACACACACACACACACACACACACACACACACACACACACACACACACCCTCCCCACCACCCCTCAAAAACAAACCAGTTCTCCGTCCTCACAACCTACACACACACACACACACACACACACACACACACACACACGTCTGTAACCAATAAAATCTATATTGGCGATTGCAAAACAACAGGTCCTCTGCCCACACTGAGTGAGACAGACTTCATCTACACGTTTACTAACCAATCTCATCAGCGTTTTGAAGCCCCCCCTCCCCACTCCCCCCCCCCCCCCCCCCCCGTCTTCTTACCCACTGACCCCTCCATCCCCACCCATCTCTCTCTCTCTCTCTCCTCTCTCTCTCTCTCTGTCTGTCTGTCTGTCTCTCTCTCCCCAATTTAGTGAACTTGGATGAATGAAGGGAGGAAATATGGGGGGAGGGGATTAGAGAAATCAATTCACGCGGTGATCCTTTGTGGCAGACAAACGTTGGGTATGGAGTACGTTAGATCTGCTTTCGGCATTGTCTACAGCCCTCTTGTCCTTCGCTTTGATGGTGAGATTAACGTCCTATTGGCCTGAGGCCCTTAAGGACAAGATTCATGCAGACAAAGGTCTGCATATTTGTGGCAACTGTTGTCGCCTGGCAGTGGTGGGTAGTTTCAGTGAGGGTCGTCGCATTTGTCTCGCAGAGCTCGCGTTCCTCTTGAACATTGGCTCAATTCTGGTCATTATCTTCTTGAAAGTTGGTTCAAGTCTGGTGGAGTTGGTCTTGAACGTTGGTTCAGTTTCAGGATCTTGGTCGACCGACAGTAGGCGTCGGTGTATGTTGCCTGCTGTCCCCCAAACATCAGGCTGTCTTCAGGACCACCGGACGGCCTTCTTCATGCTCGGGTGGCGATGGTCCTGTGCCGCGTGAGGCCGCCTCAAGGAGGGAGCAGGACGAAAGTCGCTGGAGCGCTGCACGAGTCCCTAAAACTTGGCGGGCACTCGCTGACTGCGGCCGAGAGGGCAATTTTTCAGCCCAACCCCGTAAGGAGTGCCCCCATGTCTGCCTCCCCACAAAACAGCACGGTATTCCAGGCCACGGTAGTCGCAGTCAGGCAGCGCTCCTTCGTCAATCGCCCCACACCTCCAGGAGTCGTCCCCGGCGACACAGGCTAGACCCGTCGTCACCCACATGGCTGGAAGGTTGTCTGTGCCGCCCAATGACGCTGACCTCTCACGTCAGCATCCTTCAAAGGAGAGCTGCCACCTCTCCCCTGGTGTTGACTGCTATGCCACACTCGCAGTGTGTGTCCTTCGCTTTACACCTCGAAAATCCAGTACGCATGCATCGAATTACATACACATCACATTATATTACGTAAAACAAAATTACGTCATAATGCTACGTCAACATTTTTGATGCTGTACGTTTGAAACACTCTATAAAAGCCGAGGTGTCCTTCGCTTTACACCTCGGCTTTTATAGAGTGTTTCAAACGTACAGCATCAAAAATGTTGACGTAGCATTATGACGTAATTTTGTTTTACGTAATATAATGTGATGTGTATGTAATTCGATGCATGCGTACTGGATTTTCCGTGATGAGAACTCATTTTCTATCAATTAGATCTGCCCAGAATGTTAGATCAATTATGCGGTGTCATTGTATTTGCAAAGATCTCTTTCTCCTTTTATACATTTTTGTTCCTTTTAAACAATTTCTCTTGCTTGATTCATCAAGAGGGGGTCATGTCGATGTGACCAAGTGTCGTTGTGACCAAGTGTTCTTGTGACTAAGTGTCGTTGTGACCACATGCTATTGTGACTACGTGTCGTTGTGACCACGTGTCGTTGTGACCAAGTGTTGTTGTGACCATGACTTTCAGTACTTTACGAAAGAATAGTGGGCTTGCCGATGTGACCTCATGTCGTTGTGAGCCATTGGGTCACAACAAGTGGTCATATCGGCATGTGGTCTTATCGGCATGTGGTCACATCGGCATGTGATCACATCAGCATGTCTTATCGGCATGTGGTCTTATCGGCATGTGGTCACATCAGCATGTGGTCTTATCGGCATGTGGTCACATCGGCATGTGGTCACATCAGCATGTGGTCTTATCGGCATGTGGTCACATCAGCATGTGGTCTTATCGGCATGTGGTCACATCGGCATGTGGTCACATCGGCATGTGGTCACATCGGCATGTGGTCACATCGGCATGTGGTCTTATTGGCATGTGGTCACATCAGCATGTGGTCACACCAGCATGTGGTCTTATCGGCATGTGGTCACATCAGCATGTGGTCTTATCGGCATGTGGTCTTATCGGCATGTGGTCTTATCGGCATGTGGTCACATCGGCATGTGGTCACATCAGCATGTGGTCTTATCGGCATGTGGTCTTATCGGCATGTGGTCTTATCGGCATGTGGTCACATCAGCATGTGGTCTTATCGGCATGTGGTCACATCAGCATGTGGTCACATCAGCATGTGGTCTTATCGGCATGTGGTCACATCAGCATGTAGTCACATCCGCATGTGATCTTATCGGCATATGGTCTTATCGGCATGTGTAGCGAAGCTAGTCGACTTGAATTCATACAAGCAGCAATGCGGATATTCGCATGTATACATACAGAAAGCCTCTCCAGAGTTTAATCAATTTGAGCAACTTGACACCGGAGAAAAACAACGTGTCCCACTCACATGCATTAAGTATACTCACCTTGGCTTTACTTCCCTTTTTCTTGGCATCCTTCTTGTCTTCGCTTTTGCCGCTTTTTGCTTTTTGTTGTTTACCTTTATCAGAAGACTTCTGGTTCGCCTGCAGGAGAAAACACACACACACACACACACACACACACACACACTGTGCGCAAAGGGTGTGTTTCTAGAATACTTAAAAAGGTTGCTATGAAACAATTGCAGTCTAACCAGTCTTAGAATACTCCTTTGGAGACAAATCAACATGAGACTGTCATGACACGAAGACAGTTACGTCACAACATACAGACTGCTGGACTGAGGGCCATTGATCATCTTCAAAGGTATGACAAGGTTGTCTCCCTTAATTCTTCGCTCTCGGCATACATGAAACTGTCATGACACCGAATCGGTTACGTCACAACATAGAAACTGCTGTACTGAGGACCATTGATCATCGTCAATGGCAGATGACAAGGTTGTCTCCCTTAATACCCTGTTAGGTCTCAATGCGGTATTGGATAGGCTGATCATGCCAACTGGATCGACCGAGATCGACCGCGAGATTTCCTCTTCCTGAATACCGGATCGACCAAGATCGACTGCTGAATACTCGGTCAACGACTTTCGCTTTCACCATCACATATCCAAGAATGCAATCGCAACAGAAGAGTCTTCCGGTACTTCCGTTTCTGGACGCCATTTTGGTTTTTGCAGTATGAGTTTTGGTGGAGTAGTTTCGCTGCTGTGAATTTTCAAAGTTCGGATTTTTTTTCGCGAAAATGCTCTGGGAAAATGGCGGATCAAGTAATTATGCAACTTGCAGAATTCATTTTCTGAAGTGATATTGATGAAGAGAGCATATTTTCGGGCTACACTCGTGAAGAAGATTTGAAGCGAGACGATTTGGACGTCGATCTTGACCTAGTTATAAATAAAGATCGACTGAGGACTGATTTTGAGGCCCGAATCGATAATGATTCGGGCGATGATAATGACGACGTTGAATAGCCCACTGCTGCTGGGCCCACCCCCCCCCCCCCCCCCCCCAAAAAAAAAAGAAGAAAAAAAAAGAAAAAAATTGAAACGCAGAACTTGCTAGCAGCTACAGATTCTTTAATTGTTGACTAGAGTGGTTGGCTACAAGAAGTGAAGCCCCCCAAAAGTTTCCCTTGTTTTGATAGCCAAGCAACCCGGTCAGTCAGTGGGTGTGTCCCATGATTTGCCTGTGGGAGCATCATCTTAGCCTTTTGATTTCAGAAGAATTTTGGCAGACTTTTAACGAGAAACAAATTTATTTGCTGCACAAAAGCAAGCAGAAAAGGATGAACATAAACTCTGGCCTAAAATAAAAACTGCCTGTTTATCAAAAAGCGAAGAGGAGACGGACAAGAGGTACATCATCACCACAGTGTGTGTATGTGTGTGTGTGTGTGTGGGGGGGGGGGGGGGTGCTCAGTGCACTTGTGCAAAAGCACATTTTTGTTGAATTCCATCACAATCTTAAGTCCAGTATTCAGTAATCTGTTCTTGTTATTTTTCCCCTCAGTAGTTAGAAGGCAACTCTTCTTGCATGTGATGCCTTCAGTTTAACAAAATTGTTGAAGTTTGGGTTGTTGTATTTTCCTTCGCAACAAAAGTTGATTATTTAGTGTGCAGACCATACAGAATGACTTTAGTTTGTTCCTGAAGGTTTCAGTACTTTGTTTAGACTTGGAAAATCACTCTGTGCTCCTAATCCATGACATTCTGTGGGTACAGTGAATTTAGGGAAAATTGTTTTAGCACCCAAAACACTGAAGTAGAGTTAGTCTGTTCGTTTGTTTTTTCCCTCGTGTGCCAAAGTTATGGGGAAAATGGCTGTTTTGGATAGAGTGATGTCTTTAAATTTTTTCATTACTTTTATAGAATAGGTAAGTTAAAAACAATTTTTTTTAGGTTTCTTTATGGCAAGTGTGTATGTGTTGCGGAGTTACCTCTCTTGGCATGGTATTCTCATAGTCCTATAGCACAAAGTTATGCGGTAGGCAGAGGGTTCATACCATGATTCATATCTTGGTGCCCCCGGGTTCGGCGCTAGGATCTGCCTCTGTTTGCTCAGTCCAACAATAATTTCACCCCACAAATGCCATTTCCACAGACATGAAGATAACACTGATTCACCAAGTGTGCTTCACCTATTCTTAAGTCGGCATATACGGAATGTGTTAAACTAAGGTTGAACGTTTAACCAGCTGATAAAAGTGAAATGCTGGACAATACTCCATCGGAAGTCAGTCTGCTTGCCGGTGAGTTTACCAAGTACTGGTTGGAGTGACGCCATTTCGTACATTGACGCAGTCTCGGAATCAGACTCGATCAAACTGTTTCAATGCTGAAGCCCTTCAATGAACTTAAATGGTGTCTGCCACGCTTCTTTTCTGTAACTCAGACGCTCTGCAGTTGCAACACCATGTTTGTCCAGTGACATTGCATCGGTGTGTATCGCCACTGCCAGATTACCCAAAGTGGTTTTCCGTCTGGCTCACGATGGACAAAAAACAAACAAACAAACAAACAAAAAAACAGATGATAGCGATCTTAACGGAACTTTACTGTATTGGTAAAATCTCTGTGTTGGTGCATGATCGCGGCTCTCCCGTACCATCATCTAAGTTGTCACATTCGCTGTATTGATTACTGTCGTTTGGCATATACCATCCTCGTCGTTGACTTCATTCTTCAATTTTAAAAAAAGCTGGTCAAACTTCTGAGAGATTGAGCTTTAGCTTCCCGGGGGCACATGTCTGAAATTCACTGCCGTTCAGTCTATGAAACATCTTGAAATGTCTCTTTTAACAAACATTCGCCTGAGCAATGTTAACACGGACGTATTTTCTGTCAGTGCTGTGTTGTAAGTTTCAGAGTTATGTAGAAGTTAGGGGGTGGTGGAGGGGGGGGGGTCTCTCCCTCCCTTCCCTCTCTCTCTCTCTCTATCTTCTTCTTCTTCCTAAAATACTGGTTCACTCAAAAACGAGTATGTCACCAGCGTGCATGTTAAAAGGTAAAATAAAATAACATAAAATAGTGCGACTCAAGTCTGTTGGCCCCTGGAGCACATTTGGCAACAAGGGGTCGCACTCGATATTCAAGAAGTTAAAATCAATGGCCAGATTCAGGCCCAGGTAACCATAAAATATCTGGGGAAGTTAAAATAGAAAATCGTTAATATGCAGATCTCAAAACTGTCTTATCAATTTGCTTTTTAAATGAGACTGCATTTGTGGCAATCTTGATGGCACCCGGCAGTGAGTTCCACAGCCGTACAGAACTAGGATAAAATGAATGTAAGTGGCTGTCAATATTTGATGCAGGTATGGTATAACATTGACCGCCACTCCTGGTGCTACTTTTATTCAATACTAGTTGTTCCATTGGAATATCAATTAGTTTAGCTCTGCCTTTGAAGAAGATGTTAAGTTTGATAAAAGCTCTTCTCTCTTCTAAGGGTTTCCATTCTAATTTCCTCATGTTCTTCCTAGTATTCCCCTTTTCTCTGATGTGGTTCCCTGTTACGAACCGTGCTGCTCTCTTCTGAATCTTTTCGAGGTTATCAATGTCCTTTAGATGGTAAGGATCCCAGACTGAGCAACCATATTCCAGTACTGGTCTAACCAGTGTTTTGTAGCAGTCGTCTTTAACCTTTTGGGGGCAGTCATTGATATTCCTGTATAAGAAAGCTAAGATGCTATTTGCTTTCTTAAATACTAAATTGTAATGTTCTTTCCATTTGAAACGACTATCTATAATCACGCCTAAATATTTTGCAGCACTGGTTTCTTTAATAGTATTATGAATGGATTATTCTGATCTAGTTGGTGAGCGTTTATTACATATACGCAACACTTGGCACTTTTGGGGATTAAATTCCATTTTCCAAGTTCTTTCCCACTCTTGTAAAGCGTTTAGATCTTCTTGTAGAATGCGTGTATCATTCTTGCTTCTGATTGTTCTATTATACTAAGCTGTCATCCGCATCTCTCACTCTCTCTGCGGGTGTGCAGATAGAGGAAGGAGGGAGATCAGGAAGTGGCTAGAGTATGTGTCTGACCTATACGAAAGATGACAACCCAGCGCATCGAGTTGCGGATGCAAACTTTTGTCCTTCAGAGTTATTATCGCTATCATTATTATTTGATCCCTATCATTATCATTATTTTAAGAGTATATGTATATGCGCCGATTCATAAGCTCACTCACCCAAGCACGCCCACGCAGGCATGCAGGGCAAACACGAATATACGAAGGCGTGCCCGCACTATTACATGTAAAGAACACACGCAAGAAAATGCGTGTACACATGTACAACACACACACGTGAGGACAGACATCCCAAACAACTTGCGTTATTTCGAGCATATGCGTATGCAAGTACACACACACACACACACACACACACACACACACACACACACACACACACACACACACACACACACCAAACAGAGTGATGGACATACACACAAAACAAACAAGACAGTTCAACAGAGACTAACCAGAACTCGAGACGCTCACAACAACCAACTGACCGCGTGGTGAAAAACATCAATTTCAGTGCCTTCCTTCGTCTGACTCACTTCCACGTCTGTCTCCTCCCCCTTCTTTTTCCCTTTCTTCTCATCCTTCTTCTTGCCCTCTTCCTTCTTCTCGTCCTTCTGGCCTTCCTTCTTGGCACCTTTCTTCTTGTTGTCCTTCTTGTCTGGCTTCGGCTTGGCTGGACCGCCGGATCTTTTGAAGACTGGACCAAGCAAGAGGAGACTGGAGTCGGCAAGACTGGGAGTTTGTGGTTGTGTTTAAGAATGTGTTTTGTGTTGTGTGAACATGCATCGAAAGCTGTAATGCTGGGGGGCTGATCTGCGACTGACGATAATGCAATTATAATGAATAGATGCCCTGTACATTTCAAAACGACAGTCGCTAACGAAGTTATAATTCCGTATATTATCTGTTGATAACCAAGTCAATAAGCTCTAATCGCTTCACACACACACACACACACACACACACACACACACACACACACACACACACACACACACACGCACACATACTCACACACACACATATATGTAAATATATATACATATATAAATGTACATATACATATACACATACCCCACACACATTAACTTAATCATCGCCACTGTTCTAAAAACAATGTTTATGCTTCCTACAACGACTTACCTACCGATTTACATACATACCAAACTGGCTTGAAAAAAAAAGAAGAAAAACAAAAACAAAAAATCTACAACTTATTCTAGAAAACGTCTTTTTTTTCTTCATCTTGGAAAAGCATTTCAAATCACACACACACACACACACACACACACACACACACACACACACACACACACACAATCTCTGCGTTCCCCCCCCCCCCCCCTTTTTTTTTCCAACTTCAAATAACGGAAATGACGAGCAAATACAGAAATCTGACAGTCATTGAAAAAAAAACAAACAAACAAAACGGACAAAACAAAAGGAACACACGTACACTTGACGGCCCTGTTCCCCAAGACATCCAAGTGTGGAGAGTTATGCATATCCTGCAGCTGCAGCCTCCACGAGCCGGAGTCGTCCCCGATGTAGGGAATGCTCTCCTCGATGTCTGGGGCCTTGGCAAACTGATGGACACTGTACAGGCGACCCAGCAGATGCAGCACTTCGTCGTCCTGCATACGCTCCAACAGCGCCTCCCCTTGGATTGTGTTCGTCCCATGTCGCCAGTTGGAATCTCTGGAGACAAGGGTGGGTTGGAGACGCCGAGGGGGCGACTCTCCTTTCTAATCTTTTCCAGGATCCGGAACATTACTTCATTGAACAGTTCATTGTCTTCGTCCGCCTTCAGGCTTGTCTTCCCGTTTTGTTGCGTTGGGTTTTTGCTTTTTCTGTGTACTCTTCTCATACTCTCGACGTCCGCATCTTCGTCATACTCGCTGCCATCGTCGTCATTTGCCTCTTCCGTTTCAATGTTTTCACCTCCGTTTTCTTCGTTTTCGTCTGGATCATAATCAATGTCATCATCTACCTGTTCGACGTATTCGTCTTCATCATCATTGCCATCGTCGTCGTCGTCATCTTCGTCATCGTCTCCTATGTATGTGATCTCTCTGCTTTTTCGCACTATTCCTTCACCAGTTCCGTCTACGTTCTTCTTTTCTCCTACGTCATTTATGCTGTCATGTATATTTGGGATGTCCGTAAAGCCATTCTTGTTTTTCCTGTTAACCTCTTCATCATACTCAGCATCTTCTTCGTCTCTTCTTTGTCTTTTTACTTCTGGTATTTTCATGTCCACACTCCTGTCGTCTTGCTCATCGTTCGTGGCACTGTCATTTTCCACAACGGTTCTTCTTGGACGTCTTTATCTACTTTATTATTGTTTTTCTTACCGCTTTCGGTTTTAGCTTCCTTTTGACTGTCCTGTTTGTTGCCTACGTTCTCAGGCTGTCCTCTGTGTGAAATGCTGTTTATTTCACGTGGAACAGTTCGTTTTTCAGTCAAATGTTTTGGTTTGGTGTTTTTTATCTGCATTTCGCCCCTGTCTTCTATGCGCACAATCCTGTTGTGAGTGTCGTTTAAGGTTGTCATGTCGGTGCCATTGTTCTTGTCGTCACTCTCGCTCCTACCTACCTCGTCGGTTTCTTTGTTGTCGAATTCGTTGTCTTCGTCTTCTTTGCTATGATCATAATGCTCTTTTTCGGTACCTTTAAAATCGGTAATGTTACTGTCACTGATCTGTTCTCCTTGTGTTTCGTTAACGTGGTATTCAATGCCGCCTGCTGCGTGCTTTGTTATTCCAGCCCGTTTATCAGAGCCGTTTCCTTGAGTATTCTTCTTATTTTGAAGACTTTTGCGGAAATTCATACTTACAGCCGTCTGCACATTGTTGCCATCACTGTCTTCAATAATCGTCGGAATCTCAAACATCTCTTTTTCATAATTCCTGTCATTTGAATTTGCAAGGAATTTGTTTTGCACTGAATTGTCGAAACGTCTTTTCACTGCAATGTCTTCACTGCGGTTTACGTTCGTTTTGAGTCGAAAAGTATGATCAGAATATTTGTTCGTGGGTTTCTGTATATGCTCACCCGTCATTCTTCTAGTCAGTATCGATTTATCAAACGGTTTTATCATGTATATCAGATCTGTTTCATTCACGTGCCATAAGTAATCTGTCAGATTCTTTGTTCCTTTATTCTCTTCCTGGTGTTCCTTTTCATTATGCAACAGTTTGAGAAAGGTTACATTTGTTTTATTGGCATTCCTCGAAACTCGATCTTTGCTCCCAAACGTTTGTGTTGTCTTCTGCGTCTTTTTATCTGCGTTGTTTCTGATCCATATTGGATGGTTTGATTGTTTATGTACAAAATTTCGTTTGTCAGTCTTTCTTCTAGTTCGTGTCGCTTGAATATTTTCGTTTTCAGATTCGTGTAATATTCGATTTGCTTTTCTTTTTATCAACATCGGATTAACGTATTTTCTTGTAAATATTCTGTTGGGTTGACTCTGACGTGGTTTCAGTTTGTGTTCAACACCGGTATCAACACTGATCACATTAGTGGCATCGTTTCGGTAGATGCTCTCATCGCTGTGTGTCCTGATTCGCGCATTGGTTAGTTTGTCAAGATTTGTTCGAACATATCGTCCTTTTGTAGTCCTTTTGGGGCTATCAGTTCTCTTGTGGTCATTGTGTTTGCTGGACGTCAACACGCTGTTATTGTTACTGAGTCCGCCTTGGTTTCTATCAGATACTGTAGTCTGGATTATGTCAGCCAGGAGACTCATGTGGAGATTATCCAGAGTTTTGTTTTCAACTTCGTTCAACGTGCGTTTCCGATTACCATGACCTCGTCCGTCACTGAACTTCTGTGCCACGCGTCCTCCTTTTAGTCTGCGATTCTGTACACTCTCCTGTGAAAAGAAAACCAAAAAGGGTGGCGTTGTGAGACAGGCAACTCAAACAGCAGGTTTGGGTGCCAGTTAATCGCCCCTGGTAAAAAAAAATACAAAGACCAAATTTTTCTGTCAATGGAACCATTTTGCTCTCATCTACTGTCAAAAAAGACCAGAATCTAAACACACACACAAACATAACTTTATCAATTAGTGCCCACATCAATGTTCCTAAATCCGACGATGAAATGTGAAAATCTGCATAGCAAATGAGCAACATGTACGTGACAGCGCACGTGCATGTATGAACACAGACACGCACAAAACTCTCTCTCTCTCTCTCTCTCTCTCTCTCTCTCTCTCTCTCTCTCTCTCTCTCTCTCTCTCCACACACACACACACACACACACACACTCACGCACATACACGTGCACCTATGAGAGCACGCACACACGTACCAACACACATACACACACGCGTGCACGCACAGCAATCAAGCAAGCACGCGGGTGTGTCAGAAACATTAACCCAGTCAAAGCAACTAGCGCAATTACCCAGTGTTGGCTTTTCAACTTGATCATAAGAAAAAAAATACATGATGATGATGATGGCGATAACGATGATGATTATGATGATGATCATGATGATGATGATGATAATGATGATGATGATGATGATGATGATGATGATGATGATCATGACGATGATATTGGTGGTGTTTGTGCTGCTGATGATAATTGATGATTGCGATGATGATAATAATGTACATAGTTAAGAAAAAAAAACCCGAAGGAATAACTTCCTGGCTAATATAAGACCAACAACATCCTCACTCTTATCACTCATTACCATCATCATCACCCACCATCCATCAGCCAGTCTGTGCATAAAGACTGTTCAGTTCTTGTGTCAGGCATACCCGTTTCAGCCGTCGGGGCTCCCTGCTGGTGTTGATCCCACTGCCCGAAAGACCTTGCAGGACAGAGGGAGAGCCGAGAGTCAGGGGGACCACCGGGCCCCTGCCGACCATCCCTCCTTTTCTGTTCCACCTCTCCACCCACCTTGAGCCGTCCGGCATCGTCACGTCTTCTGCGGTCCGTAGCACCACGCCTGAAGAGTCGATCACGATTATCAGTTTCACAGCCAGGCGAGTGAAGGCGGAAATTGAAGCACATTTTAAAAAAGAAAGGATATATTGTTTCCGCAAGACAATACAGACAAACAGATTAGAGGACAAAACACGATGCATTTCGATTTCTTGGGTCTTTTTCAGGCAAAAACAAACAACCGCATTCAGGACCATGAAAACGAAGAACGAGCAGCCACTCATCTCTTCATATTCAGCGCAAAATGGTTGCTGAATGAAACGAGGCCGTTGGGAAGGAGACCATGGGAGTTAAAATAAAAATGATGACAATAATAATAATAATAATAATAATAATAATACTGATGATGATAACAACAGCAATACTAGTGATGATAGCGATGATGATGAAAATATTTAAGTAACAGGAGGAACAGTGTTATTTTTGATGATAATATGACGATAATGATTGTAGTGTTAGTAGCTAAGCACAGAAAGGGAGAAAGGAGAGGGGTTGGTGGGTGGTAGAACAGCGGGGTTTGTTTGCTTGTTGTTGTTTGTTTCTTATCTATTGTTTAATGGCATGATATCATAGTGGTGATAGTGATCATGGTAGACTGATAACCATGCTTTGTAGCGAGGAATTGAAATGATCAATGGTTGTCGTGTTGTGGCCTACTTTAAAGCACTGCACAACGCAGTTCTGTGTTCCGGTGTACTGGACTGCACCCCACCACAATGCAGTTTTGTTCGCATTTCACTGCGTTGTGCTGTCGTTTGGTGCGCTGTGGTCATCAGAGTGTGTCGCCTGTGCAGTGCGGTGCTGTGCTGTGCTGTGCTTCAAATCATGCGTAGTGTGGTCTCAAACCTTAGCGGATGTGGTGTAGCGTATATGGACTAGTCCGCACGCAGTGACACCTTCTTGATGAAACTGAAACTGAAACAGCTGTGCCGTGCTGTGCTGTGGCCATGCTTTCTTCTGTGTCGCGTCGCGTGGTGCGGTGTGATGTGATGTGACGTTGTGTCCAGTGACTGCGTTGTGTTCGAGTCACTCACACAGCACTGCTTTGTTCTGCAGCAGTGCTGCACTTCGCTGCACTGCAACGTTTTTTTTGCATCACTTTGAATTGTGAAATACCGATGCATGCTGTATTTTTCTGCTCGGTAGTGAGTCTCGTCGTGTTGTTTTGTATTGTATTGCATTCTATCGTGCTGTACTGGATTCTGTTATAAC
>CM031617.1:58218146-58225646 GCA_018398815.1 Conus ventricosus | reverse complement strand
TTACAGGGGAGACTGCTGGAAGACTTGAACTGGGCGGCCACACGGAGCACAGAATCCGCAACAGCAGCAGCAGACTCCATGGAAGCCACCTCATCTAGGTTCATCGTCTTCCAGGGCCCTGATGCTGTCAGTCATCGGTGGATGAAGACAACAACGATGGGTCCCCCTCGTGAATGACTTCTCTTCAGTCCATGGCTCTGCGTGGACAGATAGGGTGATGGTGGAGTATGAGTAGTGTCCCTTACGTTCTTCACAAATTTATTGCCGTTCAGTACAATGTATTCGTGGCCCAGCTGGCCACAAGGGGTTTTATCAGAACTGACGGCATGTTTTAATGTCAAAACTACGTGAAGAATTGTCAACATGAAATGAAAAACATACCACAACCGCGTGTCACACAAGTCCTGCGGCTGGGAGGTCGTAGATTGTCTCCGGAAAATATGCAGGGAAGCGTGGGAGTGCAGCCCTATCTGCAGTCAAAAATGAAATTCCAGATCACTATCCTCACCATACTTACGCACTCACAGTGTTAGGTCACATGGCCCTTCATGTCTTGCTCTCGAGCTAATGTCAGTTTCGGCTTGCTCCATTCCTAGCCGTGCCTGGAATCTGTTGGTGTGACAATTCTGTGTCAACAAGCCCGCAGGGACCGTCATTCGTGGACCTGGTGGGAGACCTTGACTGCGCGGTCATGCTGTCTCTGTTGTCAGTAGAGAGTGTATCAGGCGGTATCCTGCCTACGGTGACCAGAAACGGCACAACTGAATTCTGTCGAACTGATGCGGCAGTGGCGTGGTTTCTCTTCATGCCTCTTGATGACTTGATATTGATAACATTCTACAAACTGCTGGTGATTCTACAGACTGCTGGTGATTCTACAGACTGCTGGTGAGTCAGACAAACTGATTAGCCGAGATTTAGAATTTCCGAAATGTGGGCCATGTACACGCACACAAGAAGCTGAATAGTATACGTTCAGGAAGTGAACAAACTGACTCTAATTCAATAATAAACACAGCATGTTTCATTGTCATTTTAGGTCCAGAATAAGGAAAAGCCTTACCCTTGGTCTTCAGTCAGAACTGCCGATAGCCTCTGGACAGTTCTGTTTCAAATCAAACTGGAATACGAAGGTTTTTCTCTTTTCAGATTTTGCAATATTTTGCCATCTCAGTGAAAGTGAAACTGTATGACAATGGAGAAAAAACCACCATTCAACCTAATCTCATTAACACGCCCGTTTGATTTCGTGCGATTTCGACTGCAGAATAAAACAATCAAACTAATATTTGTGCATTAACAGATTCCAACGATTCTTCTCTCCCCCCCCCCTTCCGCACATGTGTGTGTGTGTGTGTGTGTGTGTGTGTGTGTGTGTGTGTGTGTGTGTGTGAATTATCTCCATGTATTTATATTTGAAGCAACCCTCCATCTACCAGCATACCTAAAACTCAGTAAACTACTCACCTACTCATTTAATGCACATACCTATCTACACATCCATAGATAATTAAACTTCTTTCCTTCCAGCCTATGTATGTTCATATGTCGAAAGTGATGACAGTAAATATGGTACATAAAGGTGTCAAAATAAAACTGAAGTTGGACATGGTATTTTGATGTTTTTAAACAGTTAAATGTGCCTACTAGTTAGATAGATCACCACAAACAAAGGTCTAATGATTCCGAGGGAGGCAATGGGTGCACAATAAATCAGTTTGACTTTTTTTTGGGTTAAACAGTAAACAAGTGGGGTATGTTTTGCTCCCATAAGGAAACCTAACATAGAGTAACTTTTATTCAAGACTGGCACAGCCTTTTAAACTTGAATAAAGTCAGACAAAATACATAAACGAACAATCTAATAGTGGGGGAAAAACAAGCGCAGGCCAACAACTGAACTGTCTGGCAAAGATTTGGACTTGAGGGGAGGGAGAGGGGAGGAGAGGGGAGTTTGAAGATGGAGAAACTGGGAAAATGAAATTAAAAAAAAAAAAAAAAATTATGTTACAGATATGTAAACTCTTCACTAGCTGCATAAAGGAACCATTGCAATCCCTTTTGAAGGCAGATATATTTGTATTGCCTGCTCCGAGGCCTTTCGCCCGCTGGATCGGGACTCATCAGGGAGACACGGCTGCTTGTGTCTGCGCTCCCGGCATCAAATAGACACACACCACAGTCCATAATACTGTGGTGTTCTCACCACCATGGGTGCAAAAAAGAATCCAATAGCACCCCCAGAGCAGCCAGCGAAGAGTAGTAACCATGGTGGTGAGAACACCACAGTATTATGGACTGTGGTGTGGTCTCTATTTGAACGCCGGGAGCGCAGACACAAGCAGCCGTGTCTCCCTGATGAGTCCCGATCCAGCGGACGAAAGGCCTCGGAGCAGGCAATACAAATATATCTGCCTTCAAAAGGGATTGCAATGGTTCCTTTATGCAGCTAGTGAAGAGTTTTCATATCTGTAACATAATTTTTTTTTTTTTTTTAATTTCATTTTCCCAGTTTCTCCATCTTCAGACTCCCCTCTCCCCTCCCCTCAAGTCCAAATCTTTGCCAGACAGTTCAGTTGTTGGCCTGCGCTTGTTTTTCCCCCACTATTAGATTGTTCGTCTATGTATTTTGTCTGACTTTATTCAAGTTTAAAAGGCTGTGCCAGTCTTGAATAAAAGTTACTCTGTGTTAGGTTTCCTTATGGGAGCAAAATATACCCCACTTGTTTACTGTTTATCGTTTACTGTTCCCCACCTCATTTCATTTCCGATTTTGCTTTGATTAAATTGAGGTTATTTGTATTTGTTTCTGTCCGTCTGTGTGTTTGTCTTTTGATCTCCCTTGCATCTTTGGGTGGATCCTCAGGCGTAGGCTCAAAGACTGTCCCCTACATTTTATATTATTTGCATAATGTCTTTAGTTTTACAACAACTTTTTTTCCTCCCCAAACTTTCGTTTGGTTGCATTTACTAATCTTCGCTGGCTGCTCTGGGGGTGCTATTGGATTCTTTTTTGCACCCATGGTGGTGAGAACACCACAGTATTATGGACTGTGGTGTGTCTCTATTTGACGCCGGGAGCACAGACACAAGCGCAGCAGCCGTGTCTCCCTGATGAGTCCCGATCCAGCGGGCGAAAGGCCTCGGAGCAGGCAATACAAATATATCTGCCTTCAAAAGGGATTGCAATGGTTCCTTTATGCAGCTAGTGAAGAGTTTTCATATCTGTAATATAATTTTTTTTTTTTAATTTCATTTTCCCAGCTTCTCCATCTTCAAACTCCCCTCTCCTCTCCCTTCCTCTCAAGTCCAAATCTTTGCCAGACAGTTCAGTTGTTGGCCTGCGCTTGTTTTTCCCCCACTATTAGATTGTTCGTCTATGTATTTTGTCTGACTTTATTCAAGTTTAAAAGGCTGTGCCAGTCTTGAATAAAAGTTACTCTGTGTTAGGTTTCCTTATGGGAGCAAAACATACCCCACTTGTTTACTGTTTATCGTTTACTGTTCCCCACCTCATTTCATTTCCGATTTTTTTTTTTGGTTATCACAAGACAATGTGAGAATGAAAATACATTGAATCAATAAGAAGAAAGAAGCAAGAACACTTTGCAGATAGCCTTTGGTCTGTTGAAATACCAATGAATGAAACGTGGTTCCGGACAACTTAGAGTCTTGGCGTGTGCGAGATAAGATATTCAACTTTGTCCACTGTTTCGATTGACACAGTTCATTTTTTTATATTTAAGGTAAGACCAGAAAGAAACTCGTTTCAAAGCTCGAAGGAATGTAGTCAACACAAATACTTATTGCCTGGCAACAGGAACAATATGACTGTGATCAGTCTCACAGTAGTGCCTTATATTATCAGCATGTTGATGGTGACAGAATATCATGGACAAAGTTACAAAGTCTGTAAATACAATTTGTTTGAAAAAATATTGAAGAAAAAAAATAAAAGAAAGTCAGATGTCATCATACACGAAACAGAACACATAAATGTTTTGCCTAGTTCTTCAAGAAGCTGTTCTTTTCTGGTTTCAAAATATACTGACTTCCATAAAAAACGCGAAAATTTGAAAGGCTATTTTTCGGGTGAAAAGGGGTGAATATACAATATTGAACCATTGTGGCAAGTTGTTTGGGTCCAAGACTCACGTGCAGTGAAAAAATTGTGTGAGCAACACATCATTCCCGGCATTGGAGGGTCAACAAATATGGCAAACTGGTTGCTGCATGTGAGGCACGTGCACACCATGCAGAGCAAAGTTAACCAGCGACAAGTACGCAGGCATGCAGCCTTTATAAAGCCGCGCTACAAGGTTCAGGTAACGACTTGCCGTCTGAGCGCTACAGAGATGCCTAGACTACGAGCAGAGGAACGCAATCGTGCCCTAGGCCATCTGGAGGCTGGTGTGGGTGCCAGGCAGGTCGCCAACATCTTTAACGTCCACATCTCAACCATCTATCGTCTGCAGCACCGCATGCGAGTCACTGGTACCACTGATGATCGTCCCCGGCCAGGCCGTCCTTGGGTCACCACACAAAGAGAGGATCGCCATTTTGTTCGAACCCATCTGCGGGACAGGCGGCAAACAGCCGCTAACACTGCTCGACAGGTGCCTGGGAATCTCCAGCAACGAATCAGCCTCCACACTGTGCGGCGGCATCTTCAGGAGAACGGGCTGGCATGTAGGCGTCCTCACAGAGGTCCGGTACTGACACCAAGACACCGGCAGGACAGGCTGCAGTGGGCACAAGCCCGAATCAACTGGCGCAGGCAGCAGTGGGAACGCATACTGTTCTCAGATGACAGCTGTTTTTGTATTGACATGGCTGACGGTCGTGTCAGAATATGGCGTCGACCTGGTGAACGCTATGCTGACTCCTGTGTGGTAGAGCGGAACCCCTGGGGAGGCCCGAACGTTATGATATGGGGTGCAATTGGCATTAACCACGCCATAGGACCAGTCATCTTTCAGAACATTGGTTCTGGTCACGGACAGGGTGTCAATGCACAGCGCTACATCAACCAGGTGCTCAGACCCCATGTCGATCCTTTTTTTGCGCAACACCCAAACTGGACATTCCAACAGGACAATGCAAGACCACACACCGCCAGGGCCACCCAGCAATTTCTTCAGCATAACAACGTCAATGTGCTGCCCTGGCCAGCCCTCAGTCCCGATTTAAACCCAATAGAACATTTTTGGGATGAACTTGGCAGACGGTTGCACCTCCTGCGTCCACGACCAGCAACAGCGGCTCAGCTTCACCAGGCCATCGTCCATGTGTGGGCTGGTGTGCCAAGGGACGCATCAACCACCTGGTCCACTCAATGAGCCGCAGGTGTCAAGCAGTTGTCAACGCAAATGGTGGCCACACACGGTATTAGGACTTCAAGCTGGTTTGTCACGTGACCTTGGATTTTCCACATAAAAGACATATTGCTTATGACATTTTCACACATTACCGGTGTAATGAATCAAATCACGTTGAATTCTCGCTTCCACTTTGTACAATTGTGACCAATAAAATTCACCCCCAACCTTCAGCTTGTTTTGTTTTCGCGTTTTTTATGGAAGTCAGTATAGAACTTGGTGCCATGTAAAAAGTTTGTTGTCTGTGACAAACGCAGGTGGATAAAAACAAGTCTTAAAATATTTTGTCTTGTCACCACCAACTGTAAAGATAATAAACCGGTGGTTAACAAGTTAGTGTTGACGTAATGTTTTCTTTTTACAAAAGTTTTACAAATGCAAACTGTCCATTTGTCAGTTGTGTTATAAAAGTTTTACAAATGCAAACTGTCCATTTGTCAGTTGTGGTAATAACTGATATTTATTTTTGTTAATACACTGAAATTAATGGTTTCCATGGAACTGAACGGTCACATGTATTATGTCATCAATTTAAATACGCCCATTTTGCAAAATACAGGCAAAATGCCTTACACACACACACACACACACACACACACACACACACACACACACACACACACACACACACACACACACACACTCACACGTACGTACGTACATATTTACTTCACAGACCATGAGACAGACTGTTTTCTATAATATTTTTTCAGTCGTGATTATCACAAAAGAGACAAAAATCATAGATTGTTTTTGATAAAATTTCTTCAGTCGTGATTATCACAACAGAGACAAAATTCATAGCCTCCACTTCTTTCATTGACTGCCCTCTTTATAATAGGAAATATTCAAATCTCACGGTCATGGGAATAGGATGAAAGATGTCAAAAAGATCAGACTTTGTCATCTGTTCACACGTTAGACTGATTTGATTAATCGTGACAAATGGGCAAAAGACAAGCTAAGCTCTTCAAAACACAAATCCAACTCATATCATATAGTGCAATATGCAGGCGATGGCCAGTATTGTTTTAAACATCAAACGTTTCTGACGTAAAAACTATACTTAGTGATAGTCACTTACTACATCTGTAAGTGAACAAGCTGTCATTTGACATCTTATGGACAAAGTGTATCACAACCAACAAACTTTATTCCTGATTCACTTTTCTGATATTGTATCCACGAAATAAGTACTTTTCAGCTCAATACACACATCTAATTTCAAAACAAAAACAAAAAAAAAACACACACACACAAAGCAAATTACAAAGAGTAGTTATACATTTTCTTTTTTAATCGAATCTTCTGGGAGCAGCTCTATACAAATTACATACAAAACGCGCCTTTTTTGGATAATATTTTCTATCACTGCCAGACATCTGTGTCTTTTGAAACTTTTTTCTTCAATCTGGTGTATGAGCAAAGAAGCAATGTCTGCCACAAGAAAAAAAAATGGTGTGGTTCGTTAAAGATTAATGGGACGTCTTCCCTCACCTTTCCGACAGTCTCAAATGCACAGTCATAGTTGATGGAGAAACATCTACAGGTCACCATTTTGTCCAACCTGAGGTTTAGGACCCACCCATCCAAACACTTCCGCCGCCCCCCCCCCCCCCCCCCCCCCTTCCCTTCCTAATTTCGACACTCACTCTGCCTTGAAATATGTTTTCTCTCCACCATATTTTCTTTTCTTTCCGTCAAATATTAAACTGAACTGAATGGTAAAAAAAAAAAATATGTTCTACAAATTATGCCAAATAAACACACAACTCTGCATGTTTTAATGATCTGGTCTTAACATATGGCTGAAAGGAGTTACGTTTTAATTTGGGAATAGAATAGAACTGGGGAAGAGACGAGGATGGAGGGTAGTGGGATGTGGGAGGGGTGCTAGTATGCTAAAATCTAGGATTTTTAGAATACGCAACAATGATCAAACTGTGAAAGACAGGCACGGATAGGCAAGTCAGTTAAAAGTAATACAAATTCTTAAAACACCACACCATGAACCACTCGGCCAGATAAACGCTGTTTGAACAACGTAATAAATAACTACTAGTAGTAGTAGTAGTAGTAGTAGTAGTAGTAATAGGGAACGGCTTTTTTTTTAGCCTTTGGC
>CM031617.1:58185646-58208146 GCA_018398815.1 Conus ventricosus | reverse complement strand
GTTTTCACCGTATTCTAAAATCCCAGAGTCTCTTCAGATGGAAACCCCCAGTAAAAGTGCTGTTGGGTTTGTGATTATTAACGCTGTTATGTAAATGGAAGTTGGGTTTCGCAAGGGAAAAAAGGAGTAAACAGCTATCACGCTTTTTTAAACAACTGGGTGGGTACGCTTACACAGTTTAACCGCAAGTGAAGAAGAAGTTAAAGGGGGTTTGGATGGTCTGAGGGACAGCCCTTTAAAACAAATTTTGGCAAACAAAGTTTTTCCTATGTTGGGGAATTTCCTTCCTTTCAAAGAGTTAGAGTTAAACGGGGAGTCTTAAACATACATAATTCTGACGCAGTGTTTTTATGTGGTGGTTTTGGCATTTAAATCCGTTAAAAATCTGAAACAGGAGTTTCCAATTTTTGAAGCTAAAAACAAGAATGAAATTTGATAACATTCCCCAGTAAGTATGAAATATACTCAGTTTGAAGAGCAAAAAAAAAACCAACACCGAAAGATACACATGGTCTGTAGGAAACCCATCTAGTGCCTCTAAGGGTTTCTCCCAAAAGCCCCTACTTTAGGGGGAACCCTTGACAAACATGTGACTTGTTGTTTAAAGTAGACAAAGAGTCATTATGTATTAATCAGAACAATAAGCAGACTTTTGGGGTTTTTCATCAAAAAATCATGCTAAGAAAGAGCTTTTTTTTGAAAATGTTTGGTCGAAACCCCAAAAAAAAGAAGAGCTGCCAGCCTAAAAAAATTGTAAAAATTTTGTAGACTGTGAAACCCAAAATCCTTCACCTAAACCCGGGTCTAAAATTAGTTTTAAGAAATTAACAAAAGCAGGGGTAGTCCATACGTGGTTTATGCCCGACTTTGAATCGCCTTGCCGCAAAATACTAGGCCCACAACGCAAGAACAAAAAAACCTTATTTAACCCCCCATCGATCTGTTCTTTGCGTTTATTGTTTTTAGGTCAGCGGTCAAAACAACACCTGAGATTTCAGGGCCCCAACGCAGCTAGTAGATTTTTAGAGCAGATGAAACAACTTCGCAACCAGTTACCCAACCAACTAAATCTTTCAGACATTGTTATGACCCCTGAAGCCCAAGAACTTTATGACTCATCTACCCCTGTTGGAAATGTAATAAAAAATTTATTAGGCAACGCAGTAAGAGACCACGATCACATTACTGGAAAGTTCAAGGGGGCCGCGCACAACAATTGCAATCTTCAGCTTAAGGTTGATCCTAAGACATGGAAATCCCTATTTCTTTATAATTACGAGGTACGATTCTCATTTCTCATGCAAGCAGTGACTTTGAATATAAGGGGTTACCTGCATTGCACAGTCTTCAGAAAGTACATGACTTTTACTTCGATTGTTTTCCTTTTATGATTTCCCCCAACATCTGATGGCTAGTTTGGAAAAATTTTAGCGGGGTCTCTACAAGACTTTCCAATCACTAAACAATACTTTGATCCATCTTTGGTGCGTAAAGGCGTCTATCCTTATGAATACATGAACTCGTGTGAAGGTTTGACAAAAAGACTCGCTTCCTCCTAAAGGCGTTTTCTTTTCTAGTCTTGGGAGGCAAAGGACATAACTGATGCTGAATACGAATACGCTCAGAAACCCTGGACAGAATTACACTGTGAAACGTTGGGGGATTATCATGATCAGTTTTTTATTGGCTGCCCGTGTGTTTATTGGCAGACGTTTTTCAGAATTACAGATCTACATGCATAAAACATTAAAACTTAGATCATCACATTACATTTCTGCGCCTGGCCTTTCTTGGGACGCTTTTTTAAAAGTCTACAAACATTCGCCTGATAATCCAGCAGGACTAATCTTGGAAGTAGACTTAGAATACCCTAAAGATTACACGATCTCACAACGATTACCCCCTACCCGCAGAAAGTTTAAAAGATGAGTCCATGAACCTCCTAAACTTGTGCCAAATCTTCGACACAAGACTAAATATGTGTGCCATTACAGACCCCTAGAGAACAGAGAAAGGGGCATTCTGGCTCCCCCGGTCTAACCAGTTTCGACCGGGCGACTCCAGAATCCCCCTTTCTCTGTTCTCTGATAAGTAAGACTTCAAAAACCCAAAAAATAACGACCCTACAAACATACATACTGTGTGGGGTTTATCCGTTTTCAAAAATAATTTACTAAACTTTTCGATTTTAGTTTTTGCTTAATCCTATGTTTTTCCTGATCATTTTCAAAAACATCATTTTCACGCAAACATTTCATCAAATGCATCTCTGTCTTTCATGTAAAATAAAACTACAGTCTTTAACTGTTCTCTAAAGTATTTTAAAACGAGTTATATTTTTGACTAAAACCCACACACTTATCCCAGCATGTCTTCCGCTAAAGGCTGTTTTGACAAAGTTTTTCTTTTTTTAACTATGTCTCTTTCTGCCAAAACAGTCTTCTATAATAATTAGTGTCTGCGTTCCCTCAAAACAATCTATAAAAGTGTTCTAAACATTCGCTCAGTTTATTGTGGGATCAACTAAAATATGTATCATCAGTCCATATAAACCTTCTATCAATGATATGCTTTGTTCCATTTAAGTGTTGGGCAGAAAATCACAATATGATCAAAATTATAACGATAAACTGTTTGTAACAGGTTGAGGATAAATATTGTTTTTCCCAACCAGTTTGTCCACAAATTAATGAACAATGAGGGGTTTATGTCATAAAGTTTAACTGCTCCATAGTTTTATAACAGAACTTAATCTAATCTAGTTATTGTTTTTATCATGCTCTCTGTTAAAATTGTTCAGTATAATAAAATCCTATAAGGTCTAAATGTGTAAGATTAATCAATTTAGTTCTGTAAGATTTTTTTCTATTTAGACTAATATTGATTTTGTTGCTTGTTGTTTATGACCCTTTAAAATCCTCGCCATTGTTTAAAAACGACGACGGTAACTTTAAGTTTTTCAACGCTAAGTTTTGCCCGCTAATTAGAATTCCTTTTAGAAGGACGTCACTGACGCCCACGCCCATTCCTCTTCACTCTTTTAAGACAGAAATTTCAAATATCATTGTGAAACGTGTCTCCTAATTTCATTTGTGGAATGAATTGTAATTTTGTAGAAGCATCTTTTAAACCGTTTCTCTTCTGTGGAGGATGGGACTGTTTATTTCCATACGGCTTTATTTCAATTCTTTCCGACTATTGTATCTGGCATAAGACTTTACATGTAAAGGGCCAGAGTTGAATGCTTTTCTGAAATTTTTTTACGGCTAAAAAATGTAAAAAGGGTTATGAATTCAAATTTTATTTCCCATTCTAAATATGGTTCTAAATGCCATTTAAGGTCAGGTTTTCGAAATATTTTATATTCATATGGCCAACATTATTTGCTTCTAGATTGCGCAGTTGTTCTAGTTTAGGAAACTTTTGTTGTCGCCAACCTCTTTGCGTTTATAATCACCATCTTTAGTGTACTCAAACCATAAAAAAGTGCCTATTCACATTCTGTTCAAGTCCGCAACGTCTGCAAGGTCTTTTTTAAATTTTAAAATTATACACCTCACAGGCGCTAAAGTAACTCCGGATTCTTCTGGCCCACGCGACATTTTTTAGTACAACTTATTATTTTATTTCCAAAACAATGTGCAGGTTATCACATTTTCGACTTTCCCCGTTTTGTCTGTAATCTTTATATTAAATGCTCCGACCCTCCACAAAAAATAATCTTTTAAACTGTAAATTAGGGAATTGTATAATTTCTAATCGCAATATGCAGCTTTCCCTGACGGCAGAGCCTTAAACAGTTGAGGGCCCTTCATCATATAAGTTTTCATTTAGTGCTTAGTCATCCAAAAGAAATAGAGTAATGAAAGTAATGCAAAATCGAGCGGGACTTTCCCCTCTAAATAGTTTTGTCTGGTGTAACAATAAATCTTTGAGGTCCTGACTGTCAGTTGCAAAGCCTAACATTTTGCTAGCTCGTTATCAAAATAGTAACTTGCTGTTCAGGCTTGAATGTTAACATTGTTTTTAGATTTGCATTGTTAAGTTTGAGAGTAATGTCTAAGTTACTCATTGCTTCTTTTAGTGAGCAAAACCCGTAATAAAACCCTCAGGTATTGTTAACAGGTAACTTCGTCTCTTCCCCCTTTCATATTTTTTTTAAACTTATTATTCCCCTTGGCTTCAGTTATATTAAACTACGACTTTGTAGAATATTTCATGGAGTGCGACCATTTTGGTTCCGCAATTTTTATCAATAGCATGTTCTAAAAACGAAGGACGGTCTTTGGTTGTTATTGTTACAAACATTTTTTTTAAACGAAATAAAAATGAGTGCGTTCAAATATAATACTGATGCAAAATTTCTGTTGGGCGCACTACAATCTTAAAAATATAGCAACTGATACTTTGACATTGCTGTGACCAGACTGTCACTTTTCATAAAAAGGTGGGGTACTCCCTTAAGAGATATCTTAACCCCCTATTAAAAAGACTACATCGCGAAAGTATGGTTCAGTATCGAGCAGTTTTATCAGAACCAGTTAAACTTTTTTGTGTTTTGTGCATCAATGGGTGTGGAGTGTCGTAAAGCTGATCATTTAAATCATTTTGATCCCTTTTGGTGAGGTCAGTGTACAGATTTCATTTTTATTACACCTTCAGACGTATTTTGACTGAACTGCGAGCGCCATTACCAATGACAAACGTTTATCCATTCAGCAACAGAATAGACATGAAGGCTTTTGAAAGGATTTGTAACGAATTCAATATTAATGTTAAGACAGACTTTAGACAAAAGTCGGATCTTAATCTGGCTTAGGCACTCCTTATTTTTGGGGCGTGCACAGAAAGTATACTATGACTGGAATCTCCTTACACATCTTTCTCTTCAGGCACAGGTGTTCACCTCGGGTCCATAGAGCAAGAGCATATAAAACAGCATGGACAACATTTATCTTAGGCACATCTGAGGGCCTTACTCAATCGGGAATAGTACGAATAAACGACTCTATTCGTACTTACGTTTGGTGTTTGCTAGGTTCGCAAGCACAGACAAGGTCGAGCATAACTAATTCTTCTACTGGCTTTGATGCACAAAAACAATACTTAGCAAATTTAGAGGACGCCATTAATTTACAGTTGATTTAGATTCAAGTATAAAAAGGTACCAAAATGTTTTTACAATACGCAGATCGAAAGTAGACTTTGCTGTTGGCACTGGTTTTATACATGCTACCTTCTGACCTTATACTCAGGTAGGAACAATAATAAACTACAATAATGAAATCATTATAGCAGGCAATGAACAGAAGGTTGGGAAAAAACGACATAAATTCTGGGCCAGTATAGTACAAACAATAAAAAAAAACCAAGATTAAGTCATCCAATCCCCGTGGCCAAAGCCCAAAGACTGTTGAAGACGTGGACTTTGTTCGCGATGACCATGAATATGAAAAGACAGCACTTGGATTAACTGGCCTAGGATTACTTGGTCTTTATCTTACTAAATAGTAACCCAACTATTAAGAGAACTAATGCCCATAAGTGCTCGGCCATAAAGCCAACTACTTTGCTTGCAGTAGACAAAAGCCAGCTAACAATGCCCCTAATATACCAGGTAAAGGTCTATAGCTTTACCAGCTAATTTTTTTAATAAACTCGCAAGATGATCAAGCTGTTTTTTTACCCCTGATTTATAGGTGATGGCGGCGGGGGGACTGAACTTTGCCCTCCACCACCGCTGATAAATTAAAGGGCCCTTCCCCACCCAAAAAACACACACACCCACACAATTAAAAAAAAAAATTATATATATTTTTTATATTTATATATATATATTTTTTTATATTATTATTTAAAAAATAGGTTTTTTAAAAAATTGGGAATCTAAAAATTTGTTTCGACGCGTTGCTATTTTAACAAATGTTGCCCCCAAAGGGGGGTTTCGGCACTTTCAAAATCAGGGGGGGTATTTTAACACACTAATATATTATATATTTTTTTTATATATTTATATATAATTTTATATATATATTTATTTTTTATTTATTTTATATATTATATATATATATTTATATATACTTAAAAAATTTAAAAAGGGGAATTTTAAAAATTTATTTTAAAAATTTTGTTTGGGGGTTTGTTGCGGGGGAAAAATTTGTAAATATGTTCTTTTTAAGACCCCAATTTTTCTTGCACAAAAACCCCCCCTTTTTCCCTTTAAAGTCCCCTTTCCTTCTCATTCGGTTTTGGGCCCAAATTTAACCCCTTTTTCCCACAAAAAAAATTTAACAACAAAAACCTCAAAAAATTGAGCAATTTGAAAATTAAAAAATTGGGGGCTTGCGTTTTGAAAAGTGGGGTGATTTGAAAAAAGATATTTACTTTCTCTCCGGGGGACAAAAAAATTAATAATTTTTTAAAATTTATATGGTTTTGGGCAACCCTTCCCCATTTTCCCCCCGGATTTAACCCCCCAAAATCGATAAAATTCGACAGGCTGTCGCAATGCGAAACGGGGGCCCGGCACTGCTTTTTTAAATTCATCGGCATGGGGCCGAGTGTCCCCGTGTGCCTTTAAACCATTCGCCCGGGAGGAAATGACATCTTTTTTAAAAGGGGGGCTTTCCTATTACCCGGTATTTGTAGAAGTGAAAAAAGGGTGTTTTTTAGTGCCCCTGAACAGAAATGGCTGAGTCTGGAACCCGGTTTTTCTTAACAAAAAACCCCAAACGGATGCTAGTTCTCAAAAAAAGCCAAACTGAGCATTTGCTTTATTAGGATGATAAAAAAAGAATAAAATATTAAAAATAAAAAAAATATTTCGGGAAATGTTTTTTCATTTTAAAAAATTGGGAAAGTGGCGACCCTTCCCTCGAACCACCCCAAAACCCGAAAGAGAGTTTAAATCTTTTGGAAGCGAAGCAACCAACCTTTTGAAATAAACAGAAAAGGGAACTAGTTTGATTTTTTACGTAATTGTTTTGTAGGGAAACTTGTTGTGAGCCGTTTGGGAAAAGGCGCCCCTTTAGGGAAGTGAAAAACAAAACCAAAATTTAAAGCTTTTTTTTTATGAAGGTGGTTCTGGGGGTAAAAGGGGAATGGAAACGTTTGAAAAAACTTTTCCCAACAATCTTTGTTTTTGGGGTCATTGGGTTGAATAAAAAAGCGGGTTTTAAAAATCAAACCCAAAAGATCCGGGAAGAATTATTTGAAAAAAACGTTTTTTTTTTTTGGAAAAACCCAAAGGTGTGAAAAAAAAATGAGGGAAAATTTTTCATTTTGTTTTTTCTACTATCCAAAGTTCCAAAAGTTTTGGAATTTCGTTTCCAAAGTTTGTAGGGAAAAAAAGAAAGCAAATTTTAAAAAGTATATGAAAAGGACGTTGGCTTTTGGATTTTTGGGCCCAAAGCGACGTTTAAAAAACGCGCTTGTGTAAAAAAAAATCACTACCCAGCCCACCCTAGGGGAGGTAACTCCCTCCAGAACTGTGTACGCGCCCCCCCCCCGGGACCCCCGGGGTTTCCTAAAAAGGGGCCCTCCACAAGGCAAAAAAATCGAAAAGAACTGTTTTAAAGCGCCCCCCCGACCCCCGGGGTTTTCTAAAAAAGGGCCCTTTCCCCAAAGGGCCCGAAAATTTTATAAGGGAGTAATTTCCTGCACACCCCCCCCCCACACACACACACCCAACCCGCCCCCACCCCACCCACGCACGCCCCCCCCAACCCCCCCCACCCCCACACGCCCCGCCCCACCCCCCCCCCAATTTACCCCACCCCACCCCCGCCCCCCACATACGTTTTGTCCTACAAAGCAGTGCAGGTAAACTGGGTTTTTAAAACAAACCATGCGTTTGTTTCCCCCCAGTTAAAAAAGCCACACACCCCCCCCCCCCCCCCCTGCCCCCCCCACGCACGAATATAACTTCTTAGATTTTTTCCCAAAAAAAACAAGAGAAACGTTTAAAAAAAATTTTTTTTTTTAAAATTTTTTATGATTTTATTTGGGTTTAAAAAAATGAAGCCCGAAGACTTTAAAAAAGCTTAAAATTTGCTTTACAAAGCTTTTTTGGAAGGATGATGGGGAAAGGAGTTAAAAAACAGGTTTGAAGAATCAATTTAATTTTTTTAATCACTAAAGATACGAAAAAAAGTGAAGCGGGGCCATCATGAAAACCAGATTTTTGGGCCCCCAACCCAGTAAAAAAGTTTTTTCCCCATTTTTTTTTGATTTTTATGGCTTCTGTCTTTTGGATGTTGTTCTGACTGTTTCTACTACCCCGGGAAGGGGGTTAACTATTCCCCTTTAAATTGAAGTTTCGGGTTTTTCGATTAAAAAAAGGATTTTTAAATAAAAGCTAAAATTTTAAAAATTAAAATTTTTTTTTATTTTAGTTTTAAAAAAGGGGTGCCGAACTCAGTAAATTTTGTTTAAATTTTTGGGAAATTAAAACTATTTCACGAAAATTGAAATTTTAAAACTTTGTTTTTAGTAAATTTTGGCTTTGGGGAATGATATAGACAATATTATAAAAGTTAAATAGTGAATTATTCAACGAAGAAAAAAAAGGGTGTAAACAGGGACTGTAGTGATTCGGGAAAAAAAAATTTTTTGGCGGGTGTTATTTTTTAAGGTTAACGTGTCTTAAAGTGTTGTGATGCTTGGGGAAAAATTTAAAAGGCGTTTTACTTATTTTTTTTTAACATTTTTTTTTTTAAATTTACCGAAATATTGCGGCTTTAAAAATGACAGCCACAAGTAAATTCGGGGAGGAAAACTATATCGTTGGAAGAAATATTTGCGTGAAAACAATTAAGAAATACGTTTGGAAGTAGCAGGGGACATTTAAACCCTACAAACTTTAAAAGAAAGCGTTTGCACAGCTATTTTTAAAAATCCCAGAGTCTCTTCAGAGGGGAAACCCCCCGGTAAAAGTGCTGTTGGCGGTTCTGCCTGATTTATAAAAACCCCTGATTATAGTAACAGGGAAGTCGGGGTTTCAGCAAGGAAAAAGGAAAGAAATTCAGCTATCACAAATTTTTAAATCTAACTGGGGGGGATACGGTTACACTTTTTAAACCGGCAAGTAAAGGGAAGAAATTTTAAGGGGTTCTGGGGGTCTAAAGGGACAGCCCCTTAAAAATAAAAATTAAGACAAACAAAGTTTTTTCCTTATTTTTGGGGAAATTTCTTCCTTTTCTTTCCCAAAAGATTTAGATTTAAAAAAGGGGAGTCTTAAACATACTTTAATTCTGACGCATGTGTTTTTTTTGGGGGGTTTTTTTGGCTTTTTCCCCCGTTAAAAAATAAAATGGAAACGGGATTTTCCTTTTTAGGAAGTTAAAACAAGAAAAAAATTTTGGATAACATACCCTTTCCCGGGTAAGTATAAAAATTTATACTAGTTTGAAGAGAAAAACAACCAATCCCCGGGAAAGGTTTTCCCCATGGTCTGTAAAAGGCCGACCCTATTTGCCTCAAAAGGGTTTCCCCCAAAAACCCCCTTATTTTAGGCAAACCACTTGACAAGCATGTAGACTTGTTCTTTTTTTAAAAGATAGACAAAGAGTCTTATGTTTTTAAATTCAGAACAATAAGCAAAAATTTTTAAGGGTTTTACATAAAAGAATCATGTTTAAAAAAAGAGCTTTTGTAGAAGTTGTTTGGCCCTGAACCCAAATTTTAAAAGCGCTCCCGCCTTAAAAAACATTGTAAAAGTTTTTTTAGACTTTTAAAACCCAAAACTCCTTACACCTAAACCAGGGTCTAAAGTTATTTTTTAAAAATTTACACAAAATGAAGATGAGCCAATACGTGGTTTATCCCGACTTTGAATCGCTCTTCCCGGGCCGGGAGTACTCCCGGCCCCACCCCCCAGCAAAAAAAAAAAAACCTTTTTAAACCCCACCATCAGATCTGTTTTTGCGTTTTTTGGGTTGTTAGGTCAGGGGGTCAACACACAACACCTGAGTTTTTCAGAGGCCCCAAAACGCAGCTAGTAGTTTTTTTAGAGAGATGAAAAAAATTGAAACCCAGTTACCCAACCAACAAAATTCTTTCAGACATTGTTATGACTCCTGAAGCCCAAGAATTTTTATAAACTCATCTACAAAATGTTAAAAATGTAAAAAAGAATTATTTAGGAAACGCGGTAAGAAAACCCAAACACTTTACGGGAAAAGTTAGAGGGGCCGCGCCAACAATTGCAATTTCAGTTTAAAGGTTTGGGAACCTAAGACATGGAAATCCCTATTTCTTTCATAATTACGGGGGGCTACGATTCTCATTTCTCATGCAAGCAGGGGACTTCTGAATAAAAGAGGGTTCCTCCCTTTGGGCACAGTCTTCAGAAAGTACATAAACTTTTCTTCGATTGTTTTTTTTTTTTATGACTCTCCCCAAATTTGATGGCTAGTTTGGTTTAAAATTTTAGCGGGGTCTCTACAAGATTTTCCCAATTCATTTAAAAAAATTTTTACTTTTTTTTTCCATTTTTTTTTGGTGCGAAAAGGCGTTTACCCTTTAAATAAATTACATAAAACTCGTGTGACAGGTTTGACGAAAACTCGCTTCCTCCTAAAGGCGTTTTCTTTTTTTGTTTTTAAAAGGAAAAGGACATAACTGATGTGAATACAAAATTTCGCCCCAGAAAGCCTGGACAAAATTTTCCCACTGTGAAACGATGGGGGATTATCATGATCGTATTTTTTGGCGGGCCCGTGTGTTTTTTGGAGACTTTTTTTTCAAAAATTACAGATCTACATGCATAAAACATTACATTTGATAATCACTTCCCTTTTCTGCCCTGGCCTTTTTGGGGACGCTTTTTTAAAAGTTTTCAAACTTTTCGCCTGAAAATTCACCCGGGGACTAATCTTGGAAGTAGATTAGAATACCCAAAATAAATTTACACGATCCCCACAACGATTACCCCCAGCCGCAAAGAAAGATTAAAGATGAGCCCATCGAACCCCCTAAATTTGGGGGGCCTTTTTTCGACAAAAGACAAAATATGTGTGCCATTACGGGACCCCTTTAGAGAACAGAGAAAGGGGTTTTCTGGCCCCCCGGTCTAACCCGTTTCGCCCGGGGCGATCCAGAATGCCCCTTTCTCTGTTTTTGAAAGAAAGACTTCAAAAACCCAAAAATTAACGCCCCTACAACATACTTTACTGTTTTTGGGGTTTATCCGTTTTCAAAAACTAATTTACTAAACTTTTCAGATTTTGGGTTTTTGCTTAATCCTATGTTTTTCCTGATCTTTTTCAAACACCCATTTTCACGAAAAACTTTCATAAAATTGCATCTCTGTTTTTTCTTTGTGAAATAAAATTACGTTTTTAAAAATGTTCTCAAAAAGGTTTTTTAAAAACCGGTTTTTATTTTTTTGCCAAAAAACCCACACACTTATCCCAGCATGTCTTCCGCTAAAGGCGGGGTTTGCCCAAAGTTTTTTTTTTTTTAAACTATGTCTCTTTCTCCCGAACAGTTTCTAAAAATTTTTTTGTGTTTTGCTTTCCCCTTAAAAACAATCTAAAAAGTGTTTAAAAAATTCCCCAGTTTATTGCTGGGATCAACTAAAAATATGTTATATCAGTCCATTTTTAAACCTTTATAATGATATGCTTTGTTCCATTTGGGGTTTTTGGGGCGGGAAAATCAAAATTTATGATAAAATTAAAACGAAAAACTGTTTGTAAAGGTTAAAAGGGTTTAAATATTGTTTTTCCACAACCGTTTGTCCACAAATTAATGAACAAGGGAGGGGTTTATGTAAAAAAATTTTTTAAATGTCCATAGTTTTTAACAAAACTTAATCTAATTAGTTATTTTTTTTTCCCATGCTCTCTTTTTTTAAAACTTGTTCAGTATAATAAAAACCCTATAAGGTTTTTAAATGTGTAAGATTAACCCAATTTAGTTCTGAAAGTTTTGTTTCTATTTGGGATTAATATTGATTTTGTTGCTTGTTGTTATGACCTTATATCCTGCCTTTGTTAAGAACGACGACGGTATCTTTAAGTTTTTCAACGTTTTGTTTTCCCACCCAAATTTTGAATTCCTTTTTTTTGGACGCCCACTGCGCCCACGGCCCCCTTCCCTTCTTCACTTTTTTTAAAGACAAAAATTTTTCAAATTTTCATTGTAAACGTGTCTCCAAATTTTTCTTTTGTGGTTTGAATTGAAATTTTGTAAAAACCCTTTTTTTAAAAACCGTTTCTCTTCTGTGGAGGTTTGGAAACTGTTTATTTCCAAAAGGTTTTTTTTTAAATTCTTTCCGACTATTGTATCTGGCATGGGATTTTACATGTAAAGGGCCAGAGTTGAATGCTTTTCTGAAACTTTTTTGACGGCAAAAAAAATAAAAAATGGGCTTATAAAATTCAAATTTTTTTTCCCCTTTCAAAAATATGGTTAAAAATTCCCTTTTAAAGGGTTTCGGGTTTTTTGAAATATTTTTATTTTTAATTGGCCAACATTATTTGCTTCTAGTTTGCGCAGTTTGTTCTATTTGGGGGAAACTTTTTTTGTCGCCAACCTCTTTGCGTTTATAATCACCATCTTTGGGATTTCAAAACCTTCAAAGTGCCAAATTCCCCTTTCTGTTCAAAGTCCGCAACGTCTGCAAGGTCTTTTAATTCTAAAGTTTTACACCTCACAGGCGCTTATTTTAACTCCGGATTTCTTTGGCCCACGCGACTTTTTTAGAAACCAAATTATTATTTTATTTCCAAAAAACAATGGCAGGTTTTCATTTTACGATTTCCCCCGTTTTGTCTTTTTAATCTTTTTTTAAAATTGCTCCGACCCCCCAAAAACTAATTTTTTTTAAACTGTTTTTTTTTAAAGGGAATTGTTAATTTCTAATCAAATTTATGCGTTTTCCCCTGAGGGGCAGGGGCCTTAAAAACTTTTGGGTGGGCCTTCCATCATATAAGTTTTCTTTCAGTGTTTTGTCACCCAAATAAAACTTAGATTTAATGAATTTTAAAATGCAAGTTCGGGGGGGAAATTCCCCTCATAAGTGTTTTGTCTGGTGTAAAAATTTAAATCTTTGGGGGTTTCCGACTGTCAGTTGCAAAGCCTAACTTTTTTTGCTACCCTTTTATAAAAATTAGAAACTTGCTGCTTCAGGTTGGGAATGTTAACATTGTTTTTGGGATTTGCATTGTTAAGTTTGAGATTTAATTTTTAAGTTAATTGCTTCTTTTAGTGAGCAAACCCGTAAAAAACCATCGGGTATTTTTAAAACAGGCAAACTTCGCTTTTCCCCCTTTTCCCTTTTTTTTTTAATTTATTTTTCCCCTTTGGGGTTTTCGTTATATTAAACATACGATTTGTAGAATTTTTCAGGGGAGGTTGCGCCCTTTTTGGTTTTCCCCCAATTGTTTAAAAAGCATGTTCTAAAAAAAAAAAGGACGTTTTTTGAGTTGTTATTTTTTAAAAAAATTTTTTTTAAACCCCGAAAAAAAAAAATTGGTGCTTTTAAAATATAATATGATGAAAAATTATTTTTTTGGGGCCCGCACTAAAATTTTTAAAAAAATTTTGAAAACGGGATACTTTGGGCTTTGCTGTGACCCGATGTCCCCTTTTCATAAAAAAGGGGGAGACTCCTTTAAAGCAGATTTCTTAACCCCCCTTTTAAAAAAAAGATTCATCGGGGAAAAGTATGGTTCATTTAAATCCGATGCGTTTTTTTATCAAAAACCCATTTAAAAATTTTCTGTGTTTTGTGAAACAACTGGGTGTGGGGGGTGTATGCTGATCTTTAAAAATCTTTTCCGATCCTTTGGTGAGGTCAGTGTACAGTTTTCTTTTTTAAATTACCCCTTTCAGAGTATTTAGACTGAACGCGAGCCCCATTCCCAAATGAAAAAACGTTTAATCCATTCAGCAAAGAATGGGACATGAAGGCTTTTAAAAGGTTGTGTAAGGGAATTTCAATATTAATTTTAAAGGGACGGACTTTAGCCCAAAAGTCGGTTTTTAATTGGTTTGGGCACTCCTTATTTTTGGGGGGGGGACGAAAAGTAAAACTTTTGACGGGAAAATCCCCCTTACACATCTTTTCCTTTAGGCACAGGTGTTCCCACCTGGGGGCCCAAGGCAAGGCATAAAAAACGTTGGACAACATTTTTTTTTGGCAAATCTGGGGGCCTTTAACTCAATGGGGGAATATTTCGAATAAACAAATCTATTCGTATTACGTTTGGTGTTTGCTAGGTTCGCAAGAAACAGACAAGGTCGAGCATAACTAATTCTTCTAGGGCTTTGTTTGACAAAAAAAATTACTTTGGGAAATTTAGGAGGAAAGCCCTTAAAATTTTTGTTGAAATTTTTTATTCAAGTTTAAAAAAGGTACCAAATTGTTTTACAATCGCGATCGAAAGTAGAAAAAGGGTGTTTGGACTGGTTTTTTTTGCACCTTTTTGACCTTATTTTTTTTGGTAGGGGAAAAAATAATTTAAAATACAATTTTTTTAAATAATTTTGCAGGATTGAAAAGAAGGTTGGGGAAAAACGACATAAATTTGGGCCAGGGAAAAGTACAAACAAAAAAAAAAACCCAAGATTTAAATCATCCCAAACCCCGTGGCCCCAAAACCCCAAAGGGCTGTTAAGAGTGGACTTTGTTCGCGAAGACCATGAATAGAAAAGGGCAGACTTGGATTAAATGGCCCAGGATTACTTGGTCTTTAAACTTTTCTAAAAAAAAACCAACTATTAAAAAAAAAAACTAATGCCCTTTTAAAATGCTTTGGCCATAAAGCCAACTACTTTGCTTGCAGTAGACAAAAGCCAGCTACCCAAAGCCCCTAAATTTTTACCGGTAAAAAGGGCTTTAGCTTTACCCGTAATTTTTTTAATAAACTCGCCCGAGGGTCAAGCTGTTTTTTTTTTCCATGATTTATTGGTGTTTGGGGGCGGGGGCACTGAACTTTGCCCTCCCCACCCCCCTGTAAATTTTGCATTACCTGTTTTAAATTTTTGCAAATCCCAAGGCCGTTATTTTAAAGCTTGCTAATGTGGGCTCCCCCCTCTCTAAACAATGTTCTTATTTGTTTGCTGGTTTTTGTTTTCATATAAAATTTTTTCGTAGTTTTTCCCTTTTTCTAAACACTTAGGTTTGTAATTGGGGTTTGGTTTGTAGTCAGGGACTTTAAATCCCTTTTGATTTTCCTTTTTCAAAATTTTTAGTCTTGGGCCTTTTTTTTCTTTAATCTCACGCCCCACGGGCGGTCGCGTCTCCGCGAGTTTTTCTTTTTTTCTTTTTTTATGCCCCAAACTGTTTACCTAGGGTTTTTTAAATTGTTTGTTAATTCGCCCTTTGGTGGTTCTTAAAGTCCCATCAAGGGCTAATTTAAATTTTTCTCAGGTTTGGGGTGGTTCGTGTTTTAGTATTTAATTTCTGTTTCTTCTTCTTCAGTGAGTTTTTGCTTTTGTATTTTTTTCTTGTCCGCTGTTTGATTAAATCTTTTTAAATTTATGGTTTTTCATTGGTTATCTGGTTTTGGGGTTTTTTGTAGTGGGTTTTGAAGTTTTTGCAACTGCCTCCCTAAACTAATTCTTTGGGTTTTTTTAAAGCCCAAGGGATTTCGTCGCTTACACGGGCCCCTTTTTTTAATTTTAGTTCCTAAAAATTTTTATGCGTCTCGTTTATCCGTAAGCGGAACACGTTCTCCCCTTTTGGGGTTTCTAAATACAATGGTTAAACTTTTTTTGTTCAAAATCATAAAGGGGATATAGTTTTTGGGAGGGGGGTAGTTCTAAACTTTTTGGGATAATGATCTGAACCCTTTCTTTTAAATTTTTCGCCTTTGCGCCCCCTCAAATTTATCCTGCAATGAGAGGGGTGAGCCGGGGGGGCCCCGTGTCAAAGGACCTTTCATCCCTGTGGCGTCTCCAATTTTTCTCGAATTCCTTTTCCATGTTTTTAAAAAAATTAAATTTTTTTTTGTTTTATAAAAATGTACAAGTATTGGTTCCCATTTTTGGGCCGCATAGAAAAAATGAAAAAACCCCCCCGGGGGTGAAAGGGAAAATAAACGGGGAAAATTAAATGTTCCAAATTAAACCAATTTTACTATTGTGCGATCAAAAATTTTTTTACTGTTTGATTTCCCGACCCTAGGAGCGGGTGATTTGATTGGGCCGGCTCTGCACGGCTTACTTTTTTTTAAAAAAAACTGCTTCAACAAGACCCAAACCAAAAAGTTGTCCCGAATCTGGGGGGGGGAATTTTTTAAGAAAATTTCCCGTTTAAAAAATTTGGGGGGAAGAAGTATTTTTTTTTAAACAATGCAGACATTTTTTAATTATTTGATCTTTTGGTAACCGCCCAATTTAAAGGGAAAAAACTTTCGTTTCAAGGAATCGGGCCCAAAAAGAAGCGCTAAAAAATTTGAAAGGCGCCGAACTCGCCCTCAGGTTTCTAAAAACAGCAAAAAGGCTTTAGCTGTAAGTTATTTCGTTTGGAAACGCTTTTCCATTCCCCTTTGATTTTGAGTTGTTTTAAAAACGCTTTTCCCCTTCTTTCAAGGGGCATTAGGGAAAACAGATTGGGCATAGAAAACTAACTTTTAATGAATTTCAAAAGTGTTATCAGATCAACGGGGACCCCAACAAAGAAAAGCATTTTGACATCTCGTTAGGTTTTATGTTGTTAGAAACTTTAATTTAGCAAGGTGATTGAGCAACAAAATGAGTCCAATTTTGTAAAAATTACGAAAAAGTGCGGGATCATTCCCAAAATACCCTAAAAGGAAAGGGGAGGACGCTTATGGGAAATTTTTAATTTTTTTAGGTCGGTAAAATTTGGGGGTTTAAAAGGGATTTTTTGCTGTGTGAAGAGGGGAAAAAACCCTTCGCAAGAGCAAGTGAAAAAATTTTTTTTTTAAACCAAAAAAAACGAAAATGCAATGGGACAATTGACGGCAGTCCTAACCAAAACTACGCTAGCGGGCTTGGGCCTTTTCATTTTTTTTGCGAAATAAGAAAAAATTTTTTGGGGGTGGGTGGGTAGAAATCCCCAAAAGAGACCCTTTCGTCTAAAGTTTTACACCTTACGTGTTAGGCTTTTTGATTTTTTAACATCAAATTTCGGTTTTTGGATTGACCCAAGGGGCAACAGAGGATAATCAGTTGGGATGGGGGTGGGAGAAAAAGGTTTTTTAAAACGTAAAAATTCAAATTGAAAAAAGAAAAAGAAACCCAAAATAAACCTCTTAAAGTACTTTTTTTTTTTTAAATTTATTTCACAGTAAATTTTACAAAAAAAAAAATTAAAAAAATACAGAATAAAAAATTTTTTTTCATTTTAAAAAAGCATGTCTGTTTTAAGTTTATCCCAAAAGTGCCTACCCGCGCCAAAAGTGCCAAGGAAGAGATAGTAGAAAACCCCCCTCATAAAAAACCTTTTGATTAAAACCTCTTTTCACAAATTTCTACAAAAATAGAGCAGGACCCTTTAAAATACTGCAAAACCAAATGAAAGGGTTTTTTGTGCCTTTTAAAGCTGTTACCCTTTTTTAATACTGGAGCTGACTATAAGCGCCGCTTTAGCAGGAAAGAGTGTTGGGTTTTTAGCAGGGGGATTGGGCCTGCGCTTTCCTCTAGGCGGGTTTTTCTTTAGCTCTCGGGGCCCGTGTTCTTTTGCGTAGGGGCTGCTAGCAAAAAATTAAAACTAAAATCAAAAACCAAAAGCTTTGGTTAACTAATAACAGCTAAAAATTAGTTCGGGTTTAAAAATCACAATAAATAAAGCATAGCTGACTCAAAAAACCCCCGGATGAAGGAAATTTTTTTTGTTTACAGGCGATTTTTGGGTGACTTAAAAAGACAAAAGTTTGAAACTTTTAAAGAAAGGCGAGGACCAAATTTTTAAAAAGCCGACCCCCCAGCAGATAAAAAAAAAATGTTTAAAAAAAATTTAAAAAAAAAAATTAAAATCTGTTCTAAAAAGCTCACATTAAAAACGCCAAAGGGTGTTTTTTACTTTAGTTTATGAGTTAAAAAAAAAAAAGACCATTGAATTGATTAATTTTTTTTTGGGTTTAAATTTTAAAAAAATTTTGAGTTTTGAAAGAAACTCAGCATGGATAAAATTTTTTGAAGGGCCCCGCGAATTGTTGAAGCAATGAAAAAAAGATTTATTTAAGAGCCCTGTTGATATTGATTTAGAAGTTTATTGATTTCCCGCAAACGTACGGCAAGGGTTGGTCATGCTATTTCTCAAGTTCCGGGGGTTTTAAAAAAAAAAATTTGACCGCCAGTTAAAAGTAATTTAGTGTTTTAATGGGTATTGTAACAATAAATGAAGAAAAAACTTGAAGTCTGGGTTTTTAAAATAAACAAACAGGGGCTATTCTTTTTTCATAAAGATTAAAAACCCGGTTGGGCAGACCCAATGGTTACACCCGTTTTAGGGGGCTGCTTTAAAAAAAAAAGCCCAAAAGAGAGGTCGGTTGGTCGAGGGCGAAATCCCTTTGAGATTAGAAATTAAAAAAGGTAAGTATGGCCGATTGGGTTTGGGAAGGCCCTTTCAATTTCCCCTGCCTCGAGAGTTGGGGTTTTTAAAAAAGAGAAATTCTAAACTAAAAAAAACAGACAACAAAAAGTTTTATGTGGTTTGTTCTGGGAAAGGCCCGCATTTCGTCCGCAAAAAAAAGCAGAGAGAGGGTCTAATATTGGGATTACTTTAAGAAAAATAACTTTAGTGGAATACCTTTTCCCTTTTCGTGGATTTTATTGGGTCCGGTTTTTAAAAAAAAAAACAAACCCAAAAACTTTTTAATGATACACATGGGGTGGGGAAACAAATCTACTGCCATTTTAAAAAGTCCCAAAAAACGTCCAAAAAATAGGCGAAAAAAAGACAAAAATTGTTGGGCTTACTGCTGATGTTTTCACCGCTAACATTAAGCATTTTACGCAAAAATTTAGTAGGGCTGTTTTGCATTTTACTACAAAAAAAAATAGCAAACAAGGGGTTTTGCAGAAAAAAGTTTAAAAGAGTTTCCCTCTGTTCAAACCCCAAGCGAAAAATAAGAAAAAAATTTTATCGGCCCCGTTGACTGTAAACGGGGAAATAATTACGCCCCCGAAGGCGTAAAATTAGTTTTAAGAAATGGAAAGGTTGGGTAAAAATTTCCAAAACGTTTGTTTACGGGAGACTTCGAGCGCTTTTTGTTCCTTTTGAAAGGGGCCCGCGCCCCAAAAAAATTCGAAAAACAGTTTTTTATGAGTAATCATCGATTTTTTCATTTGCCTTCATTTTTGTTTTGGTCGGTTTGGGGTCATTCAAAGCCGAATTTTACGAGGGCCGATGCGGCTTGAAGTTTTTTTCAGGACAGCAAGTGGGGTTTAAAGATTGTTTTAATAAACTGAATTTATCTGAAATCATTAAAGAACCTGAAGACCCAAAAAACAGTATGGGGCTCGCCACACATTGTTTGGTTTGTTTGGTTTTGGGAAAAAAGGTTTAGGAAGCCAATCCAAAAAATAAGAGACCATGAATTTACATTGGGGAAGTTTAGAGGAGTGGGGCACGTAAATGCAATCTTCAACTAAGTTTAACCCAAAAACATGGAAGGGCCCCTTTCTTTATAAAAAGCCCCAGGGTTTGACTCTTACCTTATAATTTCAAGCAGTGGACATGCCTTCGGGTGTTTATGCATTGCACAGTCATCAGAAAAATACATGTTTTTTCACTTTAAAGAAAAAATGTCTTTTTTTTGACTTTTGCAACACCTGTGGGTTTTATTTGAGGCGCTGGCTTTGTCCTTTAAGTCTTGCCCCAAAAAACGGAAAAATATTTTTTACCCAAAATCTCGTTTGAAAAGGGGGGGTTTTCCTTTTGAAATACATGAACAGTTGGGAAAGGTTTGATGAAGACCCCAATTCCTCCTAAAAGGGGCGTTCTTTTTAGTCTTAGAGGAAAGGAAACTGGGATTCTGAAATTTCCAGCATGCTCAAAATGCGTGGGGAAAAAAATTTGGTGTAAAACGATGGGAGACTTTCAAAGATTCAATTTTAAAGGTGGGTACATGTTTGTTTGGGGGACGTTTTTTGGGAAAAAAAAAAGAAAGCCTGCATGAAAATTTTCAGTTTGGATCCCCCGGGATTATATTTCTGCGCCTGGGATGAGTTGGGGTTTCTTTTTTTAAAGTTTACTGGGTTTCAGTTTATTTTTTTTTTTGACCTACCAATGATTCAGAGATTGAAAACGGTTGCGTGGAGGAATTTGTATGGATCGCACCTTTTCTGTAAAGCAAACAACAAAAAACTTGGGCGATATGATCCAAAAAATTAAAAAACCTAATTTTCCCCGAAAATTTTTTTTGATGCAAAAAATCTGTTTGGATGGGGTATGGCGCAATCACTTCCATACGCAAAATTAAAATGTTCACAGGCGGCAGTCAAAAAATATTCAAAAAGCAAATTTAAAATGGTTGGGGGGGTTTTTTGGGGGGTCAACAGCGCGGTTTCATTCTAGAAATTGACCTTAAATATCCCCATGAAATCCATGACCTGCATAATGACTATCATTAGAGGAAAGTTAAAGATGGCGAAAAAGAGCCGCCCAAACTTGTGCCCAAACTTCGAGGGCAAAAAAAAAATTTTGTATGCCCCCTTTTCCCAAAACTTCTTTTTCAATTTTATTTAAGCATGGTTTTAAGTTGGAAAAACAGGTCATTTATAATTTCTTTTGAAAAGAAAGTTCTGAAAAACCCTAAATAAAGAAGAAAATGATTCAGAACTAAATCCACGATGCTTCAGAAAAAGACTTTTTTTTTAAACTGATTTAACAAAGTGTTTTGGAAAGGGCTTTGGAGAATCCCCACGCGCAAAGACGTCAGTTTTGGGCACCAAAGAGAACGAAACAAATTTAAACTGACTTAAAAACCAAAATTTTTAGGACTTCAGAAGATTTCTTTATCAGCTTTTTGGGGTTTAAAGGGTGAAAAAAAAAAAAAGTCAAATTGGACAAACCCGTATTTTTGGGTTTTTTCGTTTTAGAAATTTTCAAAATTTTAAGTTTTGGGAAATTTTTTTATGACTTCTTAAACTTGTTCCAGAGTCTCGAGTACTTTTTCACAGATACAGATAGGGTTTTTTTTTATAGATATCCCCACTGAAGACATCTATAAAAACTGGGAAAAGGAAAATTGTAAAGGAGCGAGTGGATGGTTTGGGCACATCGTTTTCCCAAAGGGGTTTTTTTTTTTTTGCATTCAAATTCCTTTAAAAAGAAAGGTTTTTTTTTGGAAAGTTTAAAGGGTGAATTTCTGGAAAGGTGATAAGGAGTTTTGTGGGGTTTAAAGGGCGGAAAAAAATAAAAGTATTTTTTAGCCCGGAGGGAAAAAATTAAAAAAGCAAAGGGAAAAATCTCGCAGGTTGTGCAGTCAAACATAAACGCATTTTACAACTACAAAAAAGCATTGTTTGACAATAAGAAATTTTATCATGACAACGTAAAACTACGACTAATCTTTAAAAGGATCAGCACAACAGTTGTAACAAAAAAGTCATTAGATAGAAACCCCAAAAACAAAAACCCTTGTTTGTTTTAAACCAGGTTTTTTTTTTTGAAACCCGGGGGAAAAAAAAGAACCGTAAAAAAATTAAAGGGAAATGTGTTGGTGGGTTATCTGAGTTTTCTTTCACAAAAAATTTTTGGGGGGCCGGGTTTTTTTGTTGTGGGCAAATTTCTCGTTAAAAAAAAACGGGGGGATTCCCTTTTTTTAAAATTTTTTTTAAATTTTTATGGTTTAACACTCCCAAAAAGGATCTGTTTGCCCTGATGGGGAGTGCCCCCTTTCCCCTTCCCCGGTTAAAAAAAAAGGGACCTTACTTTTTAAAACCCAAAAGGGAATAGTTTGTGGGTGTTAGGAGGCTTCAGCAAATTTTTTGTTTTTCTTTTTATTGCTTGTACTGGTTTTTTTCCCTTTTTTAAAATTTTTCTTTTCATTGCGCGCAAAAATGGGGGGCAGCCCTTTTAACCCTTTTTGTGTTGCGAGAATTGGCAATTTAAACTTCTGTTAAATTAAGGGGGTTTTTTTCAGGAAAAACTTTTTTGTGTGGTTTGGAAAATCTTAATTTGGGCCCCCTTTTTCTGGCCCCATAGGCCCTTCCCCTTTCGGGGTTTTTCCCAGGTCCTGGGGCGGCCCAAAAAGCCCGCAAACCCCAATGTGTTTTTCTTTGGTCACTGGGTGGAAAAAAAATAAAAGCCCCCAAACCACAAAGTGATGTTGGGGCACTGGCGTGGCTATAAACGCCCCCAAACCCAATGTGGGTGGGCCTAGGGGGGCCCCTGAAAATGGGGTGGGGGGAATTGCCCCCAAATTTTGACAAACTGAAAGGGGAGGGAACCCAAATATAAAAAAATTTCCACTATTTGAGGCTTTTTCCCAAAATTTTGCATCTGGCCCAAATTTTTCGGGACCCCTGGAATTTTGGCTTGGGGGGCCCTTTGGGCGCTGTCACCGATCTGTATCA
>CM031617.1:58139762-58185546 GCA_018398815.1 Conus ventricosus | reverse complement strand
GCCAATCCCCCCTATTCCACACTAATCAATAACAAACTAATACAGATTAAAGATGATTCCATCGAACCTCTAAACTGTGCAATTCGACACAAGACTAATATGTGTGCCATTACAGACTCCTAGAGACAGAGAAAGGGGCATTCTGGCTCCCCGTCTCAACCAGTTTCGACCGGGCGACTCCAGAATGCCCCTTTTCTGTTCTCTGATAAGTAAGACTTCAATAACCAAAAATAACGACCCACAAACATACATACGTGTAGGGTTATCCGTTTTCAATACTAATTTACAAACTTTTCAGATTTTAGTTTTTGCTTAATCCTATGTTTTTCCTGATCATTTTCAATAACATCATTTTCACGCAAACATTCTCAAATGCATCTCTGTCTTTCATGTGAAATAAAACTACAGTCTTTAACTGTTCTTTTAAAGTATTTTAAAACCGAGTTATATTTTGACATAAAAATCCACACACTTATCCAGCATGTCTTCCGCTAAAGGCTAGTTTTGACAAAGTTTTTCTTTTTTTAACTATGTCTCTTTCTGCCGAACAGTCATCTATAATAAATAGTGTCTGCGTTCCCTCAACAATCTATAAAAGTGTTCTAAACATTCGCTCAGTTTATTGCTGGGATCAACTAAAATATGTTATCATCAGTCCATATAAACCTTCTATCATGATATGCTTTGTTCCATTTAAGTGTTGGGCAAAAATCACAATAATGATCAAAATTATAACGATAAACTGTTTGTAACAGGTTGAGGATAAATTATTTTTTTCCACAACCAGTTTGTCCACAAATTAATGAACAATGAGGGTTTATGTCATAAAGTTTAACTGCTCCATAGTTTTATAACAGAACTTAATCTAATCTAGTTATTGTTTTTATCATGCTCTCTGTTAAAACTTGTTCAGTATAATAAAATCCTATAAGGTCTAAATGTGTAAGATTAATCCAATTTAGTTCTGTAAGATTGTTTCTATTTAGACTAATATTGATTTTGTTGCTTGTTGTTATGACCTAATATCCTCGCCCATTGTTAAGAACGACGACGGTAACTTTAAGTTTTTCAACGTCTAAGTTTTGCCAGCTAATTAGAATTCCTTTTAGAAGGACGTCACTGACGCCCACAGCCCCATTCCTCTTCACATCTTTTAAGACAGAAATTTCAAATATCATTGTGAACGTGTCTCCTAATTTCATTTGTGGAATGAATTGTAATTTTGTAGAAGCATCTTTTAAAACCGTTTCTCTTCTGTGGAGGATGTACTGTTTATTTCCATACGGCTTTATTTCAATCTCTTTTCCGACTATTGTCATCTGGCATAAGACTTACATGTAAAAGGGCCAGAGTTGAATGCTTTTCTGAAACTTTTTTTGACGGCTAAAAATGTAAATGGCTTATGAATTCAAATTTTATTTCCCATTCTAAATATGGATTTCTAAATGCCATTTAAGGTCAGGTTTCGAACTATTTTATATTCATACTGGCCAACATTATTTGCTTCTAGATTGCGCAGTTGTTCTAGTTTAGAAACTTTTTGTTGTCGCCAACCTCTTTGCGTTTATAATCACCATCTTTAGTGTACTCAAAACCATACAAAGTGCCTATCTCACCATTCTGTTCAAAGTCCGCAACGTCTGCAAGGTCTTTTAATTCTAAAGTTATACACCTCACAGGCGCTAATGTAACTCCGGATTCTTCTGGCCCACGCGACATTTTTTAGTACAACTATATTATTTTATTTCCAAAACAATGTGCAGGTTATCACATTTTAACGACTTTCCCCCCGTTTTGTCTGTAATCTTATATTAAATGCTCCGACCTCCCACAAACTAATCTTTAAAACTGTAAATTAGGGAATTGTATAATTTCATAATCGCAATATGCAGCTTTCCCTGACGGCAGAGCCCTTAAAACAGTTGAGGGCCTTCCATCATATAAGTTTCATCAGTGCTTAGCTCATCCAAATGAACATAGAGTAATGAATGTAATGCAAGATCGAGCGGACTTTCCCCCTCATAAGTAGTTTTGTCTGTGTAACAATAAATCTTTGAGCGTCCTGACTGTCAGTTGCAAGCCTAACATTTTAGCTAGCTCGTTATCAAAATAGTAACTTGCTGCTTCAGGCTTGAATGTTAACATGTTTTTTAGATTTGCATTGTTAAGTTTGAGAGTAATGTCTAAGTTACTCATTGCTATCTTTTAGTGAGCAAAACCCGTAATAACCATCAGGTATTGTTAACAAGGCTAACTTCGTCTCTTCCCCTTTCATATTTTTTAATCTTATTATTCCCCTTGGCTTCAGTTATATTAAACCATACGACTTTGTAGAATATTTCATGGAGTGCGACCATTTTGGTTCCGCAATTGTTATCAATAGCATGTTCTAAAAACGAAGGACGTCTTGAGTTGTTATTGTTACAAACATTTTTTTAAACGAAATAAAAATGAGTGCGTTCAAATATAATACTGATGCAAATATTCTGTTGGGCCGCACTACAATCTTAAAAATATAGCAACTGATACTCTTGACATTGCTGTGACCCAGACTGTCACTTTTCATAAAAAGGTGAGTACTCCATTAAGCAGATATCTTAACCCCCCTATTAAAAAAGACTACATCGCGAAAGTATGGTTCAGTCCATCCGATGCAGTTTTATCAGAACCAGTTAAACTTTTCTGTGTTTTGTGCATCAACTGGGTGTGGAGTGTCGTATGCTGATCATTTAAATCATCCTGACCTTTGGTGAGGTCAGTGTACAGATTCATTTTTATTACAACCTTCAGACGTATTTTGACTGAACTGCGAGCGCCATTACCAAATGACAAAACGTTTAATCCATTCAGCAACAGAATAGACATGAAGCTTTTGAAAGGATTTGTAACGAATTCAATATTAATGTTAAGACAGACTTTAGACAAAAGTCGGATCTTAATCATGGCTTAGCACTCCTTATTTTTGGGGCGTGCACAGAAAGTATAACTATGACTGGAATCCTCCTACACATCTTTCTCTTCAGGCACAGGTGTTCACCTCGGGTCCATAGAGCAAGAGCATAAAACAGCATGGACAACATTTATCATTAGGCACATCTGAGGGCCTAACTCAATCGGAATAGTACGAATAAACGACTCTATTCGTACTTACGTTTGGTGTTTGCTAGGTTCGCAGCACAGACAAGGTCGAGCATAAACTAATTCTTCTACCTGGCTTTGATGCACAAAAACAATACTTAGCAAATTTAGAGACGCCATTAATTCTACAGTTGATTTAGATTCAAGTATAAAAAGGTACCAAAATGTTTTACAATACGCAAGATCGAAAGTAGACTTTGCTTTTGGGCACTGGTTTATACATGCTACCTTCTGACCTTATACTCCAGGTAGGAACAATAATAAACTACAATAATGAAATCATTATAGCAGGCAATGAACAGAAGGTTGGGAAAAACGACATAAATTCTGGGCCAGTAATAGTACAAAACAATAAAAAAACACCCAAGATTAAGTCATCCAATCCCCGTGCCCAAAGCCCAAAGACTGTTGAAGACGTGGACTTTGTTCGCGATGACCATGAATATGAAAAGACAGCACTTGGATTAACTGGCCTAGGATTACTGGTCTTTATCTTACTAAATAGTAACCCAACTATTAAGAGAACTAATGCCCATAAGTGCTCGGCCATAAAGCCAACTACTTTGCTTGCAGTAGACAAAAGCCAGCTAACAATGCCCCCCTAATATACCAGGTAAAGAGTCTATAGCTATTACCAGCTAATTTTTTTAATAAACTCGCAAGATGATCAAGCTGTTTTTTTACCCATGATTTATCAGGTGATGGCGGCGGGGGCACTGAACTTTGCCCTCCACCACCGCCTGTAATAGCCATTACCAGTGTACTTATTGCAAATCCTAAGGCCGTTATAACGCTTGCTAATGTGACTCCCTGCTCTCTAAACAATGTTTCTTATCGTTCTGCTAGCGTTGTGTTTTCATATAAAATTTTTTCGATAGTTTCTCTTATTCTATTCACTTGAGTTCGTAATTGGTCTCGGTTAGTAGTCAGCACTTCTAGTCTTGCTGATCTTTCTTGTTCAAGATCTTTTAGTCTTTGTCTTATTCTTTCTTTAATCTCACGCCCTACGATGCGGTCGTCAGTCTCAGCGAGTTTTTCTTTTTCCTTTTTATATGCTCATCTAGTTCACCTAGTTTTGCTAAATTGTTTGTTAATTCGCCTTTGATGGTTCTTAAAGTACGATCAAGGGCTAATAATTCTCTCTCAGGTAGCCGTGGTTCGTGTATAGTATTTAATGCAGTTTCTTCTTCTTCAGTGAGTTCTGCTACTGTATTTCTTACTTCGTCCGCTGTTTGACTTAAATCTTTAAGTTCTATGTTTTGCATTTGGTTATCTGTTGGAGTTCTTGTAGTGTGTTTTTGAGTTTAGCAACTGCCTCCGTATCTAATTCTGGTTTAGTAAAGCCAAGGCGATTTCGCTCGCTTACACGGAGCCTTTGTTTAATAGTAGTCATGCCTACAAACTTTGATGCGTCTCGTTTATCCGTAAGCGGAACACGTTCTCCTTTGGCGTTTTCTAAAATACAAATGGTTATCTTTTAGTTCAAAATCATCAGGTATATAGTTTCGGGAGGTTCTAGTTCTAAACTTTGGTATAATGATCTGACCTTATCTTCTGTTAATTCACGCCTTTGCGCCCCCTCAAATTCATCCTGCAATGAGAGCGCTGAGCGGTGCTGTGTCAAAGGAGTCCTTTCATCCATGTCGGCGTCTCCAATTCATCTCGCAATTCCTGCCATGTTTTTAAATAATTAACTTTTATTTTGTTTTATAAAAATGTCACAAGTATATGGTTCGATTCTTGACCCGCATAGAAAACTGAAAGAACCCCGCGCGTGAAGGGAAATAAACGAATATTACTGTTCCAAATAATCCATCTACTATTGATGCAGATCAAATTCTTACTGTTAGATTTCCAGACATAGGAGCGGATGATTTGATTGTGCCAGGCTCTGCACGGCTTACTTTTAAAATAGAACTCGCTTCAACAACAGACCAAACCAGAACAGTTGTCCAAGAATCTGGGGCGGGCAATTGTTAAGAAAATTTCTGTAAAACTTGAGGGGCAAGAAATATTTCTTTAAACAATGCAGACATATTTTTAACTTATTCTGATCTATGGCTAACCGCGAATGAAAGGGAAGATCTTGCGTTTCAAGGAATCGGCAATGAAGAAGCGCTAAAACTTAGAATAGGCGCCGAACTCGCCTCAGGTGCTAAAAGCAGCAAAAAGGCTTTAGCTGTAAGTTATGCGTTTGGAAATCGCTTTTCCATTCCCCTAGATTTTGAGTTTTAAAAGCGCATGCCCCATACTTTCAAGGGGCATTAGAAGACAGATGTCATACGAACTAACTTTTAATGAATACAAACGTGTTATCAGATCAACAGGCACCGAAGCAAAGTACAGCATTTCTGACATCTCGTTAGAGTTTGATGTTGTTAGCAACTCTAATTTAGCAAGGCTGATTGAGCAACAATATGAGTCACAATTAGTAATATATTACGAAAACGTGCGTCATCATTCAACATACCCTAAAAGCAGGGCAGACGCTATAATGGAATTTTAATCTTAGCGTCGCAGTAAAATCGGTTAAAGGTATTTAATTGCGTTGAAGATGAAGAACCATTCGCAAGAGCAAGTGAAAAGTTTTTTAATCCAAAAATAACGAAAGTGCAATGTACAATTGACGGCAGTCCTAACCAAATCTACGCTAGCGGCTTAGACCTTATCATCATTTTGACGAAATAAGAAAATTGTTTGGGGGTGGTGGGGTAGAAGTCCAACAGCAGACCTTGCGTCTAAAGATCTACACCTTCACAGTGTTAGGCTTGATGATTATTTAACATCAAAATACGTTTATGGATTGACCTAAGGTCAACAGAGGATAATCAGTTGCATGGAGTTGGGAGAACGGTTAAAGACGTAAACATTCAAATTGAGAAAGAAAAAGAAGCCGATAAACCACTTAATGAACATTTGTTTTTATTAATTTATGCACAGCTAAATATTACAAAGAAAAAATTAAAAGATACAGAATACTAAAATATTTTTTCATTTTAAAAAGCATGTCGTTCAAGTTTATCCAAATGTGCCTACAGCGCCAGAGTCGCCAAGAGAAGAGATAGTAGAAACCCCGTCATAAAAACCTTTAGATTAACCAACATTACACAAATGCTACAAAAACTAGAGCAGGACCTTTCAAAATACAGCAAAACCAAATGAAGGTATTCTGCTGCCTTTAATGCTGTTACCATATGTTAATACTGGAGCATCGACTATAAGCGCCGCATCAGCAGGAAACGAGTGTTGGTCTTTTAGCATCGGGCATAGGCGCACCTGCAGCTTTGCCTCTAGGCGGGTTTGTCTTTAGCTCTCGCCTGTGTTCATTAGCCGTAGGTGCTGCTAGCAAAAAAATAAAACTAAACTCCAAAAGCACACAGCTAGGTTCAACTAATAACAGCTAAACTTAGTTCGTTCAAACTCACAATAAATAAAGCACTAGCTGACTCAACATCACGGATGAAGAATTTAATCGTTTACAGGCCGATTTTGATGACTACAAAAGACAAAAGTTTGATCTCAAAGAAAGGCGAGGACAAGTTTTTCTCAACAGCCAGACCCGAGCAGTAAAAAGGAATTTTAAAAAAAGTAAACGAAACATAAACTCTGTTCTAAACAGCTCACATTAACAACGCCAAAGGGGTTTATACTTAGTTTATGAGTCTAAACACAAAAGACCATTGATATTGATTAATTATTTTTGATTAAATAATATTTTGAGTTAGAAAAGAAACTCAGCATGGATAAAAAATATGAAGGCCCAGACGAATTGTTTGAAGCAATGCAAGAAGATTTATCAGAGCACTGAATGATATTGATTTAGAAGTCTTGATCCAGCAAACGTACAGGCAAGTGTTGGTCATGCTATTTCTCAAGTTCCGGGTAAACTAACAATAGACCCCCATTAAAGTAATGTTAGCTGTTTAAATCGACTATGTAACAATAAATGAAGAAAATCTAGAAGTCTGGTTTCAACTAACAACAGACTATTCTTTTCTCATAATGACTTAACCCGGTTGGCAGACCAACTGCTTACCAGTTTGATGTGGCTGCTGAAGAAGCCAAAATGAGGCTCTGGTTGGTCAGAGGGCAAGTCTTAGAGATTAGATAAAACAGCTAAGTATGCGCCGATTGTTGGCAAGGCTTACATTCCGCTGCCTCGAGAGTTGTTTCAAAGAGAGCATTCTAAACATACAAATACAGACAACAAATGTTTTTGGTGTGTTCTCGCAAGGCTGCATTACGTCCGCAAAACGCAAGAGAGTGTCTAACTATTGGGATTACATCAATGATCATAACTTTAGTGGAATATCCTTCCTGTTAGCGTGATTCTATTGGTCAGTTTGAAAACAAAACAAACCAATAACTGTTAATGTATACACATGGATGGGAAACAAATCTACTGCCTATTAAAGTGTCCAAGAACAGTCCAACATAGGCAACCAGACAAAAATCATGTTGACTTACTGCTGATGTTTCACCCTACCACATTACGCATTGATACGCACAATGAGTAGACTGTTAGCAATACTACAAAAAACATAGCAAACAAGAATTCTGCAGAAAATGTTTAACAGAGTTCCATCTGTTCAAGCCGCACGAACATAAGAAACATTGTATCGCCCAGTTGACTGTAATACGGAACTAATTACGCCCCCAGAAGGCATAAAGTTAGTTTTAAGAACTGGAAACGGCTGCAAAATTCTCCATACGTAGTTTACGCAGACTTCGAGTCGCTTATTGTTCCTTATGAAGGGCCAGCGCCACAAAAACTTCGAAAAACAGTCTTAATGAGTAATCATCAGATTTGTTCATTTGCCTTCATTATTGTTAGGTCGGATGGCGCTCATTCAACGCCAGAATTATACAGAGGACCAGATGCGGCTAGAAGATTTTTACAGCGCATGCAGCAAGTGCGTAATGATTGTTCTAATAATCTGAATTTATCTGAAATCATAATGACACCTGAAGACCAAGAACAGTATGACTCAGCCACACATTGTTGGATTTGTGGTTTAGAACTCAGTGAGGAAGCCAATCCAAAAGTAAGAGACCATGATCACATAGCGGGAAGTTTTAGAGGAGCTGCGCACAGTAAATGCAATCTTCAACTAAAGTTTGAACCAAAGACATGGAAGCTGCCCATCTTCTTTCATAACTTGCGAGGTTATGACTCTCACCTTATAATGCAAGCAGTGGACGATGCCTTCAGGGTGTCATGCATTGCACAGTCATCAGAAAAGTACATGTGTTTCACTTTAAATAACATGTCCTTTTTATGACTCTATGCAACACCTGATGGGTTCATTAGAGGCGCTGGCTATGTCCTTAAAGTCTTGCCCAATAACGGAAGAATATTTGACCCAACTCTCGTTAGAAAGGGTGTTTACCCTTATGAGTACATGAAACAGTTGGGAAAGGTTTGATGAAGACACACTTCCTCCTAAAGGCGCGTTCTTTTCTAGTCTTAGAGGAAAGGACATCAGTGATTCTGATTACCAGCATGCTCAAGATGCGTGGCAAAAGTTAGAGTGTAAAACGAATGGGAGACTATCATGATTCATATTTAATGGCTGATACATGTTTGTTGGCGGACGTCTTTGAAAATTATAGAAAGACCTGCATGAAACATTACAGTTTGGATCCCGCGCATTATATTTCTGCGCCTGGGATGAGTTGGGATGCTTTCTTAAAGTTTACTGGAGTACAGATTGATTTATTGTCTGACCTACCAATGATTCAGATGATTGAAAACGGATTGCGTGGAGGAATTAGTATGGCATCGCACCATTACTGTAAAGCAAACAACAAATACTTGGACGACTATGATCCAAGTAAAAGGTCTAACTATCTTATGTATTTAGATGCAAACAATCTGTATGGATGGGCTATGGCGCAATCACTTCCACTACGCAACTTTAAAATGTACACAGGCGGCAGTACAAATAATATTCAAAAAGCATTAAAGTGGTTGGGCAGTTTGACGCCGGGTCAACAGCGCGGTTTCATTCTAGAAGTTGACTTAGAATATCCTCATGAACTCCATGACCTGCATAATGACTATCCATTAGCAGCAGAAAGTCTAAAGATGGCGAAAACAGAGCCGCCTAAACTTGTGCCTAATCTTCGAGCAAAAAAAATTATGTATGCCATTACAGACTTCTACAATTTTATTAAGACATGGTTTGAAGTTGAAAGCAGTTCATCGTATAATTGCTTTGATCAAGAACAGTTCATGAAACCATACATCATGAAGAACACTGATCTCAGAACTAAATCCACAGATGCTTCAGAAAAAGACTTTTTTAAGCTGATGAACAACAGCTGTTTTGGAAAGACTATGGAGAATCCGCACAAGCGCAAAGACGTCAGATTGGTCACCAAAGAGAACGAAGCAATTAAGCTGACTTCAAAACCAAATTATCAGGACTTCAGAAGATTTCATGATCAGCTTTTTGGCATAATGATGAAAAAAAGAAAGTCAAATTGGACAAACCTGTATTTATTGGGTTTACTGTTTTAGAATTATCAAAGCTTTTAATGTTAGAATTTCTTTATGACTACTTCAAACCCTTGTATCCAAGTTCTCGAGTACTTTACACAGATACAGATAGTTTTGTTATAGATATCCCTACTGAAGACATCTATAAAGACATGGAAATGGAAGTAGCTAAAGGAGCGAGTGGATGGTATGACACATCCGATTTATCCTAAAGATTCGCCTTTGCATTCAATTACTAACAAGAAGGTTTTAGGAAAGATGAAGGATGAATTATCTGGAAAGGTGATCAAGGAGTATGGGGGGTTAAGGTCGAAATGTACAGTATTTCTAGCCAGGAGAAAACCATTAAGAAAGCAAAGGGAATATCTCGCAGTGTTGTGCAGTCAAACATATCGCATGACAACTACAAAGAAGCATTGTTTGACAATAAGACTTTTCATCATGACAACGTAAACTACGATCTAATCTACATGAGATCAGCACAACAGTTGTAACAAAAAAGTCATTAGATAGAACAAACACAAAACGTGTGTTTGTTAATCCAGAGTTTTCATATGCAACCGGGGACTACAGAACCGTAAAATAATTAAAGCGGAACTGTGTACTGGTGGGATTATCTGCAGTTCTTCTTTCACAAAAGATCTTTGGGGGCCGGTTGTTTTGTTGTGTCAGTTTCTCGTAAATAATACACGGGCGGATTCATTTTTACAATTTTTTATTTCATATGGATCAACACTCCAAACTGGGTCTGTTGCCCTGATGCGAGTGTCCCCTTCCGCTTCCCCCGGTAAATAAAGGTACCTTACTTTTAAACCAAACGGTAATAGTTTGCTGGGTGTACTGGAGTCTTCAGCAACATTTAAATTTTTTTTCTTTTGATTGCTTGTACTGGTTTAGCCCTTTAAATTCTTCATTATCATGCGCGCAAAACTGAGGGCAGCCTTCTAACCCATTCTGTGTTGCGAGAATTGTCAATAAGCTCTCTGTGATACTGGTAGGAGAAAAGTCTTTCAGATAAACTTGTTGTGTGGTTTGGAAAGTCTTAATTTGGCCCTCTTCTCTGCCCTATAGTGACCCTTCCCATTTTCGTGTTTCGTCTAGTCACTGGCGCGGCAAATAAACGCCCGCAAACCCAATGTGTTGTCTAGGTCACTGGCGTGGCTATAAACGCCCGCAAACCACAATGTGATGTCTGGGTCACTGGCGTGGCTATAAACGCCCGCAAACCACAATGTGTGCGTGTCCTAGGAAGGGCCACTGAAAATGGGGTGAGAGAATTGCCCCAAATTAGACAAACTGAAAGTAGGCAACCAAGTATAAGAAATACCACTATAGAGGCATATTCCCAAAACTTTCGCATCTGGCCACATTATCTGTGATCCTCTGGATCTGGCTTGGGGCCCTAGGCGCCCTGTCAACCGATCTGTATCAGCGTGGAAATCGTACAGACGCGCCGACGGCTCTGTATCGATTCGTAGCATGATTCCACGATGGGGGTGTAGGCTTACCGGGCCATATATGGTAGTTGTTGGGTTCAGGAAGGATGGTGGGGGTTTGGATACCTGTATGTTCCATTCATATACTGGGTGTGCGTTTGCTACCAGGCACAGGCAGGGAAAGGATAAGTGTGGGGAGAGGGGGTTAGCCTTCCGTCTCCTGTTTTGTGTCGTGTGGAGTTCCCGTTGCACGTGCAGTTTGTAGAGTTCAGAACTCAGCAAGGAGTGAGTGCTGATTTCATCAGGCTTTAAATTTTGGTGGGGCCGGGGTGGCTATCACTTCGGTCAAATCCTTGGTGAAGAGCAGTTGAGCTCTTGTTCTGGTGCCAGCGTTTGTGCTGTGGGTCCGACTTCGGTCGACATGGTGAGCCGGCCCTCGTGAGCGTGTTGCTCTTGGTCGTGCAAGTCATCTGTGTTTCTGTGTGCTGCAACCCTGAGGTTTCAGGTGCTGGGGTGGCCAGCTGCAGTCGTTGTCGTCGTTTGGTGTTTGTAGCAGGTATGTGGAGTTATTAAGGTGATCGTGGTGTAGTGTTAAGGATGGCGTTTGTCTTGTGCACATTTCTGTCGACTTGTACAAACGTGTAAATAATATGAGCTCATATTTTGAATCAATTTCCAGTTTTCTTAAGGGAAAGGAAGAGGGAAAAAATGGGGGGAAAATAAGTGACTAAAACGAAGCAAGCTGAGAAGTGTGATGGTGGTTTGTGACCAGTGGGTTGTGTTGAGAGGTGCAAAAAAGGGAAAAAGGGAAAAAAGGGAAAGAAGGAAATTTGGTTGTGAAGTTTTGAATGGAAATGTAAATAGTTACCATTGGTTCGATCTGATGTTTGGATTGAGTTTTTACTTATTCGTGACAGGGGGGTTCGAACGGAAATGCTTTCGGGAAGCATAGACAAGGTGTGTTGGCCATTGGGTGCTGTAGAGGTTATGATTGTGCCGTGTCATGGAAGTTAATTAGAAAGGATAAGTAAATTTGGGGAGTTGTGTGAAGAAGTACTGGTGTCAAGCCCGCGCGGTTTTGTAGGGTGTGGGTACCCTAATTCAATAATATAGATTTAAGATTTGTTCCTACACTGTTGATTTGTGGGAGTGTTTCTAATGCCTTGGGTGATTGCCAAGGGGGTATACCTGTCCTGTTCCATTGGTTTTATTTGGAATCGAGACATGATATTTGTGGTTGTTACAATATGACTGAGAATGTGTGTGTGGGAAGGTGTATTATGGAGTAGCTCTGTGTACGAGAAATATAACTTTGTGATATAAACAACGTGGGATGGTTATAGAGGGAACTCGATTGTAGAGCAATTAGGAATGGGGTGCGTAAAGGAATCCTGGGAAGGGGCGAACTAAGGGGTTACCCTAGTGATGTATGTAGTTATGCGTATCTACGATTAGAGGGTAACAGCTATGTCAAGTGCAGGTGAGGGCGCATTCCCACCATCCTGCTGTGCCGGACTGTTGACCCAGTCCCTACCCCGTCCGGTGCTACAACCCTTTACCTTTTCCTCCCATCCGACCGGTCTTTACAGCCTGGCCGTTGCTGGTGTCACCGTTGCTGCTGGTGCCGTAGCTGGTGCCACTGTTGCCGTTGGCGCCGTAGCTAGCTGTTGCCGCTGGCGCCGTTGCTAACGTCGCCGCTGCTGTTATCGCCGTGCTGTGACTCCACTGATGTGGAAGCCAGTGTGTCACTGTCACTGGTCGCTGTCGTCTGTGTCGCCGTTAGTGTGTCACCGCTGCTGTTATCGCGTTGCTGTGACCCCACTGATGTGGAAGCCAGTGTGTCACTGTCACTGGTCGCTGTCGTCTGTGTCGCCGTTGCTGTGTCACCGCTGCTGTTATCGCCATTGCTGTGACCCCACTGATGTGGAAGCCAGTGTGTGTCACTGTCACTGGTCGCTGTCGTCTGTGTCGCCGTTAGTGTGTCACCGCTGCTGTTATCGCCGTTGCTGTGACCCCACTGATGTGGAAGCCAGTGTGTCACTGTCATGGTCGCTGTCGTCTGTGTCGCCGTTGCTGTGTCACCGCTGCTGTTATCGCCGTTGCTGTGACCCCACTGATGTGGAAGCCATGTGTCACTGTCACTGGTCGCTGTCGTCTGTGTCGCGTTAGTGTGTCACCGCTGCTGTTATCGCCGTTGCTGTAAACCCACTGATGTGGAAGCCAGTGTGTCACTGTCATGGTCGCTGTCGTCCGTGTCGGCCGTATGTGTCACCACTGCTGTTATCGCTTTGCTGTGACTCCACTGTTGTGAAAGCGGGTTTACTTTGTGTTTCTCGTCTTCGGCAGGCAGGTTCGTTGGTCACCGTCACCGTCGCTGTCGTCGTCGTGAGACTGTCAACGTTGTCATCGTGTGGCTTGGTTTTTGTTTTTTTTTTGTTTTTTTTTGTGTGTGACATTGTAACACCTGAAGACATTGGGTTTGGATGTGCATACATGAAGGATGGATGTTGATTAAAAAGGGTATGACTGAAGGGGTGAATGTGCGCAGTGAATTATATGTTAGTTAGTTATTAAGTTAGTGTTTATAGGGTCCAGCGGACTACTAGGAGCCAAATCAGGACCTCAGCTATCATTCTGAGTCTCTTGATACAAATACTCACACTAGTTAAACACATCACTTAAAATTTATGAGGACAAAAGCACAATTATCTTTTCAACTCCTTCGACACCTGTATACATTAATAAAACCCTATATTTTTATAATATAAGTTTACCTCTTTCAAAAAAGAAAAAATAAGATCCACTGAAATCTCACGAAAAAGAAACCGTAAATCACTGGTGGAAAAGAACTTCTCTCTGATACACATCAAATCAGCACATTCTGTCAAAAATGATTAACACTGAACAAGCTGTCACACGCAACACACCATGGGGGGTCTTCCTTCTGAAATCCAACTGTGCGTTATATAGCTGGGGCCCAATATGTAACCGTGACAAAATCGATTCCTCTTTACGGTTACGTACCACCGATGGGAAAGGATTGGTTAAATCTGGGCAAATTTTAAACAATTTATTATGAATTTGATTACACCATTCACCTGCCACAGTTCACGACAATACAAACTGGATTTATGACGTAGATCAGAGTGAGGAACAAACTGCATAGGCCTCCTGGAAAGACTTGCACCGAGAGCTTGTTTGGCTGCTTTGTCCACCACTGAGTTACCATAGATTCCCATGTGACTGGGACCCACAAGAAAACTATATGCTTTCCCGAAGAGACAAGCTGAGTATGAAGATCATGAATATCCGCTAATACTGATGTGATACTTCTCTTGTCGACAAAGCCGACAATGCGAAATGAATCCGATAAAATAAGGAAATCATTCTGATCTGATCTGGACACCGCACTGAGGGCCAGATTTAAAGCCTTCAGTTCAGCAGTGTAAACAGATGACCAATCCCGCAATTTTAAACAAAGTAGGCTCCTGAAAATCGTTATCACCCACAATGGCAGCTGCAGCCCTCTCACCTTTCTAGAACCATCATAAAAATCTTGATAAAATCTTTATAAAGTTCACATTGCCCAAGATAAAGTTGTTTATATGCAACACTCGAGGTGACCTCCTTTCGAAATTGAGTTAAATATAAATTAATCTCTGGATTGGCGACTTTCCAAGGGGGTAAATCAGTCTGTAATGGACCATCATCAACAGCACAAGGTCAATGCCAGCTGCCCCGAAATGGGGCAAAATACGAATACCATGGAGGAATCTCATTTGGCTGTAAGTCATATTTGGCTCTAAAAGGCGGGTTCATGACAATATCATAGGCAGGGTTTTCTGGATTAGCCCTCATTTTAAGGTAGTAATTCATGGAAAGAAGCAACTCCGTAGCTCCAGAGGGGGTTCACCCGATTCAGCATACAAACTTTCTTTTGGAGATGTGCGAAGTGCTCCCAGAGCAATCCGCAGTCCTTGATGATGGATTGGATCAAGAGCTTTGAGGTAAGACTTTCGTGCAGAACCATATACCACACACCATAATCAAGCTTTGGTCTCACCAAAGCTCGATACAATCGCAACAAAGTTCGCTTGTCTGCCCCCAATCAGTGTGACTAATAACCTTCAAAACATTCAAACCTGACTGGCAGATTGTTTAATGTACTTAATGTGAGGCAAAAAGAAAGCTTATTATCAAAAAATAACCCCCAAAAATTTCACTTGTTTGGAAACTTTAATTACCTGACCATTGAGACTGATAGCTGGTTCTAAGACCTGAGATCTTTTCCTATGGAAATGAATACACTCTGTCTTAGTAGCTGAAAACTTAAATCCATTTTCAGGAACCCACTGCTGAACACGATTAACACACAATTGAAGTTGACGCTCAGCTGCAGCCAAAGTTTTCCCCTTGGCAGAGATGGAGAAGTCATCAACAAATAATGACTTATCGATTCCAGACTTTACTGACTGGACGATGTTATTAATCTTCAGACTGAACAGAAGTGGAGAAAGGATGCTACCCTGAGGGACACCCATCTCCTGCTCAAAAGGATCTGAAAAGGTCGAATGAAGTCTAACACTGAAATGCCTGTTAGACAAAAAATTAGCAATAAACATTGGTAAATTACCTTTGAAATCAGTGCCTTCAAGTCCTGAAGAATTCCATGCCTCCATGTTGTGTCATAAGCTTTTTCTAAATCAAAAAGAATAGAAACTACATGTTCTCCATTGATCAAAGCATTCCTGATGAAAGACTCATAACGAACCAGATGATCAGTAGTACTGCGGTTGTTCCGGAATCCACACTGGGAAACATCTAAGGCCCCCAGACATCTAACTGCCATAACAATCGAGAATATACCATTCTCTCCATATTTTTTACATAAGCAACTAGTGAGAGCTAATAGGACGATAGTTGTTAGGATCCGAATGATCTTTCCCTGGTTTAGGAATAGGGATAACAACCGCTTCTGTCCAAGAAGGTGAGAAAATACCCTGAACACCAAACATGATTAAACAGAGACAACAACACTTTTAAACCCTCAGCTGGCAAATGTTGAATAAATTGATAATGAAATGTCATCTGGTCCAGGAGCTGAGTTGTTGGCTTTCAAAATGGCGCCCTTTTAACTCATCCATGCTGAAAACGCAGTTGTAATCCTCAGAACTATCTGGCTCGAAGGAACAAGATTTGACTCTGCTGATCTTTTGATACGCTGGAATTCCTTGCAATAATGATCACTGACGAATTTTGATGAATAGTAGCAGCTAGCAAGTTTTGCAACCTCCTTTTATCAGTAATAATCGATCCATTTACTTGCAAACATTTTAAAACTGATGCAGCCGACTTTCCCCTTAATCTTACGGATTATTTTCCAAACTTTCCTTGAATTGACCTTAAAGGACAGATTTGAACAAAAAGTTTTCCAGATTCTTTCTTCTTAGTTTTAAAAGTATACCGACACTTAGCCCTACACGCCTGATGTTTAACTTTGTTCCCCACCATAGGAAACCTAGCAAAAAATCTTTGAGCACCTTTTCTCTTACCCTTCAAAGTTTTGCACTCTTTATCATACCAAGGGTCTTAACATCATTTGGTTTATCACGAGACTTGGGAATAGCTTCCTTAGCACTCTCTACTATCACTTTAGTGAACTGTAAAAACAGGATCATCATAAACTGCAACAGATTCATAGCAGTCTACTTAAAATCTGTTGCTGATAAAGACTCCAATCTGCAGAGCGAAGCTTCCATGTTTCCCGGGGGGACTCCTGCATTTGCTTCGTAAAAGAAATAAAAACCGGAAAGTGATCACCCCGCTTAGGTCCGAATGAACCTGCCATTCTAAGTCCAAAAATAAGGAAGGGTCACAAATGGACAAATCCAAGTGAGTCAAAGAACCAGAAGGAGAACAAAAGGTCGGTGAGCCTGAATTCAAAAGACAGAGATCATGATCCGATATAAAATCTTCAAGAACTTTCCCTTGAGAATTTGTGCGGTTACTTCCCCACTGTGGAGAATGACCATTCAAGTCACCCAATAAAAGAAATGGGCTAGGGAGCTGAGAAATTAAACCATCCAACTGATTCTTCGAAATCACAGAAGATGGAGATAAATACAGACAACATATCGTAACAACCTTGTTTAACGAGATACGAGCTGCCACTGCCTCCATATCCGTCTGAAGTGGAATTTCTGTATGTAGTACCGAATTATGAATGTAAAGAGAAACGCCTCTCCGTGAAAAGTCTGCAGAAGCTGGCTTGAGTAAACAGGGAAAAAACCAGGAATCTCATGCTTCTTACTTGCAGTTAGAAGGGTTTCCTGAAGAGCAATTACCGAAGATCTATACTCTGTCAATAATAGCTCAAGGTCTCGACAATTTGCCTTAACTCCCCTTATGTTCCACTGGAGTATGTCCATGTTAGGTTGTTAAAAGAATATGTATCATCCATCTTCTCCAGAAACTTCGCTGTCCACCAAAGAACTAAAACGGTTCTTCAGGGCAAGATTCAGAAGCCGATGCTCCTGAAAAAATTTCTAAGTTGTTTGTTACCATACTTGGAATTGGCTCTTACCGGACTGAAACCTGCTGCGCCAAATACCTGGCTTCGAGATTTTCCCTTAGGAGGGTCTGGAGTCCGAAAAGGACGCTCCTCACTGCGTGCCCGTCCCGCACTGCTGCCATTGGCCTGCGAGCGAGGGGACAACTCTTTCCTCCGGTCCCTCACCCCTGACCTCTGATCCACAGCATCCTGCACAACCGAAACACCTCCACCCTCACCAGCAGGGACCGAAGCCTGTTGTACACTGCCTGATGTAACACCATTACATTCCGAGACAAAACCTCCACCGACCGTTCAGCACGGTAAGCCGATCCAAAACTGATGACAACATTTCTGTCAATTTCTTTTCTAGAGTAGTGAATGGAGCTGCTCCTAGATTATCACCCGATGACCGGTTCGCAGAATCGTTAACCACCTTCTTTGCATAAGTATCAGCCGAAGGAGTCCTGGGCCTCCACTAACCTCCTAGCCCTCGGAAAGGAACATTTCCTCTCAATCTTTATTTTTTGAATCTCGCATTCCTTTTTCCACACTGGACAGCTTTTGGAATTTGCTGGATGATCACCCTTACAATTGACGCAGGATACAGCATTTGTACAAGCCCCATCATGCTTCTTCTGACCACAGTCACGGCAAATCTCCTGACCCCGACAGGCTCGACTGGAATGCCCAAAGCGTTGACAGTTGAAACATCTCAAAGGAGATGGTACAAAAGGTGAAACTTTCACACGAACATAACCCACTTTGACAAATCCGGGGGAGATGACATAGCAAAAGTCAAGAATAGCGTGTTAGTTTCAATTACGTTATTTCCTTTAGAGATTTTGACTCTATGTACCTGTAACACACCCTGACTTTTCATCTCAGTCTGAATTTCTGATTCAGCAAGTCCAGCTAGATCAGCACATCTAATCACCCCTTTCGAATAAAATTTAGAGAGGGATGAATAGAAACCTTCACTGTGATATGCATAAGCTGAGATCCATCTCTTTTCAACAACAATCGAGACGCCGCTTCTGTCGCACAATTGACAAGATAACTACCTGATCTTAATTTTTTGATCATTTTGAAACCTGTGGAAGAAACTCCCCCAAACCGCTTAGAAATGGCAAAGGAGAAATCCGAGCTATGGATTCATTTGAGTCTTTGGGTTCCACCAAAAGGAAGCTTGGCCATGTATTTTGAATACCCTTTCTCTTAGCCACCTCTCTTACTTCCTCATCTGAGTCTGAATCTCTTTCTCTCTGTCTTTTAGAATTACTATTTTGATAACTCATAGAGCGTAGCCTCAATGACGGCAGAAAAAAACAGTCACCCTAGGAGAGCTGCCGTGCTAGGGAAGGGGCAATGGATGGCCCTACGAAGGACATGTGAATATGAACTCGCAGGCGTCATCTGCCTGATACTGTCCCTCAAAACCAGACAGGACTGCTGTAGCGACTCACTAACGCAGAGCCATACATCTCTCGGCCAGTGTCAGCACCTTAGATTGCGAGCGACTTAGGGCCACCACTCCGATAGGTCTCAGAAAAAAAACATTAAAAAGGAAGACTGGAAAAATGATGAAAGAACAGACGAAAACCGGGAAGGAAGAAACAAGACGACATAGAGGCTGCAGAGATGTGGGGAGATTTTAAGGGTGAAAAGGATACAAAAGCAGGGTGGGCAGAAAATTAAAAGACAAGAAAAAGGGGTGGGCACGGGTTGGCCCTAAAAACATCCCCCCCGAAAAGCCGGGCCCATGGGGGGAAATTATATTTAAGATGAACATATTTAAAGGAGTTTTAAAATTTTGGTTTGTTGTTTTCTTTTGGGGGAATTGGTTTTGGAAAAAAAATATTTGTATTATAAAAAGTGTAATCTGCGATCAAAAAACACTGACACCGGACTGGAAAAGGGGTTTTAAATAACGGGTTGGGGGGCCCCTTGCCGTGGGAACCGGGGGGTTTTTCAGGGGGGTCTGAAAGATATAAAGCCCGGTATTGTTGTTTTCGGGAAAAAATTTTTTTTTGTCATTCTTGTGTGGGTGTTATATGTTTAATGGTGTTTGGGGGGGTTTTGTTTTTTTACGCCCGGGCTACGTTCCGTGACAGGAAAAGGGCCCAAATTAGACCCAGGGTGAAGAAAGTGGAAAAGGCGAAGATTTTTGCTTTTTTTTTTTATTGAAAATGACAGGAAAAACCAGGTTTAAACAAAAACGAAATCTAAAATTTTAGAAATTTTGTTTTAAAAAAAACGGACAACCCCACACAGTATGTAGTTTTGGGTCTTTATTTTTGGGTTTTTGAAGTTTTCTTATCGAAAACAAGAAGGGGCTTTTGAGTCCCCCCGGCGAAACTGGTTAAAGACCGGGGGGGGCCAGAACCCCCTTTCTCTTTTCTCTCTCCTCGTTTTACTTAAGAAAACGGACTGAAACTGACAGCTGTTCACAAAAAAATTATCGTGACCAAGGCCCTTTTACCCATCATCAAAAAGAACACTGATCTTAGAACCCAAACCACTGATGCTTCAAAAAAGACTTTTTTTAAACGATAACAACATTGTTTTGGAAAAACCATGGGAAGACAAAAATCGTAAAGATGTTAAATTTTTACAAAAGAAAACCAAGCAAAAATTTTTGCCTCAAAACCCCAAAACCATCAAGACTTTGGAAGTTTTAACGACACTTGGTGGGCAAATGAGAAGAAAAAGGATTTAATTTGGGACAAGCCAGTGTTTTTGGGCTTTACGTTTAGATTTGCCCCAAATTTTTAATTTTAAATTTCTTACGACTATTTAAAAAACCGCTGTACCAGAAGCAAGAGTATTTTTACACAGACACTGACTTTTTTTCTAATTTCCCACAGAAGATTTTTATAAGGTTTTAGAAACAGAAGTGGCAAAAGGAACTGATGGGGGGTACGACACTTTTGGGACACCCTAAAGACACCCTTTTACTTTCAACTGTGAACAAGAAGGATTGGAAAATGAGGAGAACTTAAGGGCAGTTTTAAAAGAATATGTTTTTTTGCGGTCAAAGGTATCGTTGCCAGCCAGATTTCTTAATGAAAAAGTAAAGGGTATAAGTAAAAAATTGTCAAAAAAAATTAAACCACGACAATACAAGAACTCTTTTAAACAAAGTATTTTATACACAAATTTTTAATCGCGCTCTACTCTTCATCAAGTAAACCAACGCTTTAACAGAAATCATAGTCTCTAACAAAACAAGAGACTTACGCCAATCCTGAGTTTTCATATCTGGGGGCTTTGGGAGAACTTAAAAGATTAATTTGACTGATTTGGGCCTTACTAATTTAAGAACCAACTAGTCATTTACGAACCTACTAGTACTTTTTTTAAAAACCTAACAGACCTTTATATAACTTATTTTTTTTTGCACTTAACTTGTTTTTTACTTCCTTTAAACTTAAAAAAACTTTTTATAACTACTTAATTTGTATATCTAGTTCTTAACTTGTATTTTATCTGTTTTAAAAAACTATTCCATAGAAAAGGGGTCACTGCGGGGGGTTGCACTTTTTTGCAGAAGGCGGTTCTTCTTCTTTTACTGTGGGGGTTTGGGGGTTTTTTTGTTAGGAAAGGGTAGGTTTTTATGCAAAAAAACCCCCAAAAAAACAGCACGCCCCCAGACATAATGAACCCCTTATTGTTTGTGTGATTGGTTTGTGTTGTTGAAAAATTGTGTTGTGTTGGTGGAGGTTGTATTATTACTAAAAATTTTTGTTTTTGGGGTTTTTCTTTTTGTTCCATTCAGCAGTTTACGCCCCCCCTCACACGTCCAGGATTTTTTAGTCTTAGAAACATAACCACTTGCGGTACATTCACTTGTGTACATTCTGCTCCTGGGGATTGCCCGCGGCGTCTTCTTCTCGATCCTCTTTTTTTTTTGAAATTAAATTTTTAATATGAAAAAATTTAATAATTAAAAAGAAATTAACCCATGATAAGGGAAAAAAACATAGTTCCAAATCTGTAATACATTCACATGCAAGGTTCTAGTGACTTGTTTAAAACCGGATCTTGTGATAAGCGTATTTTAAATTTTCTTCTGAATAAACCCGGGGCGCATCTATTTAAAAACTTACTTAAACTAATCATTGTCTTACCACTGATCAAACCTTTTTTGACCCTAGCTGTGTTTATCCCTGCGTAGTACTTCCAAACGCTGATGTGACATTGTTAAATCTGTTAAATACTTTTCATGCCAAAATACTTCTTTTTTCCACCCACAAGAAATAATCTTTCTTTTGACAGGGGTCTGCGATAGTCTGCTTGCTCCCCACTTTAATAGTTCGTCACAATCCTTTTTTAAAACTAAAAAAATAATATAATTTTTTTTTAAAAACCCAGGTTTAAACCCCGGGTTAATTATGCAGGCCCTATTGTTGGTGTTATAGTTTTTAAACCCCTTCAAAATGGTTTGTTAGGGATAAAAACCACCCAAAACAGGGGAAGATAGAAATTTGCCAAAACTAGCGGCAATTTTTATTTTTAGTTTTTAACAACAAAAAAATTCGTTTAAAAAGCACATAAACCTTTCGTATTATGATTTTTTTAAAATTATTTTTTTATTAATAAAAAAAAGATGAAAAAAAATTATCATACGATTTCCTTTCTGCTGTAATTAGCGGCCTTAGAAGGCATAGCGTGTTGCAAAAAACTTTTTTTAAAAAAAGGGGGCCGGCTGCCCTAGGAAGGTTAGACATTGGGGGACTTGTTAAGGTTTATTTGAAATTACTGCGGGGATTGCGAAAAAGTTTTTCGTTACACAAGGGAAAAACCCAAAAATTAGTTCAAGAAAGATTAACTAAAAAAATTTGTTTTAAAAAATGGCGGGAGTGTTATGATGTGGGGGACTATTTTAATGCTTTACCCTTCCGGGAAGAATTAAAAGTTTAGTAAATTGCGGCCGATGAAGGAGAGAACGTAAAAAAGGCAAAGAAGATTTAGCCAGGCAAGGACGCTTACGAGAAAAGCAATTGCTCACTTAGACTTTTTTTAAATAAAAATTTAAGGGAACGGGCTGCGACCACATTTACAGACTTGATGAGGCAATGAATAGTTACTTTTGGGCAGGAAAAAAGTTTCTTACATCACCACCCCCAAATGTCTGACTTTAGACCATCAGAAAACAGAAAAAAGCAAAATTGGTTTATTGTTTGGGGCATGGGAGCAATTATATTCTGCACAAACAAAACCCAAAAACAAATTAAAAAAAAAATTTAAAAAAAACAGTCCTTTTTAGGACAATACGAAGTACAAAAATTTTTTTTTCCAAAGGGTATTGGGAAAAGGGAAAAAGGGAAATTTAAAAACTGAGAAAAACCCCTAGAGGTCTGAATCAAAGCAAGACCCGGCTTTCAAAACAGGCAATTTTGGGAAATATATCTGCCTGCCCCCAAAAGAATAATAAGGCCAATTGTTAAAATCAGTTCCCAAAAGCACCCACCAAATGGACTTGCGTATCTTCCCCAAGATAAAAAAAAAAAAAAAAAGTTTTAAATAGCCTGACGGGTTTTTGACAGGCTTCAAAAACAAAGACGCTGAACCTTTTAAAAAATAAAAGCTCCCGCTGGGCTGGGCTTTACAGCAAATTTAAAAGCGAGGGCCATTTTAAATACCAGGTTGATCATTATGTGGAAAAGAGTTTTAAAGGGTCGTAAAACCCCTTTTTTAAAACATCATGTTAAAATTAAGAGAGGGGTCCCAGGCAACCCTCGTCGCAACCCTAGTAAAAACTTTAATAAGAACTGGAACGCCCCTTTACCTTCAAATTTCAGAGAAATTATGGACAGAACACGTAACACAGAATGGGTTTGGAATTTTCCCATCTTACGCGCCATGAAAAATAGTAAAAACTTTAAAAAGAACAGCTGAAGCCTGTTTACCTATCAAATTACGAGAAAATTTTGGACAGAACGCGTAAAAGAATGGGTTAGGGATTGCCGCGCTTTCCGCCCTGAACAAGAAGAATTTAAAGCAACAGGGCCCTTAAACCCGTAAACGCGATCAAATTTTAAAAAATTAGCATTTTGAAGAGTGCAGGGGACTCAAAACCTTTCCGTTTTTACAAAAAATAAGATACTTGTAGCTCCGGAGAGGCGGGGGGGGCGTGTTAAATTGGCTACGATCCAAAATGGGCGTAACTAATGAAATAAAAAAATCAGAAAACAACTCTCCGTATATTTTTTAAGAGAACCTTTCTGCTAAAAGGCCTGCCCCCAAAAAATCCTTTGTTCGTGAAGAGCTGCAAGTTGTCCCCCCAAAAAAACAGTGAGTTAAAAAAAAAAATTTGTTAAACTTATTTTTTTTGGGCCCATTTTTGGTTTTAACTGACGGTTTTTGTTTTTTAATTCTGTTTTTTAAACCACAGTGTCTACCTTCGTAAGAAAAGTCTTTTCTCCACCCTTTTTAAGTTCAATTTTCGTCGTCTTAATCCCACCCTCAGCCCTAACTTCTGAAATTCTTCGCTGTAATGTTTTCATCCTTTAAAGATTCTTATTCTTAATCTTAATAACAAAATTTTTCTGAGCAGGGGTCAAAGGGAGGTCTTTTGTAATTTAGAGTTTAATTTTTTTTAAAACAGCACTTACAATCATAGACATGGGGCCTAAAAAAACCAAGGCCCCCCAAAGCAAAAAAGGCTGGCGCTCCAACCCCCGTAGCTAAACAGCAACACTAGACCCACACTTTCGCTGCACAGTGAGGGGCCGTAATTTCATAAGAAAAAAGATTTTAAAAACTTTAGCAAATTTTTTTCTAGTCTCTATACTTATCCAAATCGCTTTCTATTCCTTTTGAAGTTCAGTTTAATTTTTTTAAACCCAAACTGTTGAACCTCCATTTTTAATAAGATTTTTTTTTTAATTAATTGTACTATCTTCTTATTTAAACCCTTTTGGGCACTTCTTAAAAATAAAACCAATAAAACAACAAAATTAAAGAAAAAAAAGTCGAGTACGTTAGTTTTTCCTTTGTCAACCATCACAGTAACCCTTTTCAGATGATACAGGGTGTTTTATTTTGTCTCCCTTTTTAGTAAAATTTCAATACCGACTTTAAAAGGAGCATCCAAGTTTTCGCCCCTTTTTTGAAAGCCCTTAATAAACTATTTTTTTTGGGAACGATGCCCTCACTCGGATAATAAAAAAGCGAAAAATCATCGTCTTTGCCTATAGTGACGGGATCGTTGGGAAATTTTAAGCCCACGGTGTCACCTCCCACTTCAGCTAAGGGCCTCTTTCTCTGAATTATTCAGAACCCTGCCAAGTTATTTAAACTTTTTTTTCTGTTTTTGTTCAACCAACTAAAAAAGAAAGGGACCCCATTAAGGCTTTTCTAAATTTTTTTCCTTTTCAAAAAATACATTAGGGCTTCGTATTCAAACTTTAAAATTTTAAGCAATTTAGGAAGCAAAACCCAACATTCCCCTTTTTAAAAATTTTTTTTTTTCGTTTGCCAAAATCGTTTGCCCTTAAAATTTTTTATCTCTTTAGGGGGGGATATTGCTGTCTTTTTTGTCTTCAATTTCTGTTTGTTTTTAACCCCCATTGTGTATTCAAAACCATAAACATTTCCTGGCACTCCTATTAGATCAAACTCGGTTTTGCCGCAGGGCTTTTTTAAACCCACTGAACGCATTTTGGGGCTAGCTCCGCTTTATTTTTTCCCCGAACATTCTTTTTAAATAAACAAATTTTTTAAAGCAATCAATAATAAACAATCCACAAAAAACAAACGTATTTAAGGGGGTCAGTCCGTAAGCATAGTTAGCATGCTTAGATTTTTTTAACTGCTCTTTTTTTTTTTTTTAGCCTCTTTGTCCCCTTTTTATATAATTTTCACTTAAACATTCTCAAAACTACTTGTCCTTAGGTAAAATAAACAAACCCATTTTTAAATCGAAAATAAAGTCTTTTAAGACACATTTTATTTCTGAGTTAAGACCACAAAAACAAGGGGTGCCCGCTAAAGGTACTTGACAGAGTTTTTTTTTTTTTTAACAATGCTTGTTCACCAACATACAATAATAAACAGGTTTCGTTCCCCCAAATGTCTTTTGTAATTTCTAAACATTTTTGTCCAAAAAAAAAATTTTTTTGCTGCAAAAAAAAAAATTTTTCTTTAAACTTTTCAAGGGGAGAAAAAAAAAGGCCAATAAAATTAAAAAAAAAAAATAAAACCCCAACACCCACACCCCCCCCCCCCAATAGAAACGGCGGGTCTTTTGGCAAAACTCAAAAATCCACGTTTTTTATTAGAATATTTTTCTACATTTTTAATAACCGGTCTTTTAGTTTTTCTTCAATGTTTAACTGAGCATCACAAACCAAAAAAAATGTGCATTTTTATTGGCCGTTTCCGTCTGCTTTCTTGTGAAATTTTTATTTTTATACCATCTTGCCCTACCTTTCTCCACTTCCAAACAATCTGTTGTCAAATGTGGATCTAAAATCCAACCACAGCCCATATTTGGTTATTAAGTAGTCTTCGAGCTTACATCATAAAGGCGAAGTTTTTTACATACCGATCAACTGCAGGATCCCTTTGCCTACCTCCAGCGAACAACTTTCTTATTTCATCAAAGTGTTGGTGAGGTAAAAGTCCGCGCCCTGAATACAACTGATCAGACTTGCCATTTATTGCACAGTCAACCTTCTCAATTTTTGGATTATAAAACGCTTCTGATTCTCTCTGAAAAGGAGTTGTTTTCTTCAGTAAACAAGAACAAAATTCCTTTAAAGACTTAAAGACTGATTTAATGTATGTTCCAAAGAGTGTCTCACTTGTTTCTATTTTCTGTAATGAAGTGTATAACTTTCATAATAAATAACTGTTTATTTTTATACTGGGTTAAGATTGTTCTGGCCAGTCAGGGGGTTTGTAACAACATCAAACTCAAGAGAGATGTCGCTGACTGATGTATTTAGCTTCAGGTCTTCAGACAAACGACAGAACCGCTAGGATTAAATGTCATTTATAAGTAAGTTTTCTTTTAGTGCGCCTTGGTAATATGGCATATGCGTCTTAAACAGCTCAAAATCTAGAGGGATGCAGAAAACTGTTGCCAAATGCTTCTGCTACTGCCTCATCTTTAACATCATTCTTTGCATCCCCCGCTTTAAGCCTGTGCTTGAGACCGTTTGGGCTTTGTATTCCCTGATAAACTTCTCTTTCCTTTCTTTTTTAGGCAGCCATAGATCAGAATAGAGGGCAAAAATGTCTGCCTCGCCTAGTAAAAGACTTCTCTGCCCTCCAGTTTAATTACTATATGATTAACGATAGCCCTGCCTAAATTAGCAACAACGCTTGCATTAGGATCTTCCGATGTAATATCTATTTTGAATGATAGTTTAGCGTGCCTGGCATTATAACATCGTCAGCGCCAAGATCCGGAAACTATACTATTAAAGTTTGTCCAGGTCAACTGTTGATGGAGTATTTACACTAATTACAGTCTGCCTTATACCTTTTACGCCATGGGGTTCCTTCTCTTTTCTGTATGGATCGAGGTCACAACCGTATGAGTTCATTTTTTATAAAACAAAAAAGAATATAAATAAAAAATATGGATGAAGATTTTGACGCGATGATCCTTTGAAGAAGAAAGAGACTTGCCGGCCCTTCATTTGAAGAAGATGAAACAGAATTAGCTCCTTCATTGCGCGAAGAACTTGAAAGAGCGGCAGAAGGCTCTTCAATCCCTTCATAAGAAGAAGCAGAAACACCCCCTTCAGTTAGCGCATCCGTGCAGAACTATTAACAAATAGAATTAACTCATTCTACATAAGCTTAGGACTAGAGCGCCAGAAGGCCATAGTCCCTTTTGATTTAAGATAGATAAAAGCAACCATCTGTATATAAGAACTAGCAGAGGAAATTTTGTAAGAGTTACTACAAAGCCAGACCCAACTAAGTTTTTAAAAACTAAACACAATTATTAGACAGAGGATTCCTGTTGCCGACCAAAGGCGATTAAAATTTAAATTTAAGCCTGAGGCTGTTAGTCTTTTACAGAACTTGGGCAAGAGTTGCCAACACAATCTGAAATAGAAATGACCCCTTTTCGGGATTTAGGTCCAAGAACAATGAAGCAATAGCAGAAATTGAGGCGAGTTTTAGTGAGGAGACAGTCAGAAAAACATTAGAAACAATTGACGATCCTCCATTGCCTATCGTGACCTCCTGGCCCTTAATGAACGCCTAAAGACAATAAGAGGCGAACTAGAAAACAATTTGGCAAAACGTGGTGAGCTGATAGAGAGATAGAAGAAGAAAAAATAAACTGGCTGATGCAGACGATAACAATTTAGGGTCAGAAGAAAAGGCTAGAATACAGAGAAATACAAGAATTTAAAGGAATTAAGAAAAATTAGGATAGAAACGCTGTCTGATAACAGAGAAAAGCTGCATCACAAACAAGCAGAATAAAGAAACTATAAACAAAATACTTCATGAAAACACACGTTAGCAGAAAGAATAAGGACTCTGTTCAGGGAACAGGGGATTACAATAGTTAGCATATTAACAGCTGTTGGGTTTGCTATCTCTACACTTGTTTATGCTTTAACTGGCAGTGCGCCAACAGGGTCAGTAGCGCCACCGACGCCTCAGCCTGGTAAAAGTTGGATTAGAAAACAATTACATCATCTAGCAAGCCTATTAAAGAAGTTAGCTGCCAAAGCGCTTGATGCTCTGCCTGGCATAATGGCAGTGTTGTTAGTTTGGGTTTTTGTCTACTATAGGCAAAGTTTGCTGGTTATATGGCTGACCATCTGTGGACGTTAGGAGTGCTAGCTGCTGGATTAATTTTTTAGTGAAATAAAGTATGGCTAATCCAGTAAAAGTTAAAAACACAACAAGGGCTGTCTTTTCGCTAGTGTGGCTGTCAGTGTGAGGCGCATTAACAGGTGGCGTGCTTTCTGGGCTGCTTTCTGGCTGTGGGTCACTTATAACTAGATCGCTTTCTTCAGGGTTAGGTACTTTCTTTAAAATGGATGGAGCGGGCCTTGTGTTTAAGCTTTGACTGTGTCCTAAGTTTTGATCGTCTCCAGCTATGAGATTTCATTGTTATAATTCTGTATCATGCCAATCTGTAGTCTAAGGTCAGAGGGTGGCATGTATAATCCATGGCCTACAACAAAGTCAACCTTTGACCTAGCATGTGCAAGAACGGCTTGATACCTTTGTATGCTGGCAGGCAAATCAACAGCAGAGTTAATAGCATCTTCTAAATTGGCTAGAAATTGTTTTCTGGCATCAAAGCCGATAGATTGATCTAGTATGCTAGACTTGGTCTGTGCTTGTGCTCCTAATAGGCACCAAACATATGTCCGTATGGTGTCATTAAGCCTTTGCACTCCTGGATTGTTAGGGCCTCACTTTCATCTAAGATAAATGTTGTCCAGCTTTGGGATGTTTTTGTTCTATGGATCCTAATCGAACTTGTTTGTCTGGTTGAAAAGAAGTATGGCCAGGCCAGTAGTCATAAGTATATTCCTTTTTACACCCCACAAATACAATGTGCCTAACCCATGATTGCGGTCTAACTTTTGTCTAAAATCAGTTGAAGGACCCAATGTTAAATTCGTTGCAGATTCTTTCATATGCATTATTGTCCATTGGGCTGTTGAATGGATTAAACGCGCTGTCGCTTGGGAGGGCTACTTGTAGTTCAGTTAGTATGCGTCTGTACTGGTAATAAACATGAAAGTTATATACTGACCTTACTAAAAGATTGGGGTGGTTTAAATGGTTTGCATATGAAACCCCACAGCCAGTAGTTGCGCAGTAAATGGCAAAATTTAACTGATTCTGGTAAAACGCCATAGGGTGGATGACCATGCTGATGGCACTCTATCATTCTTTATTGGCGGATTTAAATATTTAGTTAGTGGGTTTACAAGTCTGACTTGGAAGCCGCATGATTCATCTACTGCAATGGTTAGATTGCTGAAGTCTAAATATTTAGGATTATAAAACGCTCCTACATTGTAAGTGCACTTTCGTTGTATTTAAATGGTTCCATTTTTAAATTAGTTTTTTAAATAGTTATAAAAAGGATGTTCATCTATATAACCAAGCAAAACGAGCGTGTTTTTAAACATACCCCAATGACAATAGACCGGAAGTTGTGGGATTGCTTTTAAAAGAAATTGGCTTTAAAGTTATGTGGTTTTTAACATATCTGAAGGGCTCAGAATAATTGGATTAATGTTATTGACGAACAAGGCAATCAAGTAAAACCATATAACAATACCCATGGTTACTACAACTTTTGTTCTTTAAAAGAGGTACTTAGCAATTTGGCATACTGCTGAAATTAACGAGGCAAACCTCAGATTACTAATACATTTCCCACTAGAAGAAAAAAGAAAAGTACACTTTCCTAGAGGACTTGCTCGAATCTTAGGCTTTCACAGTGGCGCTAAACTTATAAATTTAGTACAGGAGAAGAGATTATCAATTTGAAGGTAATAAACCTTCTGAGTTTCTCGTGAACCCAAATTTTTGTATGTCCATTACAACAGAAAAAAACAGATACTAATTTGTTTAACGGATACCCATCTACTGTTCACGAGCACTGCCGTCAATTAAGGCGGGGTTTTGCGATTATCAGCTATATACTTTTGGGCGGAGACCAGTAAATTTTAAAGAATTAATTGAGGGATCAAAATTCATTGGATGAAAAAAACGAACCAAGACGGAAAGCCAGTTGATTGTTCAAAATTATTAATAGTTCTTGAGGTAGAGAGCATATTAGAAAATTAGTAAGGACCAGTCCCGCAGACGTTAATAGCGTTAAGAAGTAGAAGAGCGTGCTGAATTAGATTTTATTTTTAGGAGAGAATGAAATATTTTGCCACGATCACCCTCTTAATTTCTCTTGTTTTTTGTGCAAAAAATCTGAAGAAGTTATATGTCGTCCGTAGTGGGCCAGGGGGTGCGTGAGTGTGGCTTAATTAACTGGGTCAAACAATCGCAGTCGGTTTCACCTAGTTTACCTGCACTGCTTTGTAGGACAAAAAGTGAGTTTGTATGCGTGCGTAGGTGGGGTGAGTGGGGGTGGGTGGGGCGGTGCGTGTGTGGGGTGGGTGGGGTGGGTGTGCGTGCGTGGGGTGGGTGGGGGCGGGTTGGTGTGTGTGTGTGGGGTTGGGGTGTGCAGGAGTTTTACTCCCGTAGTATTATATTCGGCCTTGTGGAAGGCCGTTCTAGAACCAGGCGGTCGGTGGGCGGTGACACAGTCTGCGTATTTTTAGCCTTGTGGAGGTGCCTTTCTAGGATCCCGCGGTCGGTGGGCGCGAGACACATACTGGCAGGAGTTACCTCCCCAATAGGCTGGGCTGGCTAGTATTGATTTTTTTCACAGCAACGCGTTTTTTATAATCGTCGCTTTGCCAAAACTCGCAAAAGCCCAACGTCGCTTTGCATATATTTTAAAATTACTTTCATTTTCTCATACAAGCTGTGATCGAAATTCCAAGCTTGTGGAACTTTGGATAGTAGAAAAAAAAATTGAAAATTCCATCAGTTTTCTACACAGCCTGGTTCCAATCAAATTCGTTTTCAAAATAATTTCTCTCCCAGGATGCTTGGTAGATTTTTTTTAAAACAGCTTTTGTTCTTTCAAGCCAATGACCTAAAAACAAAGATTGTTTGAAGAGTTTTAGGAATTCCATCTTTGATCTCAGAGCCAGCTTCAGTAAAAACTGGCGTAACTTTCGGTAATGTTTTTCAGCTTCATAAAAGCGCCTTTCTTCAATCGGCCATCACGTATCTCTACAAAACAATTATCGTAAAAAAAATTCTTTTTTGATCATCCGAATAAAGCAAATGCTCAGTTTGTGCTTTCTTTGAAGAACTAGCATCCATTGTGGTTTCTGTGAAACAACCGGCTTCCAGACTCAGCCATTTCTGTTCAGAGCACTAAACAACACGTCTTCACTTCTATCAACTACCTGGATAATGAGGAAGCCCCCGTAGAAATGATGACATTCCTCCCTGTCGATTGGTTGAACGTGCACACGCGACACTCGGCCCATCGCGTGATGATTAATAATGCAGTGCAGACCTGTGTCGCATTGCGACAGCCTGTCGAATTTATCGATTTTGCGGTGTTAGTCTGGGGCCAGTCTGGAGTAGGATTGCCAATCCATATAAATTTTAAAATATTTAGTTAATTTTATGTCCCCTGGAGAGAATGTAAATATCTTTGTTCAAGATCACCCTATCTTATCTAGCACGCAAGCCCCCATTTTTAATGTACTAATTGCGTCAATTTTAGAGGTTTTTGTGTGTTAATTTTGTTTGTGAAAAGGCGTTAAATTTGGCCAAAACTGACATGAGAAGGACGTGACTTGGATGTGAAAAGGGGGTTTTCGTGCAAGATAAGATAGGGTGGTCTTAAACGAACATATTTACATTCTCTCGCTGTCATCAGGATGGTTTTGGTTTACCCACCGCCGATGTTATATAGCTGTGGGCTCCCGTTTGCGGTTGTTTGTACGTGCGGGTTGGCTGCACGTGTTTTTTGGGGCTTTCAGGTTTTTGTTTTGGGTGTGTTCACTAACAACGATTTCCATTTATGCCAGCATTGTTTACTATTTCTGTTTTGGTGTTTAAAGTTGCTAAGTGTGGTTTGCATAGTATTAACCATTTTTCAGTTAAACATAGGTTGCACCTTTTTGAAACATTGCTGTATGGTGATGCTCTTTTTATGATTTTCCAGGATATATTGTAGCTTGTTTTTGCGTCTTTAAGTTTCCAGATATATTTGCTCAGTTCTGTTTGGTTTTTATATTTTTCTTTATTAAATGACTGTTTGTGGTTTGCATATCTGGTTTTGAAGTGGTTTTCAGTGATCCCTATGTATGTTTCTTTTCATTTTCTGATGTCACAGTAGCCTGGTATACAATGTTGTTGTGAAGACATTTATTGTTTAGTGGGCACTGCTCCTTTCTGGTGCAATTGCAAGATTTCCTTTCTTCAACCCTTCTTTGCTGTGTTGATTTTCATTTTGTTGGATGCGTCAAATAGGTTTTTGAGGTTGGGCATACATGAGTACGATAGTTTGACAGTGTTTTTGGTAAATATTTTGGACAGTTTGTGTTCTTTTGGAAATGAAGTTGTTAGGATTTTGAAGAATTCTTTCCCTATGTTTGTTTTGAGTTTCCCATCGTATGGGGGTTATACCATATGATTTTTCTTTTCCTATTTTTCTTGCTTTTATTTGTGTTGTTGTCTGGGTTGTATTGTAATTTGTAATTGTATCCACTTGTTTGTAGTGTCTTCTGATATTCTACTGCTGCATTGTTGAACACTCTCTCACTGCATGACAGGTTTGATAGTCTCTTGTTTATACCATGGGTATGGTCTTTAATACAGATGGTGGATGGTTACTTTTGGTGTGTACATAAAGAGGTGTATCGTTGGTTCTTGTTATGTGATTGTTGAGATCCAGTGTTACGTCTAAGTAGTTCACTACCTTTTTGTTTGCTTCAATGGTAATCTTTAAGTTGTGGTTTTGGAAGATTTTGCATAGTTCTTTCTTCTTGTTTTCGATGGTTCTTGGATTGTTGGTTAGTGCAGCAAGGCCATCGTCTCTGTATAGTCCGACTTGTTTTCCCGAGTTTTTTCTTGATGTTGGACAGCATGAATATCCGACCAGTTCACATGTTTCTGCACCATCATATGATCCCATGGTTACGTCGAATGTTAACATGTTGAGTTTCTGTTGGTTTTCCTGATCCAGGTTTCATTTTTGCTGTGTAGTAATGTTTTCTTGGTGTGGAAATGATTTCCTGATGACAGCGCAACACGCTCGAAACAAATTTGTAGATAGTTTTAAGATTCCTCTTTTAACTTGTTTTAACTAATGTTGCTCCCCAAGGGTTGAGCACTTAAAAAATTGTTTTAGGCATTTTTTAAATATACTGATCTCTCTCTCTCTTCTCTCTCTCTCTCTCTCTCCTCTCTCTCTCTCTCTTCTCTATATATATATATATATATATATATATATATATATATATATCTGTCAATGATGTTAAAAAGGAAGGTTCCTTTTTAACATCATTGACAAATGTTGCTCCCCAAGGGTCGAGCACTTTTAAAATCATTTAGGCTCTTTGGTTATATTCATATATATATATATATATATATATATATATATATATATATATATATATATAATATATAATACAATTGTGTGTGTGTGGTGTGAGTGTGTGTGTGTGTGTGTGTGTGTGTATGTGTGTGTGTGTGTGTGTGGTGTGTGTGTGTGTGTGTGTGTGTGTGTGTATTGTCATCCACGATGTACTAACCCTTATGATCCATTCATCATATTTTTAAGCACAAGTTTTTACAAAAATCCAGACAAATGGTGCTCATGTGGTTTTTGATTAATCTTTGTTTTGTTTTTGATACGTGTAATTGAATTCAGAGTTTGTTTGCAGATGGCCATTAGGATTATCACTTACTTCCTCACCGCCATGTTTGAAGAGTTGTGCTGGACGTTGTTACCACAATTCAACAATTGCTCTGGTGCTATGGCTTCTACAGGGAGTATTTGTTGTTGTTGTCGTACCCTGGCTAAAGACTCCAGGATCATCCGAACAGCCGAAGTACTTGAACACTATGGTACAAATGCATCAACTAGGGATGAGAACATTACGTGTGTGACCGTTTAGATTACATCCGCCACGTGGGCAGCCACACTCCGACTTCGAGGGATGTTGAGACTCATAATGTTGTTCTAGGAGCTTGTCACGACTGAAGTCAATCCCCACATAACTATGCAGAGCATAACAACATTTTGATGTAGCCCTTGGTGTTCTAGCGTATGTCAAATTGGTCTGACACAGCCCTAAGCCAGGACGGTAAGGGAGTATTTGAAAGTCATTCACTTTCGATGAATCCTGGACTGAACACTTGGATCTCCCTCGTTCTTTGTTGTAGAATTGAGAGCAATATTCAGTTCATTTATTTCATGACGTCTCCCTCCCGTGTCAGACAGCTGCCATCTTCGTCATGAACGGTGCTGACTTCACTCCGCTTCCGCTTCTGTTCGGTCTCTTCTTCTTTTTCTGCGTACGCAGCTGAAACTCCTGCGGACACTCCCTGTATAGACAGGCAAGGCTAATCCCATCTACCCAACAAAGGAAGTGGAGTTTTGTGTGTATGACCGTTTTTTTATCCTGCCATTAGGACAGCCATACTCCAACTTCGGGAAGCTTTTGTTCGGTCAAAATCTTTTGCACTCTTCAAAGCTGATTTTGTGTTCTGTTGTCGTTTAACTTCCCCCCCCCCCCCCCCCCCCCCCAATGGTTTCATAGTTTTTCGTTTTAGCTTTCTTCGCATTCTTCATTTCTTGACTGATCCTCGGGGTTTCTAGCGCCGTGTTCCTCCCTCCCTTCCTTCCTTCCTTCACTTCTTGTGTGGTTTGACCTCTGTCTGGTGTCACACCTCCCCAAGATACTGCTCTTGACCCATGCTTGGACTACCACCGGCCTATTTCTGGACCTCTGCTGGTGTTCACCCCCAAAGATACGCACTTGACCTATGGCTTGGACACCACCGGCCTATCTCTGGACCTCAGTTGGTGTTTCAGTCATCAATTCGTTGAAATTGTTTAAAAGCGCTTCAAGGAGAAGCAGTGGAACAGCTTTTTCTCCTATGGCTGCTTGGAATTGCTAGGTGATGTAAGGATCTTTCAGTCTGTCAAGACTGAAGTTGAAAAGGTGTTTTCACTCTCTTGCTGTTTGTCACACACCCATGTTGTGAACAGACACACTTGCATTCACAACCACAGTATGCTAACTTCGTAACACAACACACAATCACTCCATTCACCCAAAGGACACTATCACAATTGAATTGAGTTTTCTATAAACGCTCCCTTTACTCACAAAGAAAAGGTCTTAATTCTTGTTTGCACTTCACAGCATTTTCCAACACATATTTCTTCTCTTTACAAGATAATTCCACACATACAAACAATAATACCATATTGAAAGTTTTATCAAAAATCAAACACACTCACACATGTTACACTATCAGTTCTTATATTAAATAGTATCAATAAAGACAAATCTTGACTTGAGGAGCTTTCTTTCACTTGGCTGTACCACCTCTGGACCATCACAGCCTGGACTCTCACTAGGGTCGTACAGCTCAAGCCTGGACCACCCCTGGACGCTGAGGGAGTCTGTAACGAAACCCTAGGTCCAGGGTTAACCTCTACAAATGAACTTTATTTATTTTTTCTCTTCCTCTCATTATTATTCATACCTCCTTTTTAACTCCTTTCACATTCACTCCAAGATCAATATAAAATACTCACATGAGTCTTGTTCCGCCAACCTATTCCTACCTACAGTTGGGGTACAGAACGAAATCTTTATACAACAATATTTTATTTGCTTATTCTTCTTTTCTTTTCGCGTTCAATGTTCATCTTTCTCTTTTTCCCAAATAGCGCAATATCATCAAATCTTTATAATTATCAAACTTCTGTTATCATTGCAATTACACCTTTACTGTAATTGCTTTAACCAGTATACAACCCCAACTGGTACTCACCTTCTAGGGATTAAGCGACAAGCCTACCCTAGTAGACTTCCAGTCTACATCTACACTCTATACTCGAGTGAACTTGCCACGCCAGGCATATTACACCCACCAAGGGTTAAGCACACCCAAACCAGGGTTGCATCGGACAAACCAGTCCAATCATAGTCTACATCTACACTCTATACTCGAGTGAACTTGCCACGCCAGGCATATTACACCCACCAAGGTTAAGCACACCCAAACCAGGGTTGCATCGGACAAACCAGTCCAATCATATAGCACACCCAACCCAGGGTTGCATAGGACAATCCTAGTCCTAACTATGTTAAACCCAACGAGGGTTACAATCAGACATCCTCCTATGTCTGTGTCCAGAGCTCCTCTGAAGTAACAATAGCCTTCCACCCTTCCTCACATTGGGTGAACACAATTCACAATCCACTCAGCGTCCTACTCTTCCGCATCACTGGCGGTTGCACTCCATGAATACAAAAAAACATCAAACCCATAGGTTCCATTCCACAATTGCAAACATTACAAAATCTCTTAATTGATTTGAAACTTTTCCATTCACATCACTTTTCCTCATTCACATGACACTGTTCTTCAACCGTACTTTTTAAAAGTTCATTAAAACGTCCTCTTGGTCACTGCCAAGGTCAGTTCCTAGGAATGTCCTTCTGTCAGCCCTATTGATGCTAGATCTGTTCCGGTTCTCCTCAAGGATTGTTGCCATCTGCAACGAAATCAGGCACATTGGCCAGTGCCCCACACCATGGACTCAGTTATTAAACTTATCGCTGTTTTTCCAGGAGAATAGAAGTGTTTGACACTGCAAGAGTTTCCACCACATCAGTTTGATCAGCAACACCAGGAAAGCAATGCTCAAAATAATTCTGAATAGATTACAGGCACAAAAAAGTTTCCATTATTGGAAAAAAGGGGGATTCCGCAATGGCAGAAGAACCATCGGACAGATCATTAACCTACGTGCCCATTTGCGAAAAATATCTCCAACACTACAGGGAACTCTGTTTCGTCTTCATGGACTTGATTAAGGCATTTGATAGCCTGAAAGGAGATGCTATCTGCCATAATGAAGAAATTTATCATTGGGCTAAAGGTCACCAATTTCCCTAGCTACTATACTTTAAAGCAACAAGCGCAAACGCTGGCACGGGATGCAATTAGACAGTGGTTCTATTCTTCACTCCGGGTTTGTCAGGGCTGCCTTCTACCTTCCACACTTTTCAATATAATCTAAGAAGGCATGAAATTTTATCATGTCCACGATATTTGTCATCTTTAATATACAAGCTTCGACTGAATTCGTGGAAAAACAAATTTTCCCAAAATGTAGCATGTGATTGTTCAAATCTTCTATCAGTGGACCATATTCTTTTTCGTTGTTCAATATTAACTTCACTGTATAACGAATCGAACGTGGATGTGACTGTACATGATTCTATCAAAACAATAATCCACAAACCAGAAATTGTGTAAACAGCAAAAGTGCTTTCCATGGATCAGATTAATAGATTTTTATAAACGTTCCCTTTCCCCTTGCTCCTTTTTCCCTTTTTTTTTAATTTAGTCTAATATCACCAAGTGTGAACAGGCTCTAAATTAAAGAACTCACTCACTCACTTTTGGAAGGCATCATCAGAACGTTTTGTCAGCTGGAAGAAGAACCAGCACAACCCTTGCAGATCACATCGGTGGCCTGGCAGGCGGTGAAGAAGAACTCGCCACGTTTGTTAAGACTAAATGAAACATCGACAAGAGATGGCATGGAACTCAGCGCCGAGAAAGAGCAAGTCAATGGCCAGCCACGACGCCATCACCACTACTGATTATCTGTCAGCGGTCAGAGGCTAGGAGCTGTTCAACGGTTCACGTATGTGGGATCCGTCATTAGAAATGAGAAATTCAAACCAGACATCTCCTAAGGGTCGAGGAAGACAAACTCAGTGTGGTACAGACTACAACCTGCACGGAAAGACAGTAACATCCACAGAGAAACACCATGCCAGCTCCTGTGTGCATCGGTATATTTCATCTGGGGGCCGCAATAGCTCAGTGGTAGAGCGCCGGACTCGCAATCTTGGTGATTCTGGGGCTGCGGGTTCGAATCTCCGCCGGGCCGTTTCGGTGCAGGGGGGATTTTTCCCCTCGGAGTTAACATTGGTTCTGGCACACACGTAAAATCCTATCTCCAACTTTCGGGAGAGAAGGCCAGTTTGGCCGTTGGTATGGATGACACGTTACACATAGCATGCACCCTGCCTGAGAAATGGAAAGAATGAAGAAAGTAAGGAAATTGAGTGAACGATATTGAACAATACTGACTGGATGACACGGGAAACGACTGAATGAAGCGCCAGCTGGTAGCTCTTCAGTCGGCACTACCCAAGTAGGCAGCCCGTTGTGTAAACGAGTGTGGATTGTAAAGCGCTTAGAGCTTGGCCTCTAAACGAGGATAGACTATATAAGTATTCATAATAATAATGATAATAATAATCTTCCTGTATGCATACCAGACATGGACTCTCACAGCGAATCTTGAAAGATGAATCCAGACTGAGACAAATGAAATGTTATTGCAAAGTACCAAACATCAGGTGCACTTACCATAAAACCACTGAACAAGTGTGTCAAACCATAAAAAGCAACACATCGGACCATACGAAGATTTGCTGACATAGTTAAAAAGAAAGAAGAAAAAAAGGAAAGAAAGACTAAGAAAGAAAGACGGAAAGACAGAAATGGAACTGCGTCGGTATGCCCACTAATCGGATCATGGTCTTGCTCAAACTCTCTCTCTCTCTCTCTCTCTCTCTCTCTCTCTCTCCTCTCTCTCTCTCTCTCTCTCTCTCTCTCTCTCTCTCCTTCGGGAACTGTTGAGGGAGGGAGACGGAGAGACAGACAGAAAAAAAGAAAAAGAAAAAAAAGCACCCAGTGGACTGAAAAAATTGCAGAATGGACAAGAAAACCGTCTGCAGAGGTCCAGCCCTTGGCACACAACCGATAGAGCTTGTTTGCAGGAACCTGTGGAAAAGTCCTCCAATACGGCACCCCAGTGACGGAATAAAGGGAGGAGAAGAAGAGTACCTTAGCGGACTAGCTGGAATTATCTGCACGACCTAGTCCTCTCTGACTTCAGGACGTCGATAGATCAGCTATTTCTTCTTTTTCTTTTTATTTCAGCTATGTCTTTTTATTATTTGGTTCTTATTCTGCGGGTTGTTATGCATGTAATAATGCATGAATGGACATGATCTCCGGCAGAGCCTCACGTAGAATTTCCTCCCCTGGTTGTTCTCACTCCGAGATGGCTTTGGCATAAACCTAAGCCACCACAAAAAAAAAAAAAAAAAAAAAAAGCGTCCAATTGGAAAAAGAAAAGTTTCTGAATCACTAACGCTAGATATGCATTATCTTCTGTTTTATATGTATTTATGTATGTTGTTGTTTGAGGGTTTTTTGTGTGTTTTGTTTTGTTTTGTTTTTCATGGAAGAACTCCGGTATTCCGTTTTGCGTGGTGACAACTCCATTATGACTTGGTGTAGGCTGAACTACAATCGATAGAATGGAGGCGCGCGCGTACGTGTGTGTGTGTGTGTGTATGTGTGTTTTGTGTGTGTATGTGTGTGTGTGTGTGTGTGTGTGTGTGTGTGTGATAGAATGACAGAATTGAAATAACTAAAAACTATTTCTATGCACACTCTGTGTGTGTGCGTGCGTGTGTGTGTATGTGTGTGTGCGCGCGCGCGCGCGCGTGTTCACGACAAAGCTGAAACTCAGAGGGAAAAAAGTTCAATACATATCAGCATGCACGTGTATATGGGGTGTGTGTGTGTCTGTGTGTGTGTGTGTGTGTGTGTGTGTTGTGTCTGCACCACACACACACACACACACACACACACACACGCGCGCGCGCGCGCGCGCGCGCGCGCGTACCTAGCACACATAAAGTTTGGGGCTGAAAACCAAAAGAAACAAACAAACAAAAAACTATTAAAAAAAATAAAAAAAAAAACCCTCTAAAAAACCTCGAGTCTGTCGATGGAAAACGCCTGTGCACGTAATAACTAGAGAACGTGAGCTTTCACTGTTTGACTGTGGAGGGTGGGGGGAATAAAGAGCTCTCATCCTGGCTTGACCGCAAGAGTTTATCGGGGTGTCGGAAATGAGTGCGGGGGCCCAGTGAAAAAAAGACACCACGGGCACAGCGGGAGCAGCTGCGCGCCTCCGAGCTCCGGCAATCTATTGACGAAATTTTATCTGGTCAATTCCATTTCTCTCCGAGAGGGGTTTAGAAAGAAAAAAAACGTCTTGGTTTTCCCTTATTCTTCAACCACCGCCACCCCCCACCCCCACCCACTACCCCCCCCTCCCCTTCCTCCCCCTTCCTGCCCCCCCCCCCCCTCCCGTTTCCTCCATCCTTCCCACCCCCTTCCTCCCCCTCCCCCTCCCACCCCTCCCCTACCCTCTCTCTTTTTTTTTAACCCGGTGCCTCACTTCATCTAGTTTTAATCTTAAACGTGTTTGCGCGCCAAATTGGAATTTTTTTTTTTCCGGTGGCCCGGTCGTAGGCGGACAATTTGGGGAGCGATTCCGTTTCGGAATGCCTGTGAATCCCCCCACGGTTTTACGAGGGCAAAACGGTCCGCGAGGAATATGCAAATGTTATTCCGTGAAAGGAACACTTTTAGTAGTTTCCTCTTCTTCTTCTTCTTCTTCTTTTTTCTTTATGAACTCGACTTACGGCTCAACTTCCTTCTCCCCAACTGCCCCCCCCCCCCCCCCCCTACCACCACCACTCCAGATTCCATCTCTCCTCTCTCTCTCTTGAGGTGGTCTGTTTTATTAAGATTTTTTTCAGTTTTTTTTTCTCTCTCTATTTATTGGAAACAAAACAACCAATCAAACAAACTAAAAGGCTATCATAGTAAAACCTCTCCTCTCTCCTCTCTCTCCCCTCTCTCTCTCTCACTCTCTCTCTCTCTCTCTCTCTCTCTCATTCTTTGTTGCATTCACAGTGAGGTGGTCTGTTTTATTAATGACTTTTTCCAGATTTTTTTTCTCTCTATTTATTGGAAACAAAACAACCAATCAAACAAACTTTAAGGCTATCATAGTAAAACTCTCTCTCTCTCTCTCTCTCTCTCTCTCTCTCCTCTCTCTCCCACTCTCTCTCTCCTCTCTCTCTCCTCTCTCATTCTTTGTTGCATTCACAGTGAGGTGGTCTGTTTTTAAATGATTTTTTCCCAGATTTTTTTTCTCTCTATTTATTGGAAACAAAACAACCAATCAAACAAACTATAAGGCTATCATAGTAAAACTCTCTCCTCCCTCCTCTCTCTCTCCTCCCTCTCTCTCTCTCTCTCCTCTCTCTCTCTCTCTCTCTCTCTCAGTTGTATTCACGGTGAGGTTGGTTTTATTAATGACTTTTGAGATTGTTTTTCTCTCTCTTTTATTGGAAACAACCCAAAATCAAACTATATGGCTACATGGTAAAAAAAAAAAACCCCTCTCTCTCCCCTCTCTCTCCTCCTCTCCCCTCTCTCTCTCCTATAACGATAAGGAAGTCTTTTAAGTAAAAGAAATGCACGTAAATTGTTAATTAGATACCGTCGAACTTTCGTACCTGATCACGTTGAGTACTGTAACGCCAGACGCGATAAAAACATCTTTTGAAGAAAAAGAGAAAGCATTTAACAGAATTATGTTAGATAAATTAGTCGCCCTCCATTAAGTGCCAAAAGGAGTTTCGGGACAATGCGCAAAATTCAGAAAAGAAGAAATTCACCCCCAAAATAATATCAGTCGGGAAAATCGGTTTCAACCATTTAAGAAATTGCTGAAAGAAATGATGACATTGACAACAATATAGGGCAAGAAGACGAGAGTGATAACGACGACGACGATCATAGTCATTTAAATCGCTCTATATCGAAAGAAAAATAATTTTTGCTTTAAGTAAACTGAGAAAATCGAAAAGCTGCCGGGGCCAGAGGGATCAATTTGGTGAAATGAAAAAAAAATGCATGCAAATCCGATCTGGGGGGGTGACTTTTTTCACAAAATTTCTGAATACTGTATTTGATAAGGGTGTGTTTCCTAAAATAGGCCGAATCTATTGTTCTCCCAATCATATAAAAAAAGGTGACGTTAATAATCCAGACAACTACAGAGGGGTCTCGCTGGCAACTCGGCAGTAAATTATATAGTGCTAAATTTTTAATAAAGAAATTCAAGAATGGGTCGAAAAGAATAAATTACAGGCAGATTTCAAGCTGGATTTAAACGAAATTATTCGACTATAGATCACATGTTTTTTTTTGATGGCCTTTGTTCAAAAACAATTTTGTCTAAATCGAAAATTATATGACTTTTATTGATTTTGAAAAAGCATTTGACTCTGTCAACAGGAGTGTTTTGTGGCCAATTTTGGTGAAGCATGGAATCCGGGGTAAATTGTATAAATATGTTTAAATTTTGACTCTGTGAAAGCGACCCGTGAGATGCGGATCATCTCTAACAGACTACATAAACTGTACACTTGGAGTTAAACAAGTGGATGTCTGTAGTCCCATTCTTTTCCTATGTTTATTAATGAATTAACTTTAGAAGTAATACATAATGGTAAGCATGGAGCTCAGTTAGTAAACGATGCATTGGAATTTTCACCCTCCCCCTTAGTTGACGACGTTATATCAATGTCAGAAACAAAATCAATTAAATGGTATAGAAAGAGCCCTCTGCGTCACTCCATTTGAAAGTAAACATGGCAAAAAGTAATATAGTGTTTTTGGAAAGGGGGACATCTCGCTGCACGAAAAAATGGGTGTACAACGGAATGCGTATGCCAGTCGTGAATGCTCTTTGTACTTGGGTATATAATTTTTCAACACGTTTAAGTTTCCCGGGTTTTTCTTTCAAAGACCTTGTAAGTAGAGCTAAACGTTGCTTACTTTGTATTTTAAAGAAATTGCGTTTTGCTTAATAATGAGTTTCTTACACTGTTTTAAAGTTGTTTTGATTCTCAAATTCAACCCACAGCACAATACGGAAACTGAGTTATGGGTCTTGAAACTGCTTCTATACACATTGAAAAGATTCATTTTAAATGCATTGAAAAAGTTTCTCGGTGTTTCAATGCAAACGCCAAACGATTTAGTTTTTGGGAGACCAATAGGTATCCAATCCATTTACTTTCTGTGGTAAGTGCATTCATTACTGGCTGAAAATAACCCGGATGGGAAAACCCAGTAGACTACCACATAAAGCATATAAAATGTTAGTAAAAGCTAGATGCTAGGGTAAAAGTAATTGGGCCTCTAAAGTGAGGTTAAAACTGTACGAATTTGGGTTTGGCTTTGTGTGGGAGAATCCAAGTGTAGATGACATAAATGGTTTATTTGTATGTTCCAGCAAAGGTTTAAATTTAAATGTAACTGACGAGATGGAATTGTCATATCGAGGACCAGTTGCCGATTTGATGTTTACAGAGTGCTAAATCCTGCACACTGTATTCCGAAGTACTTATCAATGCAAATTTAACAGACATATTAAACATATTGTTACTAAATTCAGATTTGATGTATCGGATATCTGTGTACATTCTAACCGTTATCGGCCTTTTATTGATCGTAATTTACATGTCCGCTCTGCATGAAGATGATGAAAAATGAAGTTCATTTTGTTCTGTCTTGTCCTGTACGACAAGGGATCAAACGCAATTAATCCCACTTAGGTATCAAAAAACCCTTTTTTCTTCAAACTCATTATGTTTAAAGGCATCATCGAAGAAAACACTACCAAACAGTTCGCTTTGTATTTGTATAAAGCTTTCAGAATGCGAAATGATGTGTTAAGATAACAAATGTTAAGTTTGCCAGATTGTGTTTGCATTGATGAATCGCGCGATTTTTGATTTATTTACCCCCTTCTAAGGGCAATGGCCTTTACGAATAAACATCTGCATCTGCATCTGCATCTCTCTCTCTCTCTCCACTCTCTCTCTCTCTCATCTCTCTCTCTCCTCTCTCTCTCCTCTCTCTCTCTGGTGTTGGATTATGTGATCCGGTGGATTAATGTTTTGCTGTTATTTTTTACGTTAATAGAACAGACTAAAATATTGATTGTTTGTATATATATATATATATATATATATATATAATTTTTTTTTTTTTTTTAACCGCACGTGCAGGAGAACGTCCAAGTTTTCACCCTCTGTAGGAGAAGCGTGGGCAAAACTTACCTGTGCAAGCCTCCAGGCTGTTGATTGAGTTCTTAGAGTTTCCTTTCTTTCTTTTAGTTCTTTTTCTTTCTCCGACCAAAGGCCGAACTCCGCCAAAACTATGATGACTTTTGTCTCCAAAAGTGACAAGGAATAAAACGAAAGCCATATCGCTGTAACGAATACCCCCCCCCCCCCCCCCCCCCCCCCCACGAAAAAAAGAAAAAAGAAAAGGCAAAACGGGTTGACCGTTTCCTTTCTGACGATCTCCTCCGTGTGTCCAGCTAGGCCTACACATGTAGAAGTTCGTATACAGAATGTCAAAAGTCTGGCAATACATGTCAGCGTCCAGTACATTACGGATACACATGTCAAGCATGTGCTGTTCCCGAAAACAAAATGTGGCAGCCCAGACAGTGGATAGATAGGAAGGAAAAAAAAAGAAAAGAAGTTGAACGCGTTCATCAAAAATGCGCTGAAATAAGGAACACAGAGGAGCTGCATCCTAGAAAGGAATGGGGGGAAAAAAAAAACATCGATGAAGACTTGTAAATCTTAAGAAAAACTTCATTTCTAAGCTTGTAAAGCCTTACTTTGGCAAATCTTCCGTGACTGGCTTGTCTATGTGAAATGGAAAGCCCCCCCCCCCCCCCCCCCCCGTCACCAAAACTATGTTTTGGCTTCTTCTGTTTCCCACATCTATTTTCGTTACTGTTTTAAAGTTCAATTCTACACCATCATCTGCAATGCCATGAGTTGTGGTTCCTGAATTTGGTCACGACTACTCTTCGTATTACTTGAAATGGAAACTGTTATGTGTGCGACAGAAAGTGGTATCTAAGATCAGTTGGATGGGTCGGTAGGAAAGAGAGAGAGAGAGGAGAGAGAGAGAGAGAGAGAGAGAGAGAGAGAGAGAGAGAGAGAGATTGAGAGAGGGGAGAGAGAGAGAGAGAGAGAGCGAGAGAGAGAGAGAGAGAGAGAGAGAAAAGAGAGAGAGAGAGAGAGAGAATATTAATATTTCTTCTGTTAGGGCCCAAACCTCGTTACTGTAGCAGATGTCACGTACTTGACACTGTAAATTACATAGATTAAAAAAAAAGGAACAACGATCATTTATGGTGCATGAAAAATATAGAATGGAAAAGAAAGAAAAAAGCGAGAGATGGAGACGGGGAGAGAAACATAGAAAGGCAAGAGAAAACACCGAGAAGAAATGATTTAAAAATTGAAAAAAAAGTGGGAGGAGGGGGGGGGGGGGGGGTATTTTTTGAGAGGGTTTCGTTTTCCCTTTATTTAAACCCGGAATGTTTCTAGCACAGCT
>CM031617.1:58129344-58131844 GCA_018398815.1 Conus ventricosus | reverse complement strand
CAGGCTGCAGGTCAGTGAACAACCTTTGACCTGAAGAACAGTGTTTTCTTTTCTTTTTCTCCCCCCAGATCACGTGCAAATCAGTATGAAAGCGAATAGTTGATATACTGAAAACCTGTTCACTAACCAAATTTAAAGTCAGACCCCCGTTTAGTATGAAAATGTCACTTTTGACCAAAAGGAGGGTTTCCTCCCTTCCACCCCCCACCCCCCACACACACACACACGCGCTCATTTGCTCACACACACACACACACACACACACACACACACACACACACAAAGAAAATAAAAAGTTCCCAGTGAATGTACACTGACCGCGATCCAACACCAACGTGCATCCAAACTGACCAGGCCAGCAGAAAGGTCAAGCCAGCAGAGAGGCCTTGCAGACAAATCACCTCATTTCGCTCGGCCATTTACTGACCATCTGTTTTGACTGGTCGTGTACAAATTGGTACGAATCCTCCACGAAGGTCGGGCACTGGCATCCTGTACTTGGTGAAACTGACCCCCGTCAAGCGTCATTGGCCAGACAGACCCTGTAACTTCCTTCATTAGCCAATTGTCCGGCGCTGAAGATCGATCCCCCAAAGCAAAACAACGGTGCTCATCCTTTGCCAAAAGCGCCGAGTCATACACGTACAGCTCTCTCTGTCTGTCTGTCTGTCTCTCTCTCTCTGTGTCTCTGTCTCTCTCTCTCTGTCTCTCTCTCTCTCATACACAAAGTGTGGCTCGCTCTTACACAAGGACTGCGTTACGCCTGATTTACTTACTCCTGTAGCGGTGGTTGGCCCGGGTTCCGTTCAAATAGCTAACTTTACGTTCGCCACGTATGTAAAAAACGAATGCGATTGGTGGAAAAAGAAAAGAAAAGAGGAGTTATACTAGATTCTAAAGTTGGAGTCTGGCAGAAACATGGTTCGCGAGTCATGTTTGACAAGACGGGTGTACCAGCCCAATATGTCGTTCCTGCTGCTTCAAAAAACCGCTTGATGCATCTTCTTAGAAACAAAGTTACAGTGGCTGTTACAACACCAGCTGAAATAAACTCACACGCCGCACATGCCCTCCCATTTCTATTCTCTCCACTCTCAAAAACGTGAGTCCGTTTTTATACGCAAATACACGCGCGGTCACACGCACACAGGGATTCAGATTCAAACAACTTATTCATAGTAGGCCATGGCCTCCAATGAAGGGGTGTGTGAGCATATGCATAGGAAGCACAATAATTGTAAACAAATGTAATACGTAATGAACCAAAAAGCAAATCGTTGTCACATGTTCAATACGAAACAATTCAGCTCTGAGAGAGAAGAGAGAGAGAGAGAGAGAGAGAGAGAGAGAGAGAGAGAGAGAGAGAGAGAGAGAGAGAGAGAGAAACTATTACTAATATACTTTATTGACATCAGGACAGTACCAGCGTCAATCAAGTTTATGAGACGACATAACAGCATGGAACGGAAATACAGGATGATTTGTCAACTGACTTTAATCAGAACTTGGACGGCAAGTACAGATAGAATGAACCTGGACAGCTACACTCCAAGTTAAAGCCCAATCACCTTGTGGCTGCAGAGACAGTGAACTCTCAGAGATTTACGGTGTCTGTGATAAAGTATGGTGGAGGTGGAGCCCGTCCCTTTCCTTCCACCACCTTTAATGTTCCCTGGGCTGAATCAGGACCATTTTGCTGCTTTGTGGACAGAGAGGATTTTCAAGCCGGAAAAACCCGACTTTACAAATGGTTCGAACTCATGAACATCGATTTCACGGTCGAAGGCTCTTATTATTGACAACGGGACCTCTCCTCTCTCTCTCCTCTCCTCTCCTCTCATCTCTCTCTCTCTCTCTCTCTCCTCTCTCCTCTCTCTCTCCTCTCTCTCTCTCTCTCTCTCTCTCTCTCTCTCTGTGTGTGTGTGTGTGTGTGTGTGTGTGTTGTGTGGAAAAGATACATACACGCACATGCACCTCAGTTCATGGAGAAAAACAATTTCACCCATTCCAACCTGGATTCCGATCTAATCACTCCTGCTACACAGCATTATCACGAATATAAGACTCATGACTTTTCAAATATGAACCAGTCACAAATGACAAGAATTGTCTTTCTTGATTTCAAAAAGGCGTTTGATCTTGTTGATCATTCCATTTTTTTAAAAAGAAACTTTCTATCTGAACTATTCCTCGACAGTCTCATTGTTCCAATCATATTTGAATTATAGGACTTAATGGCAAAACCTCCTCTTGCGGATTTTGTCAGACATGGAGTCCCACAAGGCTCAGTACAAGGCACCCTCTTATTCTGCATCTTCATCAATGATTTGCCATTGTCCATATCAGATAAAAGAGTCACGACAGATTTATTTGCTGATGACTCGTCACTCCAAACAAATGGTGGTGATCTACAAACAGTAGAAACGTCTCTCTAATAAAGTCTGAATGAAGTGTCAGACTGGTGTCATTCAAACTCAATGGTCATACACCCGGCAAAAAA
>CM031617.1:58119344-58124344 GCA_018398815.1 Conus ventricosus | reverse complement strand
AATACCGTAGTAGTTTGTATGATTTTTTCAAAAAAACAAACCAAAGGTGCCACTAGAAGCAAAGAAAATCATAAAGGAGCAAAACAGCTACATTTTCTTGTGAAAAGTAGAAAATTATAAAAAGATATCCTCTAAGACACAAGTGCTGAGGCAAGTTCTGAATGAAATCCGCAAGGACTAAAATTCAACATATCTAATAAATTCCAAGGATAAGTACCGTAGCACCGTTCCAGCAACCTTACAGGAGCAGCTTGTGTTGCAATGACTGCAAGAAATATTGAATTATAAACAAAGCTTGCTCTTATGTCTTAGATTGAAGAAATAAGGGAAATAGCATTCATATCTACAGTGGTAGATGATTCTGCCAACTAACAGTATGTTGCTTGAGTGAGTGAATGGGGAAAAATAAAATAAATGCTTCACAAAATGAGCCTTCATCAAGCTATATTCACCAATCTCCAAGGGGGAAGACATCCTCCTATATGGAGGGAAACTCACTACATATAACGCCTTGTCATATACCGATATTTTCGAAACTTGGTGGTTTCTCCTCAGTGACCGCGGAAGTGTAACTTTGACTCCTCTGCCTTTTCAGTTTTAAAAGGAAATGCAATCCCAGAAAAGGTTGGGTGTTCTGGCAATACCGGTAAGAATGTTAGTTGAGTTTTTTCAAAAAAACAACCAAAGGTGCCATCTAAGAAGCAAAAGAAAATCATAAAAGGAGCAAAACAAGTACATCTTTCCTTGTGAAAACGTAGAAAATATAAAAAGATGATCCTCTAAGACACTAGTCCCGAGGGCAATTCTTGGAATGAATCCGCAAGGGACTCACAATACAATCAAACTAATAAAATTGTCCAAGGATAATAGCCGCACCGTTTCCAACAACTTATTACAGAGCAGCTTGGTGGTTTGCAAGACTGCAAGAAATAGTGGAATTTGAAAACTCAACAAACCATACTACGGTATTGCACCCACAACCTTTTCTGGGATTTGCATTTCCTTTTAAAACTGAAAAGGCAGAGATTCCAAATTACCACTTATTCCGCGTCACTGAGGAGAAACCCCCAAGTTTCGAAATATCCGTATATGACCAGGAGTTATATGATAGTGAGTTTTCCCTCCATATTGGAGGATGTCTCCCCCTTGGAGACTATAAGCTTGCTGAAGGCTCATTTTTGAGAAGCATTAATTTTATTTTTCCGCCATTCACGCCCACTCAAGCACATACTGTTAGTTAGCCAGAATCATCTACCACTGCAGATATGAATGCTATCTCCCCTTATTTTCTCAAACTAAGACAAAGAGCAAGCTTTGTTTATAATTCAATATTTTCTTGCAGTCATTGCAACACCAGCTGCTCTGAAGTTGCTGGAACGTTGCGCTACTTATCCGTTGGAATTTAGTAGTTTTGTTGTATATATATATATATATATATAATATAAAAATATAAATATATATAAACTAATATATATATATATATATATAGGGTGAGCGAACGCTCGGAGAGACGGACTGCTTCCAACCGCTGCTCCCACTGCAAGCGAACAATTAACCGCATCTACGTAGGTGAACTCATGACATGAACTGTGTATAAAAACCATGTGCAGTTTAAAGTGCTTTCGTGCCTTCGCTCTTTCTTAACGTTTTTTTTTTTTTTGTTTGTTTTCCATCTCCGTTTTGTTCAGTCACGAGGATTTAAGATGTGTTTGTGTGGAGCTCTTAATTAGAAATGGCATCAAAGAACATAAAAAACAGTAAGACGCAAAAGAAAAAACGATCTCGGACTTTCGTTCTTTTTGTCTCCAGCATAAAACTCGCAAGAGTGTCCGAGACTCCAACTGAAACGAGAGGCAAATACCGTCATCTTCTGTCAGTGTCAAACAAGGTACCCTAACAAATCTAATCAACACAGTAAAAATGACCACAGAGAGGAGAAGGCCGACACTACGTCACAGCTGGGGCGACGATGGCAATCTTGCTATCGTGATCAGTCAAAAACACTGAACAAAAACTCGGCTCGCAAATACATGATGTGCAAGATAAAATTCAAATACAGTGCAACAAACTTCATAACCTACATTTCTGACCATTTGAAAAGTTAAGGGAGAATTTTTTGATCTGCAACAAGAAAACAGTTCATTAAAGGAAAACCTAGAGGAGATGGAAGATCAAGTAGAAGATTCGCAAGACGAGGTTTGCTGAGACTGAAGAAATCGCTTGTCATGAACGAGAAGAACGAAACAACCGAACAATACCAGAGAAAGAAGGATTCTTCCGTTTCTTGGGAGTCGGTCCGGACAAAGGGCAAAAACCCTGCAGAATGTGAACAGAAAAATATAACAATTATCCATGACAAACTAAGGTTGCCAACACTAACAGCCTTCAGACATTAGCAATCGCTCAATCGGGTAGGCGGCAAGAGAGAAAGCCCAGGCCTATCATTGTGAAGTTCGTCACACGGAAGCACAAGTCAGAAGTCATTTTCAAAAACACGACTTCTTAAAGGATCCGCATCAGTATTGTGGAGAACCTCACACCCCCACCCAACATGAGCCGCCTTTACAAAAGTGAAGAACGCACCCCTGTGTGGAAGACGTGCTTGGACAACGGAGGGGAACATCTTCGCTCTGTGACCAATGGCAACATGGTACACATACACAACTGACATGGAAATGATCAAACAGGGCCGCCAAGACATCGAACTCAGACATGTATATTGTCTGCTGTACCCCACTCCCCCGACCAAGGGACCACTCAACCGAATCCCTCCCGCTGTCAGCACACCATGGTTCCAGCACCCGAATGTCCCCCAGACACTAACACCCACGGCCGTCAGCAGTCCTGTGGCCCCGATCCCGAACATTGCAATCCGGGGGCAGGGAACGTGCTGTTTCCAAGACAACGGGCCCAGGTCCAGAGTGTCTGAGACAGTCCCTCTCGCCACACCCAAGGGAAAAAGCAAAGTCTCTTGCTGATACAGATGAACCAGTTACCACACCAAAAACAACATCGCAAGAAAGAGTGCTTAATAGTAAAGCTGTGAGTGTCATAAACATTTTTTTTCCAAGGAAGGTACTGCGGGAGGGGGGGGGGGGGGGGGGGGGGGGGGGGGCGGGGGTGGATGGGGATGACTGAGCCCTTCTCCTACATGGTGCAGAACAAGTATTTGTGTGAACACGATTTACACTCATAAACAAAGATTAAGAAACTCATCATTCAAACAATATTATAGATACTGACAGAGATGATGCAGAGATAAATACTACTAAGCGATGACAGGTATGGTTATAAGACAATGACGGCGAGAGTGCGGAGGTATTTGGGAGGGGGAGACTGAGGGAGGGGGGTCCGTAAAGGAAACAAAATAATCACATGTTATACAAGTACTACTATTATTATTATTGTGGAGGTGATGAACGAGCATTGGTATTTTGTTGTTGTTGATCAGTCCTCTCTCTCTCTCTCTCCGCCTTTCTCCTCTCCTTTCTCCCCCCCCCCCCCCCCCTCTCTCCTCTCTCTCTCTCTCTCTCTCTCTCCTTTAGTTTATTTTATTTAATTTTATTTCCTTTAAATTCATCGACATAACATAAACCGTTCTGGCCATGAGGAAGGGGGGGTGTGTGGCTGGGGGAGGGGGGCCAGATAATAGTTTGGAGAAACTCACCCCCTCTCCCCCCTCTTTCAGCTCTCTCTTCGTTTATTTTTGTTGTTTGTTTTTTTTCCCAGATAATGCCGGTTTGAGAGAGAGGGGATGGGCGGAAGGATGGGGAGGAAGCAGAAAATAGTGGGAGAAACTCAGCCCACACACACTATGACTGTAAAGTTTGTGTTCATCATTATCCAAAATTGGGTCACACATTGATTCTAAACAAAAAGCTTGGACGATTGGGGAGGAGGGGGTGGGGGGTGGCTGGGGGGATATCCACCAAGATGGGAGGGAGGGGTGGCCATGGGAGAAGAAATAGAATATCAAGTGAAAAATGCAAGAATGTTCCATGAGAATTCCATAAAATATGAAGAATACACTATAACAGAGATATATCGACTAACAAATTCTAAGATGGGGGGGGTTTATTTGTTGTTGTTTTTGTGTGGTGTTTGTTTTTTTTTTCCGTATCCACAAAACCTGGTCTTGGAAAAGATTGTTCGGGTCAACTTTGGTGTTGATTTGATTGTAAACCTAAAACGAGTACTCATGTGGGTGTGGGTGTGTGTCCCGAAGCGTATGTGCGTGCGTTGGTGCGTGCCGCGCGTGCGTCGTGCATGTGGGTGTGTGTGTGAGTGTGTGTGTGTGTGTGTGTGTGTGGTGTGTATGTAAGTGTGTTGCGCGCGCGCCGCGCGCGCGCGCGCGCGTGTGTGGTGTGTGTGTGTGTGGGTTGTGTGTTGTGTGGTGTGTGTGTTGGTGAGTCTGTGTGTTCAGTAACGTTATTTCCGTTCGTCATCATCGTCGTCATATCGCCTTTTTTCCTTCCCTGTAATCCTCCTCCACATCCTCGTTCTTCTTGATTCTTTCTTTCTCTTATTTCTCTTCCTTCCCTTCTGGTTCCAGCTTCTCTTCTCTTCTTTTTCCTCTCTTCTTTTTCTTCATCTTTCCTTCTTCTGTTCTTCTGCTTCTTTCTTGCTTCCTTCCTTCTTCTTCTCTTTTCTCCTTCCTTTCTTCTTTTCTTCTCGGGGGGAGGGGGGGGTGGGGGGGGGGGGGGGGGGGGTGGGGGGGGGGGGGGGGGGGTGGGGGGTGGGGGGGGGGGGGTGGGGGGTGGGGGGGGGGGGGGGGGGGGGGGGGGGCGCGTGGGGTGGGGGGGGGGGGGTTGGGGGGGGGGGGGTGGGGGGGGGGGGGGGGGGGGGGGGGGGGGGGGGGGGGGGGGGGGGGGGGGGGGGGGGGGGTGTTGGGGGGGGGGGGGGGGGGGTATTGCTTCTCTCCTTCTCCTTCCTACAACTCTAAAATACCGTCTTCTTCTACTCTTCTTCGTCTTGGTCTATACTACAACTATGACTAACTG
>CM031617.1:58094344-58116844 GCA_018398815.1 Conus ventricosus | reverse complement strand
GGTGGCGCCAATTTTTGGTTTCAAAAGGTAACATCACATGGATAAATTATCGGTGAAATTAAAGGTGCGATGATTCGTTAGTAAACAAACCAATATTATGATGACTATCATAACAAAATTTGTACACTAAACGCCAATCTGGGTAAATTAGATAAAAAGAAAGATGCTTTCAGTACGTTAGGCAAAAAAAAATACTCAATATACTTTTTACAGACACGCACTTTACTAAAAAACTAGAGCTTCAAATCCGTCTGAATGGGGATATAAGTGTCCTGTTTTCTTCCAATAAAATTTAGATCACGAGGTGTAGGTATTCTTTTCATAACAATTTCGATTTTAAGAAAGAAAGAACAGTTAAAAGACAGTGAAGGTAAGATATAATTTCGATTATCAACACACAGGATACAACAGATTACGTTAGTAGAAATAGATATGGTCCAAACAAAGACGATCCAGATTTTTTATAAAAGTATCCAAAAGAAAATAGAAAAGAATTTAGTGTTACAAAGGTATGTTTACAGGAGACTGGAACGTGTGCTTAATCCAAATTAGATTATAATAATTACAAGCATATTACTAACATTAAAGCTAGTGATACAGTATTACAAATGATTTCCGATTAGAGCTGGTAGATATCTGGCGCGAACTCAACCCAGAAACTAATCGTTTTACTGAGAATAATGCACCGTTTCAGCAAAGAGTCGTTGGATTTTTTTTAGTATCTGACATCGTTGCTATAGTATTGTAACAAAATGCTGATATTCTCGTGATACAGGAGTTATCAATCCACGAAAAACCCTAGAATTGAACTTGGGAAAGAAGAAAAAAGGAAAATGTTTGGAAATTTATGCATTCCTACTGAAAAGATCACAACTATGTAACATTATTAATGAACAATCGAAAAGAGTGAAAGAAACAGTATCAGGGTTACCGGTAACGCAAGAACAAAAATTACGGATATTCCAACAATGAAATAAGAATTTACAATAGCAGACCAAGTTGATCCTAGACACTTTAGCTAATGGAAATCCGAGCACAAACAATACAATTCACTAACATGAAAAGGGACCTAACGCGAAAGAGCAAGAGTGAACCATGAAATACAAGAACTGGAAAAAGATAGCCTTCAAAAGTAAAAGTGACTTAATGCTCTACAAGAAAAGAGAAACAGTTGTCATAAATTCAGAAAAATAAAAATGACCGTATAATCTTGCGCTCCAAAGTGAGATGGTATCTGGCTGGAGAAAGAAGTAAACAATACTTTTGTTCCCTTGAGAAGAAGACACTTTGTGAGCGAAAAAAATGGTGTAAACTTGTAACACATGGATACCGGACACTTTCAGAACATTACGAGATTTTGGAAGAAACTGAAACATTCCTATAAAGAATTATATGAAGAAGGACCAACCAAAAAATGTTTGAACTTAGAAAATATATCAATACACTTACCAAAACTAACTAAATTAGAATCTGATAAAATGGAAGGTATAATATCTAAAGAAGAAGCAATGATCGCGTTAAAGCATGAAAAATGATAAAAGTCCGGAACTGACGATGACTGTTAATTTTTGATTGGGGGAGTACAATTGGCATTTTGTAGTTAGGTCCATTAAAGAAGGTTTCAGTAGCGTAAAATGTCCATAAACACAAAGGGAAAGGATCATAATATGTCAGCCAAAATGCGATAAGCCAAAGAATATGAAAAACTTGGAGACCGATTACACTTTTTAAATGTTACATATAAAATCGGGTCAACCAGTATAGCAATAGAATAAAGACCGTGCTTTCAAAGTTAATAAATGAAGATCAGACATGGGTTTTTATAAAAGATAGATACATTGGAACAATTTGAGATAATCTCAACGACATGATGCACTTTTAGAAAAGAAGAAATTGCCTGGACTGCTTGATATCAATTGATTTTGAAAAAGGTTCGATCGGTGAGCGGAGAGTTTATAGAAAAAACTCTGAAAGCATGGTGGGGGGGGGAAAGAACTTCTTAACTGGATTTGTCTATTTTCTTTGCAATATAAAATCTTATTAAACGTTATGGAAAAGTAGTCGCAAAGCTTGATGTTTAAAAAAGATTCGTCCAGGCGACCCATTCTCCCCCTATCTAGTTATTTTGTGTGCTGAAATTCAGCATGCAAGATAAGAGAAGATCAAGAAATAAAGTATAGTTATTTCGAACACTTGAGTTAAAATAAATCAGTTTTGCTGATGACACGACGTTTATTTTTTACATGGAGACAGGAAGTCGTATGAAAAAGTTTTTGAAATATTAAACAGTCGAACAAATTTCAGGATTAAAAACTTAACTTAGAAAAAACAATAAATGTTATGGTAGGAAAAAAGAAAACTCACCTGAAAAATACTTACCACATAGCATATGGATTGGAACCCCAGAAATTTCAAAATCCAGGACGTTGGTTCTCAACGATTTAACAAATCTAACGGAAATCAATGTAGTGACAAACTTTTAAAAGTACAAATTTTTATTTAAGATTTGGGCAAAAAGAATGTGAACCCCACAGGCAGAGTTGCAATACTGAGTCCTCTAATTCTTCAAAGTAGTTTATATATGGATTTTAATGTACCTAACCCACCAGATGTTGAGATTAATCACTTACAAAAGATGTGCTTTTGATTTCATATGGACAACAAACCAACAAAAGTAAAAAAAACATACTTCCACGTACGACATTGAACACAGGAACTAGGGGAATCCCAACATAAGAAACCTTTTATAAAGTCATTAACACTAGCATGGATAAGAAAGCTGTAGTAACTGATCTCAAAAATGAAAATAGTAATTCAGACGCTATGTCCAGAAGTAAACAAACTCAGTAGTTTATGGAGCAAAACCTACACTAACAGCCGATGTAATTTTTTCTGAGAGATGTATTTCTAGCATTGGCAGATTTAAATACTAATATCGATTTGAATAAAGTCAAAGAAATTGTATCTGAACCTATAAAATATTTTAACAACTAGAAAATTCTAAAATCGGACCCAAACATATTTCTTCTGGAGAAATTGGCACATAACAATGTATTTCCTTGTAAAGGATATTCTAAAGGAAAGTGGTGCTTTTTTAAGCTGGGAGAATTTCTGCAGAAAATATAAAAAAAATGTGAACTATCTACGTTTACGTCAGTTGTTTACAAGCAATAAAAGAATACATGAGAAAATGAGGTAACAAAGTAGACGAGCAACGTTGGATACAACATCCCAAAAGCACTTCAAACTAGTATGCAGTTGATAAAAAAGGTTCAAGATTATACTATAATCATCTTCTGAAAATGCAGACAATTTTTGATATAAAACCGGTTAAGACTGGGAGAAAAAATTGGATACTTTGGTTGACTGGAACGTGGTTTTTAAAGTTTGGCTACTAAAGATAAAAGAAAATAAAATTGAAATGGTTTCAGTTAAGAATTTGTCATGAATCCTTGTTACACATGTTGTTTTGAAACAATGGGGGGTAACTAAAAAATGATAGATGTACTTTTTGCAATACGAACGAGATTCTATCATCACTATATAGATTTATGGCTATGTACTTACTCTAAACTCTCCTGGCAAAATCTGGAAAAGTTACTTAAACAGAAAACCGCACACTATGTGCGCATGTCATTTAAACGTGAACTAATATGTCTGGCACTGAATGAAATAACTCAAACGAACAAATATTCAAATATTTTATACTAATGGGCCAAAATATTCATCTAACAAATGTAGATTTAATTCAAGTAAGCCTAGACTAAATTTTTTCGTAAAGATTGAAAAGAAACTATCGTGTTAAAAAGATATATATAGCTCCGAAATGCGCCGTTTGAGTTTGAAAGAAAAATGGAACCTTATTCAGGTCTGCTTGAGGAGTAAATGCCGAATTCTGTCAAAACATGCCTTAAAAAAGGGAAATCGTCACAAAGCCAGTTGTTGTACACTTTGTTTATCTAAACATGTTTATTGACTCTTCTATGTCAATTGAGACGCAGCAATTAAATATAAGCGGTACACATAAAATCAACAACTTCAGCTAAATGCTCCTGGTTCTCTTTTTTTTTTCTTTTTCTTTCTGTTCCTTAATGTTTCCTCCTCAATCAATAAGTACAACCGGCAAGAAATATTCGGACACCCATAAGCATTGTAAAATGATGGGAAGGGTGAGCATATGGAGGGGAGTGGGATTAAAGAGAGAATGAGACTTAGATGAATTTGAGTGTAAGGGAAAGGGAGGGATGGGGGGGGGGATTGAGAGGGAGCGAGAGGGGAAGGGGGAGGGGAGGGGGGGGGGGGGGGGGGGGGGAGACAAAAGAGGGGAAAAAAAGGAAAGAAGAAACTTGCGACAAAGAAGAACTCCTGAAATAATCAATTTGAAATGATGAAATGATGTATCAAACCACAGTATGGTGACTATTGTTATTCTGTTCATTTATAATTTTATCTAATCATTGACATATATCACCCTGTGTTAAAAAAACTCCATATTCGTGGAATCACTGGAATACCGCATGTCTTTTAATATGTAATATGCCAAAGTTAGTATTCCGAGCAAAGAGAATGTGATGCCCGGTGAGGAGACAAAATTGAAATTAAAAAAGGAAAAGAACCGGGGCAAAAACAAAACACAGAGGAAACGGGATGCATGTGTTAGGGTTATAATTTTAACGAGCTTGTGTTTACTGTTCCTATTTTTCATCAATAGATAGAAATATTTATGATTATCAGCTTTAATGTCTTTGTGAAAATGTCCTGCGCACTGTCCTCTTTATATGCCATAGTATTTTATGTATTTCTCCTGTTAGCTGAATAAAGCGTGATTCATTCCGGGGAAGGGGAAAAAAAAAAAAAAAAAAAAAAAATATATACTATATATATATATATAGTGTGGTGGTGTGTGGTGTGTGTGCTGTGTGGCGTGTATGTGTATGTGTGTGTATTATACGTGTGTGTGTGTTTGTTTGTTGTGTGTGTGTGTGAGTGTGTGTGAGTGGGTTGTGTGTGTGTGAGAGTGTGTGTGTTTGTGTGTGGTGTGTGTTGTTGTGTGTGAGTGTGTGTGTGAGTGTGTTGTGCCGTGCGTTGTGTGTGTGTGTGCGGTGTGTGGGGGTGTGTGTGTGTTCCTTCATTCTCTTTTCCTTTCGTATACGCATTCGCGACTTTCGTGGATAATCGAGACTGCCCCTCCCCCCTCCCCCCCCCCCCCCCCCCCCCCCCCCTCTACAATTTGTGAGTGAAATGCTTATAACCATTTACAACGGTGTGCAATCGTCTTGGTTCGTCAGTCATCTTACAGCATTCTTACTGCTATCGAAGCAAACTAATTCTAGGCCGTATTGGATCGTGTATTGTAACAAATCTTAGTGAAGCCGTGATAAATACGTACCGCATTCGTAAACGTTCGCAACGTCACCCGTACAGTAACTATACTTATCCTTTAAAAACTGCGATTGCCCCCATACATTCAAGACTCACTAACACGAAAAACGAGTTCCGAAAGATCGTGGATTTTCGCGTTGAGATTCGCTCCAGTGTGAGCTGGCTGGCCTCTTGCTAGCAAGTAGGAACATTCATGGAGACCAAAGCAAAGCAACAAGTTCCAAGCCAAGAAACAAGCGTTCGAAGCGCAGTCAGATGTTTGGTCTGCTGCAAACGGACAAGGTTACGGTGCCAATGGAGTGGTAATTGCCAGATAAACAGAGGCACCTCCTGAAAGGCCGTGAATTGGTGTAACAGTGCAGTGCCATTCATGACACGACGGTAAAAGCAAATCGGATTAACTCAGACCACGTGCGAAAATGTCATTTAGAAGACGGTTTTACATTGTTTTCAAACTGTAGGTTTTTTTGTTTTGTTTTGTTTTTTCGGATTTTTTTTTTACTTTGCGCAAACAAACACACACACACACACACACACACACACACACACACAACACACACACACACACTACTATCTATCTATCATCTATCTATCTATCTATCTATCTATCTAGTGTGTGTGTGTGTGTGTGTGTGTGTGTGTGTGTGTGTGTGTGTGTGTGTGTGTGTGTTGTTGTTGTTGTTGTTGTTGTTGTTGTTGTTTTTGTTGTTGTTTTATTGAAGTTAACCTTTAGCTGACGGCCTTTTCAATGACGCCAACAGATTTTTCATTCAAATTTAATCTTCATTCAGGATTCCGAATCACCAACGGTCCATAGACCTAGATAAAATAAATCGTCAGCAAACCTGTTACATGGTGGTCGACCAACAATCAGCCTGAACGAGCTGAACCAAACCAAACAGAAGAAAGGAAAACGAAAATGCTCTGAGGTAGAAACAATTAGCATTCATAGCTGCATGCCCTATTCAGCTTTGTGAGTTAATTTCCCTTTTTAGCTGAAATAGTTCCACTCCGCATGCTGTTTAGTCTCTGGGGTCATTTCCGTCACCATTAGAGTAGTGTTCTCTTTCTTTTCGGCCATTACATCACACTGATTTTTAGTTTCCCAAACTGACAAATTAAACGACCAGATAATGACGGGTATTGTATCATCTCTACGTGACGGCTTTTTGATTTTTTTCCATTTCGTTGCAGGCTATCTGTTCTCTATCTGTCTGCCCATCTCTTCAAAACACATGCACACACACACACACACACACGCACACACACACACACACACACCACACACACACACCACAAGAGAGAGAGAGAGAGAGAGAGAGGAGAGAGAGAGAGAGAGAGAGAGAGAGAGGAGAGAGAGAGAGAGAGTCATAAGTTTTCCTCCCACCGAATATTCGTTAACATTTCTGATTTTACTGACATATCAATCGGATTGACAATCTGCAGCTCAATCAACCCGCCAACACTGAAATTATAACAAAACTGCTAACAACAACAACAACAACAAAAAAACCAATCAATCAATCAATCAATCAATTAATCAACGAAAGCACATTCAACTAGTCTTACGTACATCAATTAATCTGTTAGCAACTCAATCAACCCGCCAACACTGAAATTATAACAAGCTGCTAACAACAACAACAAAAAAAGAAAACCAATCAATCAATCAATCAATTAATCAACGAAAGCACATTCAACTAGTCTTACGTACATCAATTAATCTGTTAGCAACGGTCAATTGATCAGTCAGTCAATCAGCTAATCCAATCTGATGCGAGCTCCGTTCTTCACTGTGCCATATGGGGACAAAATCACAGCTTTGCGATATTGAAACTTGTTATCAAAACGTTGTTTGCGTCGTGCTTTATCTCTCTTTATTTGCAACTATATAATTTGAAGGTAAGGTAGTGAAGACCGAAACAAAAGAGGGGGGGGGGGGGGGGGGGGGGAGGGGTCAAATGGAAACAAAAACAATGGACGACGTTTCGACTCTTAGAGTCTTTTTCAAGTGACATATAATTGAGGACACAGAAATTGTTTCAAAATTATTCTGAAGTGACAAGAACTAAAAACAACACACACACACACACACAAAAAAGGGAGGAGGCTGGGTAGACACAGGCTGAGAAATGTGAGTGAATAAAAATCAGAGGAAATCTGGGTTTGAAAATGGATGGCTGTGGCTGGGAGGGAGGAGGGCAAAGAGGGGGGGGGGGGGGGGGGGGGGGGGGGGGAGGAGACAAAAAGGGAGATTGGGGGAAAAAAAACCCTTGCACACACACAACTCCCCTTCCCCCACCCCCAAACCCCACAGGTAACCTTGCATGCACAAATGCAGGCGCGCGCCGCACACACACACACACATACACACACACACACACACACACACACACACACACACACACACACACACACACACACACACACACATTATTTGCTTTTGTGTTTTGCATGCTTGATTATTGATAGTTTAATTTCCCTTTCACGCCAGCTTATTTTCACTCCGAATTCTTGTTAACTTTTGTTTGTTATCTGGTTTCGTTTTGTGCTTGCGATTGTTTGTTATTTGATTTTGATCGTTGCTGTTGTTGTTAATATTGTCGTTTAAATGGTGTCATTTTTTTTTAAATTTCAAAGATACATATGCTGCTGCTTTTTGCTGTTGAGGACATTGGTGAAGTGGTGAATTGAAGTGCGTGTTCTCTCTGTAGCTTATCTGATTACCTGGTTCTCTCTCCCCCTCCCCCTCCCCCACCCTATCGTCACCCCCCCCCCCCCCCTCCTTCAAAGTTCTTTCTTATTACTCTTTTACTGCTATTCTTTCTCACACCTTGCTCTCCGCTCTTCTCTCCTGCCTCTCTCTCTCTGTCTGTCTCTCTCTCTCTCTCTCTCTCTCTCTCTCTCTCTGTCTCTCTCTCCTCTCTCTCTCTCTCTCCTCTCTCTCTCTCTCTCTCTCCTCCTCTCTCTCTCTCTCTCTCTGCTTTCTCTCTCTGTCTATGCAACCGGAATCTGTAAGTAAAAGATGTAGCGTAAAAGATGTGGTTTCCAGATACGTGTAAGCAAAATTAATCTCTCGTAACTACCTTCAGTGGGTTTTTTTTTTTTCAGGACAGTCGTCATTCTCAGTTCAGATATCTCGTGTGCGTGCGCGTTGCGCTGCGGTTGTGTGTGTGTGTGTGTGTGTGTGTGGAGAGAGAGAGAGAGAGAGAGAGAGAGGAGGATGGTGTTGTGTGTGTTTTTTTTTTCCTGCGTGTGTGCGTGCGTGTTTGCGTGTGTGTGTGTGTGTGTGTGTGTGTGTGTGTGTGTGTGGTGGTGTGCGTGCGTGCGTGCGTGCGTGCGTGCGTGCGTGCGTGTGTGTGTGTGTGTGTGTGTGTGTGTGTGGTGTGTGTGTGTGTGTGTGTGTGTGCGTGCGTGCGTGTGTGTGTGTTTGCGTGCGCGCGGCGCGCGCGCGCGCGCGTGTGTTGTGTTGTGTGTGTGTGTGTGTGTGTGTGTGTGTTGTGGGTGTTGTGTGATGTTTGGACGTTATTTTTCCTGCCGTCTTACATTCCATGACCTTTTTAGCGGAATTACTTCCCTTGGCCAATCGCCTCTTATATGCACTCACGAACTCGGAAGAAACATCCATGGCAACCTCAGCATCGGCTGCCAACAGGAAGCAATGGGTACCATGTTGTCATGAGGCAGCTCAATGGAGAGCACACTCCATTACGGCTGATTGACTTCGGCGGTGTTGTCTGGTGCCTGTTCTCGTACGACACACGCGGGATTGTTGTTGCCGTTGTTGTCGTACCCTGGCTAAAGGACTCCAGGGATCACCCGAACAGTACTTGAACACTATGGTACAAATGCATCAGCTAGGGATGAGAACATTACGTGTGTGACCGTTTTTTTTTAATCACCCCGCCGCGTGGGCAGCCACACTCCCATGTTTGAGGGATTTTGGAGTCTGGTACTGTTATTATGTTAGGAGCTTGTCACGACTGAAGACAATCCCTGCATAACTATGCAGAACATAACATTTTGATGTAGCCTTGGTGTTCAAGCCTATGTCAATTGGTCTGACACAGCGTTAAGCCAAGGCGGATACGCGGGATTAAGCTCCCTGATGACGATAATTATATCATTGCTCACCCGTGTAGCCATAGTGAACTTCCTCCGCCCCGCAGGGTGGCACCCCGTTCATGCAAAGACAGTGGCTGCACACCAAAAATCAATACGCCTTGTGTAAGGAGTCGAGTATTTATAGACTGGCACAATCAGACTGTTTTGAGAATTTTCATTGTGTCTGAAAGTTGATTTTCCTCGTTTTCCTTCATATGGCCATTAAGGTACAAGCCAGGTGGTTCCAAGCAGACAGAGTAGAATCAAAGGAATTGGGACTATTTGGTGGCGACCACCTGAAGCAAAGACAGGGTCACAGGTGAGTGCGAGGGCGTGAGGTGTGACGTCAGCTAAAGGGAAGATAACGTATTTAAGACTGTGAATGATGTCATCAGGAAATGAAGCAAAAAAAAGTGAAATGGTTAGTATGGGGTTGTTCTTTTGATCAATTATCAGGTTTGATATCAAATGCTGGTTCAAACTTACTCTGTTCGGTCTAAAAAACGCCTACATGAATTATATGGTGATTTGGTGCAATACCCTAACTGTGGTGTGTGGCCAGTATCCCATGCGTTAGCTGACAGAAACAGATGTGGTTACGAACTTACCGTGAAACAGTTAGTGACAGAACAGATGTGGACACGACTTACGTGAAACGTGGAGAGCAGATTAAAAAGAAGCGAGGAGCAAAAAGGCCACGGAATTATACCCCTTTTTTTTTCTTTTTTCTTTTTTTCTTTCTTTTAAACGGAGATCAGTGAGGATGACAACGGTGACGGTATAGAATATCGTTCAGGTCTCAGACTGTGTGACAGATTTGTTGCCCACTTGATGTTGCTTTTATAAGGCAGGAGGAAAAAGTTTAAAAAGAAAGAAAAAAAAAAAAGAAAAAAAAAAGAAAGTTGTGATCAAGGTAACTCGACTGGCCCTTTTATTATTTGCCGACAGTGAACATTTTGTCTGACATTACTTTATACTTAACGGGGGAGGTGGGGAGGGGGGGAAAAAAGCAAGGATATTACAGCGAACGCATCGGTCGCCCCCAATGTTCATATCGGCTAGCAACTCCCTACATGGGAGGTAATTTCCATGCGATTTCCGGTAGATTTTCTTCGCTGCACTGGCAAATCATGGTGTCGTTTGCTATATGGTGGCTCATCACGCCCTGTTTCATCGTTTTTGGTTGATTCAAAATAGGCTCTGCTAAAGAATACCAAAACGCTCCGATTCGGAAACAGTGCGGCGTATCCTGGTGGGGGACCATGCTGCAATCTGATCTGGATGGTTATCTGAGAGTTTCAACGTGGGGTAGATGAGGGTAACACTTTAAAAACCAGGTCAATAAACTGAGTAAGGCAACAGCGCAAGTGCTGCAGCAGGAGAAACAAAAGAAAACGACATCAAAAACTACAATAACAACGACCAGCAACAACGTGTTTTTTTTTTTGTTGTTGTATTGTTTCCTGCCGTACGTATCGAGGCTGTCTCTCTCGGTGAAAACATGTTCATTAACTAGATACACCTAACATCATTTTTCTTTGTTGTTGTGGTGGTGGTGGTGGTGGTGTTTTGTCTGTCTGTTTGTTTGTTTTTTTATTTGTGGAATCACATGATGACTCCAGAGAATCCTGATGCGAACACTTTAAGAAAACATGACTGGCTGTTTAGAACACACACACACACACACACACACACAACACACACACACACACACCACACACACACACACACACACATTCTATGAGGTGCGGTCTGTCTCAAAATTGTTCAACAGTATTATACAAGGATACAAAGCGATTACATTTTATTCACTATTTATTCGTTATCCACTTGATTCACTACGGTATTTTTTCTTTATCATAATTGTTTGGGTATATAATGCATTATTTATATTAAAAAAAAATTATTATGATTGATGTTCCGTCTATAAGGTATTATTCATACGTCATAGTTTATTCACGCATACATTATAAGCTCCCCCTAAAAAATCAAACAAACAAACAAACAAAGAAAGAAGGAAAGAAAAAGAAAGAAGAAAAGGTATATGCAAATGATATAGATGTTCCCTGTTATTTAAGAATAACGTTTGTTTCATCCTGAGTAATCATGTACGTCAATGATGATGTTACATACTTTCTGGACAAATAGCCATACCAACACCCGTGAAAGAAAACAAACAAATGTTACACATCAAAATGTCCCCAATCGCTTACCTATTCCCCCAATATCCCTCTCACTTGTTATATGGATATGCTATAGATAGCTCGTCGTTGAAAACAGACTGTTGTGTTACTGAAAAATGACTCAAACTACAAATAAACACACAAAGCGAGATGTAAAGTAACGCAATTTTAATAGACTGTACAAAACAGACAGGTGAATGTTCGACACAAAGTCTTCGTCAGACGTGACAAGCTGCGAACGAGCATCAAACAGCCAAAAGGGAAGTACTGTTCTGCTCATGATTGGTGTGTGTTTGCAACTTGTCACGTCTGATCAATACTTTGTGTCAAAAATTCACTTGTCCGTTTGTACAGTCTGTTAAATTTGCGTTACTTTAACATCTTGTTTCGTATGTTTATTTATTTGTATTTTGAGTCCTAGACAGCTCGTTTCTGACTCAACGGTACCCCCACCTTGTGACTTGGAAATGTTCCTAATGGCTCGTCTGACTCAACGTTTTTCCGCCTTGTTGCTTGGAAAAGTCCTCAAAGACCATTGTACCCCCACGTTATCATGTTAATGTCCCAAACAGCTCGTAGAATACCCAACGTACCCCTGCCCTTTTACATGGGCGTTCATCAATAGCTCCTCCATCACAAACGTCACCCCCACCATGACACATGGATATGTTCTGAATAGCTCCTCCATCACGACGTCACCCCACCTTGACACATGGATATGTTCTGAATAGCTCCTCCATCACGGACGTCAACCCCACCTTGACACATGGATATGTTCTGAATAGCTCCCCCATCACAACGTCACCCCCACCATGAAAACATGGACATGTTTTTGAATAGCTCCTCCCTCACGACGTCACCCCACCTTGACACATGGATATGTTCTGAATAGCTCCTCCATCACAACGTCCCCCCCCACCTTGACACATGGACATGTTCTGAATAGCTCTCCATACAACGTCACCCCCACCTTGACACATGGACATGTTCTGAATAGCTCCTCCAAACACAACGTCACCCCCCCATGACACATGGACATGTTCTGAATAGCTCGTCCATCACTCAGCGTTGTCCACAATCTTGTGTCATGTAAAAGTCTTCCACGTCTCATCTATCACATAACGTTACCCCCCCCCCCCCACCTTGTTATATGTAAATGTCCCACATCTTCGACTGTCACATAATGTTAGCCCAACCTTGTTACATGGACCATGTGTTACATACTTCAACTATCACTCAACCTTACCCCACCTTGTCACATGGAAATGTTTCAATAGTTCGACTATCACATAACTGACCGCCACCTTGTTGCATGGAAAGTTTCATATAGTTCGACTATCACATAACATTACCCCCACCTTGTTACATGAAAATGTTTCACAAGTTCGACTATCCCCTAACGTTACCCCACTTTTTGTTACCCTGGAAATGTTTACACTAGTTCGACTATCACAAACGTTACCCCCACATTGTTACATGGAAAATTTTTTTTCCCACAAGTTCGCCCTGTCATAAAACCCTTCCCCTACCTTGTTAAGGGAAAATTTTTCCCACATAGTTGGGACTACCCACAAAACTTTCCCCCCCACATTTTTACAAAAAATTGTTTCATTTAGTTCGACTGTCACTCACCTTTCCTCACCTTGTTACATTAAATTTATTAAAAATTAATAATAATGTGCTTTCTGCCCCTAATCTTTAAAAGCCCTAAGCGCTTACAAAAAAGAAAATAAATCAAGGGAAAGAAACCCCAATATGATAAACAAAAAAAGGCCCAATTTTCCAAAACACACACACACAACTTTTCTACTTTGCAAAGTGAGACACAAACAACACCCAAAACCACACACACACACACACACACACACACACACAACACACACCACACACACACACAAACACCCCACACACGCGGGACAACCCAAAAACACACACACGACCACACCACACAAAACCGCCAGGTGTAGGGTACATTGTTTTTCGCAGAAAGAGGGGAAGGGTCATGGGGAAAAGAGGGTAGTCTTAAGAAAAGATTTAAAGGAAGAGAGGGAATTTCCCCAGAGGGGGAAAGGAAAAAAGGGAGGTTTTCCAAAAAAACGGGGGGCCTGGAAAGAAAAAGAACGTTCACCGAGGGCCCTGTGCGGAAGCGAGGAATTTGGGAAGGAAGTGTCAGAGGAAGAACTTTCTGTCTAAGGGTTTTGTAGGTTTTTCAGAAGATCAGCAAGATAGGTGGGGCAAAACCCATGAGGATTTGTGGCAGAGAAAAGGGAAAGCTTGTATTAAATTCTTTTCCCTATGGGGGCCGTGGAGAAAATCAAGAAAGGGACCCGAGTGAGAAAATTTGGGGGTTTTTCAATACTATTTGGGCAGCACTTTTTTAAATTTCTGAAATTTTCCCAAGAAGATTCTGTGGGAAAACCAGAAAGAAGAGAATTCCCGTAACCCCCAACCCCGAGAAAGAAAAAAGCAGAAATGTTTTTTTTGGTGGCATCTTTCGAGAAAAGAGGGAACAGAAAAAAATAGGGCAAAAATTTTCCAGATAGAAAGGGACGACGGACAGGGGGAAAAATTTGATTTTGAAAGGAAAAGATTTTGGGGCCCAGTGTGCCCCCAAGGATTACGGACAGTTGAAGAATTTCCGAATGCTGAATTATCTAGTTGGACGATGAGGGAGGCAGTTTGTAGCCCAATAATCTTTTAGTGCTATGAAAATCTTTTCGGTTTTGTCTTTGGTTCATTTGGGAAGTTTTTTGTCAATCATCCAAGCTTTGATATCAAAAACATGCCTGAGTTCGTTCAATGATGAGGGGAGCTGAGAAATATCGTCAGAGGTGTAGTTTTGGTTGTGTCAAAAGAAACGTGGGGGGGAGAGGGCCATAAAGGTGACAATTTCGAGTTTGGCTGGGAAAAAAAGAACGAAAAAGAATGGGGCCCAAAAAGACCCCGGGGGGGACCCATACCCCAAAGGGTTAAAGCTGGATGGGGAAGAAAAAACCATTCCCAGAGCAGTCTGAGTACGCACAAAGATAGGATTAAACAGGAAAGGGGCTGTCCCAGAGATCCCAAAATTTGTATGCTAAAGGGCTAAAAAGGGAAGGGTATGTGATCTATAGTGTAAAAAGCGGCAGACGGGTTAAAAAGGACAGCAGAGGACTTTACCATCGTCAAAAAGAAGGGGAAAAGGTTTTTGGACATTTTGAGGAGAGGGGTTTCTGTGCTTTGGCCCCCCGATAGGCAGTTTGCAAAGGATAGGGGAAGATTGTTCGTAAAGTGTTATAAAGTTGGAGAAGACCCAATTTTTTTAAATTTATCTTCGACAGAAAGGAAAGTTGGAAACAGGACGATAGTTTTTCAAAATTCAGGATAAGAGGGGGTTTTTTTGCAGGGGTCGAAATTCAGAGTGTTTTAGTTCAGGGGGGGAAACAACCGGGAGGTGAGTGAATCATTGACAATAGCAGTGATGAAAGGCATCAAATAAACCAATTTCCCACCTAGCAGGGGGATGGGGGGGGGTCAAGCACAAAAGTCTTAATGGTAGTATTTTAAACCCACATTTTAAAACTAATGATGATTTAACAGGTTCAAAAAAAAAAGAGGGGAAATGAGAAAAAAATGTCAAGTGGATATCGGGAACAGTTGCTGTTGGAGTCTATATTCCCCCGGAAAGGGACTCGATTTTCCGAAAAGAAATCAAAAAAATTTAGGGGTGGCAGATCAGGGGGGGCCCGACAAAAGGGATGGAGAGGAGAGGATTTAATTTCCCTTTGGTGTGTTTTGGAGGTTAAAAAATTGCTTGCTCAAAGGGTGCTTGCAAGTTTTTTTTGGATTGTAGAATGCGTTTTGGCTTGCTGCAAAATTTCATTGACAACTTTTTTTGAAAACACGTAAGTCTGTTTATGGCCCTCAAACCCCTTTTTAAAACCATTGTCTCTCCCCCCCCCAAAATTTTCCCAAATTGGGGGGAAAAAAAACCCCCGGGGGGGGGGGGAACCCCCAAAAAAGGGGGGGAAAAAAAAGGAAAAAATTTTCCCGGGGGTTTTTAAAAAAAAAAAAGGGGGGCCGGGGGGGAAAAAAAATTTCCCCTTTTCGAACCTTTTAAAAAAAAGGGGGTTTTTCCCCCCCCGGGGGGGGGGAAAAAAAATTTTTCCCCCCCCCCCCGGGGGCCCCAAAATTTTAAAAATTTTTGGGGGGGAAAAAAGGTGGGGAAAAAAAATTTTTTAAATAAAAAAAAAAAAAAAACCCTTTTTTTAAAAACCCCGGGGGCAGACCGGGGGTCTTAAAAAAAGGGGGGGTTTTTTGGGGGGGGGGGGGGGAAAACCCCCAAAAAAAAAAGGGGAAAAAAGGTTTTAAACCCCCAATTTAAATTTTTTAAAAGGGTTTTTTTTTTCCCCCCCCCAAAAGGGGAAAATTTAAAGGGGGAAAAAATTAAAATTTTTTTGGGAAAATTTTTAAAAAAAATTTTTTTCCCCCCTTTTTCCTTTTTCCCCCAAAAAAATTTTTTAAATTCCCCCCCCCCTTTTTTTTTTTTGGTTTCCCCGGAAAAGGGCCCCCCCCCCCCTTTTTTAAAAACCCAAAAAAAATCCCCCCCCAAAAAAGGGAAAAAAAATTTTTTTTTTTCCCCCCCCCCTTTTTGGAAAAGTTTTACATAGTTTTAAAAAAACTTTCCCCCCTTTTTTTTTTAAAATTTTCCAAAAAAAACCCCCCCCCCTTACTTTGGAAAAAATTTTTTTTTTTCCCTTAAAATTCCCCCCCCTTTAAAAAGGAAATTTTGGGGTTTCCCTAAAAACCCCCCCCCCCAAAGGGTTTTGGGGGGTTTTTTTAATTTTTTACCCCTTTTTAAAAAAAAAAAGAAAGGGCCCCTTTTTTTTCCAAATTTTTTCCCCTTTTTTTTTCCCCTTTTTTTTCCCCCCCCCTTTTTTTCCCCTTTTTAAAAACCCCCTTAAAAAATTTTTTACTTTTTTTTTTTTTTCCCCCCTTTTTTTTAAAAAAACCTTTTTAAAACCCCAAATTTTTTTTCCCCAAATTCCCAAATTATTAAAAACCCCCCCAAAAACCCCCCAAAAAATTTTTTTCTTTTTTTTTTAAAAAAAAACCCCCCCGGTTCCAAAAAAAAACCCCCCCTTTTCCCCTTTTTTTTTTAAAAAAATTTTAATGGGCCCCCCAAAATTTAATTCCCCCCTTTTTTTTGGGCCCCAAACCCCCTTTGAAAAAATTTATTCCCCCCCAAAAAACCCCCCTTTTCCCCCCCCTTTTTTTTTTTCCCCGGGTTTTTTCCGGGGGTTAAAAACCCCCCGGGGGGGCCCCCCCGGGGGGGGGGGATTTCCCCCGTTTTGGGGAAAAAAGGGGGGTTTTTCCCCCCCCCCCCTTTTTTTCCCCCTTTTCTCTCTCCCCCTTCTCTTCCCCTTTTTCCCCCTAAAAGGGTTTTCCCCCCCCCCCCCAAACCCCCCCCTTTTTTCCCCCAAATTTTTCTTGGATTTTGGGGGAAAAAAAATTTTTTTAAAAAACCCCCCCCCCGGGGGGGTTTTCCAAAAATTTTTTTTTCCCCCTGTTTTTTTTTTTTGGGGGGGGGTTTTTTTTTTCCCCCCCTTTTTCCTTTTTCCCCCCCCTTTTTTTTTTTCCCCCCCCCTTTTTTTTTTTTTTAAAAAAAAAAAGGGAAAATTTTTAAATTTTTCCTTTTTTTTAAAAAATTTTTAAACCCCCCCCTTTTTTCCCCTTTTTTTCCCCCCTTTTTCCCCCCTTTTTTCCCCTCCCCCTTTTTTTTTTTTTTTCCCCCCCCCCCCTTTTTTTCCCCCTTTTTTCCTTTTTTTTCCCCCCCTTTTTTTTTCCCCAAAAAAAAAGGGGCCCCCCAAAAAAAAAAACCTTACTCCACCTTATTACATGGAAATGATCCATCGATTCGACTATCAAACAAAGTTATCCCCACTTTGTTACATGGAATGTATCAAACAAAGTTATCCCCACTTTGTTACATGGAAATGTCCCCCATACTTCGATTACCGCCCAACGTTCATCTAACCTTGTTACACGGAAGTGCCCTAAGTAGCTTGACTATCATCAAACTTTATCCCCCTCTTTCCTCCCCCTTTTCCCTGCCTTGTGGGCATTGATAATTTCCATAGAGTTCTTCTATCAGCCGAGGTCACCCCCACCGTGCGAGGACTGCCACCAGCGTGATCCAGGTGGTGGCTGGAAGGTCTCCCATAATGACGTGAACTCTTGGGGAATGCTAAAGAGCTGTTCTGTACCTCTCTCTCTCTCTCTCCCCTCTCTCTCTCTCTTCTCTCTCTCTCTCTCCTCTCTCTCTCTCTCTCTCTCTCTCTCGTAGCTTACTTTGTTGTGTAGAACAGCAAGGAACGATCGATCGGAAGACTAGATATTGCCTAAAATCTTAATCCTCGAATAAAAGACTAGGTATTGTCGTGAAATCTTTATCCTTGAATAATAAAGTGTTTAACTCAGATTAGGTATTGTCTGAAATCTTTATCCTTGAATAATAAAGTGTTTAAATCTCTGTCTGTCTGTCTGTTTCTCTCTCTCTCTCTCTCTCTCTCTCTCTCTTCTCTCTCTCTCTCTCTCTCTCTCTCTCTCTCCTCTCTCTCTCTCTCTCTCTCTCTCTCTTTCTCTCTTTCTCTCTCGTAGCTGACTTTATTGTGTAGAACAGCAAGGAAAAATCGAAGATTAGGCATTGCCTAAAATCTTTATCCTTAGAAAACAAAGTGTTAACACTCTCTCTCTCTCTCTCTCTCTCTCTCTCTCTCTCTCTCTCTCTCTCTCTCTCTCTCTCTCTCTCTCTCTCTCTCTCTCTCTCTCTTCTCCCCCTTCTTCTTTCTCTTCTCTGTAGCTTACTCTATTGTGTAGAAAAGCAAGGAAAGATTGGAAGACTAGCCATTAATCTTTATCCTTCAATGATAAAGTTTTTAACTCTCTCTCTCTCTCTCTCTCTCTCTCTCTCTCTCTCTCTCTCTCTCTCTCTCTCTCCCCTCTCTCTACCTCTCTCTCCTCTCTCTCCTCTCTCTTGTAGCCTAGATTATTTGTTGCGTAGAACAGCAAAGACAAATTGAAGACTAAGAATGCCTGAATTCTTTATCCCCGAATTATAACATTTTTAAGTCATGAGTCTCTCACCCATCCCCCACCACTCCCTCTCTTGTTCTCTCTCTCTCACACACACACACACACACACACCACAACACACACACACCACACACACACACACTCTCTCTCTCTCTCTCACTCTCTCTCTCCTCTCTCTCTCTCTCTCTCTCTTCTATTCAAGAAGGTAATCATAAGCAACCCTTTTTCTTCCGGCTGTGGAAGCTGGTAGCTTCAACCAATAGTCTGAGGTTTGTCTGTTTCTAGTATGCCTTAAAGATTCGAGACGTAATGTGTTCTGTACGAATAGACTCTGGTAAATAATGATGAAACGATCTGCCATATTTTTTGTTTCGGAAATAATGTACGTGTCACACCGCCCTATAGTGGGGCGACGTTTCTCTATGAAAAATTTGTTTTTCATTTCATTTCAACAGCCCTCTCTTAAGAACTTCTCTTTGGAGAAGCGTGCGTGCGTGCGTAGGTGCGTGCGTGTGTGCGTGCGTGTGTGCGTGCGTGCGTGTGTATGTGTGTGCGTGCGTGCGTGCGTGCGTGCGTGCGTGCGTGCGTGCGTGTGTGTGTGTGTGTGTGTGTGTGTGTGTGTGTGTGTGTGTGTGTGTGTGTGTGTGTGTGTGTGAGCGCGCGCGCGTGCGTGCGTGCGTGTGTCCAGGTGTGTGTGTGTGTGTGTGTGTGTGTGTGTGTGTGTGTGTGTGTGTGTGTGTGTGTGTGTGTGTGTAAAAATGAACAAATTCATGACTGAAGAATTCACGAAGTAGATCTCTATAGGCGCGCGTGAGGAGGACGGACCCTAACCAACATTAACAGTCATCTCGAGCACGACTGCAGCTGAAGGCAGCGACACCACAACGACTCGACGGAATCCAGAAGACCCCCCCGGGGTAACACTTCGAATCCACCTCCCACCCCTTCCACTTCTTCCCTCCATCACCACCCCCACCGCCCACCCCTTCCCCTAACCCCACCCCTATCTCCGCCTCCCCAAAAACGAGAAAGAGAGAGAGAGAGAGAGAGAGAGAGAAGAGAGAGAGAGAGAGAGAGAGAGAGAGAGAGAGAGAGAGAGAGAGAGAGAGAGAGAGAGAGAGAGAAAAGAAGAGTGATCGAACCGTTAATTCCTTTAAGCACGACAACACCAGCGTCAGCTGCAAGAGAGAAAAAATAAAATAAAAACGTCAACAACGACAACAACAACAACAACAAGAAGAGCAACATCTTTGATGGGGAACCATTGGTTTCGTTTTATATCGTCCGCCCACGCAACCCCCACGCCACTCTCTTATCGCTTAAAACGGCCCCGCCGCCACGCTGCCATCAGGGGTCCCCTCTCACGCCTTTTCTGGGGATTCTGGCTTTCAGGCAGGTCACATAGGTCCCAGGGGGCAGAGAGAGAGAGAGAGAGGAGAGAGAGAGAGAGAGAGAGAGGAGAGAGGCAAGAGAAAGAGAGAAAAGGTGAGAGAGAAGAAAAAAAACCCAAACAAACAAGGAAACTGCCAAAAAAAACACCAAACAACAAAAGCAACAACAACTGACCGAGCACACCCACCCCACACCCCCCCCCCACACCCCACCACACACAAACTGCTCGCGCGCGCGCGCGTCATACGCGCGCACACACACCACACCCCCGCGACAACGCGTCACACACACACACACACACACACACACACACACACACGCACGCGCCACACGCGCACGCGCATGCACGCACTTTACACACGAAATGCGCAAACACAGGCACAGCACCCCCCCCAACCACTCACTCACCCCACGCACCAAAACCAAGACAGACGACAGACAAACGGGACGGGAAAAAACGAGACAGGAAAAAAAAGCGTCCCCAAAGATTTTTAAATCGAAATTCACAAAAGGGCCCGCTCGCGGGCAAAAAATGCCCGCAGACAGACGACAGAAAAGCTGTCACAGAGGAGGAGGGAGGGAAAAGAGATTGAGAGACAGAAGCCGGAAACAGAGGGGCGAGGAAAAGCCCAGAGGAGAGGGGGAGAGAGGAGAGAGAGAAGGAGAGAGAGGGGGGGAAGGGGAAGAGGGGGAGAGAGAAAAGGAGAGGGCACCAAAAAAACCCGAAGGTTTGAAAGACAAGAAAGAAGCAAAGTCAACGGGAAACGTTTTGCAAGAAAATTTCCAAATGTCTTCTACGCCCGCGACCCCCCCACCTTCGGGTTTAAAGGGGGGGGGGGGGGGGGGTTTAAAAAATTTGTTCTTTATCACCCAGCAAAAACCCCCCCCTGACCGGGCGCGAAAAAAGGGGAAGGTCCCGGGACTTAAAAGCGAGGTAATGTAGGGGGCACGGAAGGCCCCCCGGTCTAACCCCCCAAAAATTTTAAAATAAAAAAATTTCCTTCCCCCCCAAAATAAATTTTTTAACCCGTTTGGGGGGAAATTTTAAAAGAGCGCAATTACTTCTGTCGGTGTCTCGCGCTTTTGTCTGCTTGTCTGTCTGTCTGTCTGTCTCTCCCCCCAAAACCCCCCCTTCCTCCCCCCCCCCCCCCCCCCCCCCCCCCCCCCCCCCCCCCCCCCCCCCCCCCCCCCCCCCCCCCCCCCCCCCCCCCCCCCCCCCCCCCCCCCCCCCCCCCCCCCCCCCCCCCCCCCCCCCCCCCCCCCCCCCCCCCCCCCCCCCCCCCCCCCCCCCCCCTTTATTAGGATCCCCACTACACCCCTCCCCCACCTTTTTGTACTCCCGGTTCTTTTGGGAAAGGGGTAGTACAAAAGAAGCCTTCTTTTCTTCTTTCGTTCGCTCGGGACAGGAACCCAGTTTTGCATGATGAAGGCTGCGCCGGCGGAGGCCCTCCAGGGATCCTTTGGATTTTCGTATGGGTTTGGCCCGCGGGCCCGGGTCTTTGCTCTCGGGTTTATGGTGTGTTGGACAGTCCTGGGGGGAAGTGTTCCCTGTCATTGGGGTTTGTCCCGCAGGGGCACACTGCAGACTCGCCCCCTGCGGAACCTTGTGAAAAATGTGATGGTTTTTTTAGCCTGGGAGTGGCCCTCCCCAGGGCCCCACAATGTTCATTGGTTGGTTGGGTAGGAGGTGGTTGGGGTTCCCCGTTGGTTCTGTTGTTTGGTTTTGTCCGTCCCTCCTTTCCCTGGGGCAAATGTGTTTCCCCTCGCTCCAGAAAAACTACTGGGCGATTTTCTGAAAATTTTTAGGTGTTTTTTCGTATGGGGGCACGGTGATGCCCCCTGTCTTAGTTTTCAGTTATAGCCGTTACTAAGGGGCTGTAACGGTTTTTTTTCTTTTAGGGGGTATTCAGAAAGAAATTTGGCCATCTTTTTGTTTTAAAAATTTGCAGGTATGTTCATTATGGGTCACGGATGATGCCGATGTTTTAGTTTACCCTGTTATAGCCGTTATAACGGCTGTAACGGCCTGTAACGGTTTTTCTTCTTTATGGAATATCTCAGAAAGTACTTGGCCGATCTTTCTGAACATTTGTCGGTATGTTCCTTATGGGTCAGGAATTATGCCTGATGTTTTAGTTTACCATTATAGCCGTTACTAACGGCTGTAACGGCCTGTAACGGTTTTTCTTCTTCATGGAATATCTCCGAAAGTACTTGGCGATCTTTGTGAAAAGTAGCAGGTATGTTCATTATGTGTCACGAATAATGCCTGATGTTTTAGTTTACTGTTATAGCCGTTACTAACGGCTGTAACGGCCTGTAACAGTTTTTCTTCTTCATGAAATATCTCAGAAGTACTTGGCGG
>CM031617.1:58079645-58092145 GCA_018398815.1 Conus ventricosus | reverse complement strand
GACAGGACAGTCATAGCTTGCAGGACAGGACTGCCATAGCTGGCAAGACAGGACTGCCATAGCTTGCAGGACTGCCATAGCTTGCAGGACAGGACTACCATAGCTTGCAGGACAGCCATAGCTTGCAGGACAGGACTACCATAGCTTGCAGGACTGCCATAGCTTGCAGGACTGCCATAGCTTGCAAGACAGGACTGCCATAGCTTGCAGGACAGGACTACCATAGCTTGCAAGACTGCAATAGCTTGCAAGACATGACTGCCATAGCTTGCAGGACATGACTGTCATAGCTTGCAGGACTGCCATAGCTTAAAAGGGCAGGACTACCATAGCTTGCAGGGCAGGACAGTCATAGCTTGCAGGACAGGACTGCCATAGCTTGCAGGACTGCCATAGCTTGCAGGACAGGACTGCCATACCTTGCAGGACAGGACTGGACCGCCATAGCTTGCAGGACAGGACTGCCATAGCTTGAAGGACAGGACTGCCATAGCTTGCAGGACAGGACTACCATAGCTTGCAGGACGGACTACCATAGCTTGCAGGACAGGACTACCATTACATAGCTTGCAGGACAGGACAGTCATAGCTTGCAGGACAGGACTTTCCATAGCTTGCAGGACTGCCATAGCTTACAGGACAGGACTGCCATAGCTTGCAGGATGCCATAGCTTGCAGGACAGGACTGCCATAGCTTGCAGGACAGGACTGCCATAGCTTGCAGGACAGGACTACCATAGCTTGCAGGACTGCCATAGCTTGCAAGACAGGACAGTCATAGCTTGCAAACCAGGATACCATAGCTTGCAGGACTGCCATAGCTTGCAGGACAGGACTGCCATAGCTTACAGGACAGGACTGCCCTAGCTTGCAAGACAGGACTTCCATAGCTTACAGGACAGGACTTTTATAGCTTACAGGACAGGACTGCCATAGCTTACAGGACAGGACTGTCACAGGTTGCAAGACAGGACTTTTATAGCTTACAGAACAGGACTGCCATAGCTTACAGAACAGGATGCCATAGCTTGCAGGACAGGACTGCCATAGCTTACAGGACAGGACTGCCATAGCTTACAGAACAGGACTGCCATAGCTTGCAGGACAGGACTGCCATAGCTTACAGGACAGGACGTCCATAGCTTACAGAACAGGACTGTCATAGCTTACAGAACAGGACTGCCATAGCTTGCAGGACAGGACTGCCATAGCTTACAGGACAGGACTGCCATAGCTTACAGAACAGGACTGCCATAGCTGACAGAACAGGACTGCCATAGCTTGCAGAACAGGACTGCCCTAGCTTGCAGGAATGCCATAGCTTGCAGGACAGGACTGCCATAGCTTACAGAACAAGACTGTCATAGCTTGCAGGACAGGACTGCCATAGCTTGCAAGACAGGACTTCCATAGCTTACAGAACAGGACTGCCATAGCTTGCAGGACAGGACAGTCATAGCTTGCAGGACAGGACTACCATAGCTTGCAGGACTGCCATAGCTTACAGGACAGGGCTGCATAGCTTGCAGGACTGCCATAGCTTGCAAGACAGGACTACCATAGCTTGCAGGACAGGACTACCATAGCTTGCAGGACAGGACTACCATAGCTTGCAGGACAGAACTACCATAGATTGCAGGACTGCCATAGCTTGCATGACACGACTGCCATAGCTTCCAGGACAGGACAACCATAGCTTGCAGGACTGTCATAGCTTGCAGGAAAGGACTGTCATAGCTTGAAGGACAGGACTGTCATAGCTTGCAGGAGAGGACTAACATAGCTTGCAGGACTGCCATAGCTTGCAGGACAGGACTGTCATAGCTTGCAGGACAGGACTGCCATAGCGTGCAGGACTGTCATAGCTTGCAGGACAGGACTACGATAGCTTGCAGGACTGTCATAGCTTGCAGGACAGGACTACCATAGCTTGCAGGACTGTCATAGCTTGCAGGACAGGACTGTCATAGCTTGCAGGACAGGACTACCATAGCTTGCAGGACTGCCAAAGCTTGCAGGACAGGACTACCATAGCTTGCAGGACTGTCATAGCTTGCAGGACAGGACTGCCATAGCTTGCAGGACAGGACTGCCATAGCTTGCAGGACAGGACTACCATAGCTTGCAGGACAGGACTACCATAGCTTGCAGAACTGCCATAGCTTTTCAGGACTGTCATGGCTTGCAGGACAGGACTGCCATAGCTTGCAGGACAGGATGCCATAGCTTGCAAGACAGGACTACCATAGCTTGCAGGACCAGGACTACCATAGCTTGCAGGACTGCAATAGCTTGCAGGACTGTCATAGCTTGCAGGACAGGACTGCCATAGCTTGCAGGGCAGGACTGCCATAGCTTACAGGGCAGGACTGCCATAGCTTGCAGGACAGGACTGCCATAGCTTGCAGGACAGGACTTCCATAACTTGCAGGACAGGACTGCCATAGCTTGCAGGACAGGACTGTCATAGCTTGCAGGACAGGACTACCATAGCTTGCAGGACTGTCATAGCTTGCAGGACAGGACTGTTATAGCTTGCAGGACAGGACTACCATAGCTTGCAGGACAGGACTGCCATAGCTTGCAGGATAGGACTACCATAGCTTGCAGGACAGGACTACCATAGCTTGCAGGACAGGACTACCATAGCTTGCAGGACAGGACTGCCATAGCTTGCAGGACAGGACTACCATAGCTTGCAGGACAGGACCGCCATAGCTTGCAAGACAGGACTACCCTAGCTTGCAGGACAGGACTGCCATAGCTTGCAGGACAGGACTGCCATAGCTTGGGAGGACTGTCATAGCTTGCAGGACAGGACTACCATAGCTTGCAGGACAGGACTACCATAGCTTGCAGGACAGGACCGCCCTAGCTTGCAAGACAGGACTAGCATAGCTTGCAGGACAGGACGACCATAGCTTGAAGGACAGGACTACCATAGCTTGCAGGACAGGACCGCCATAGCTTGCAAGACAGGACTACCATAGCTTGCAGGACAGGACTGCCATAGCTTACAGGACAGGACTGCCATAGCTTACAGAACAGGACTGTCATAGCTTGCAGGACAGGACTTCCATAGCTTACAGGACAGGACTGTCATACCTTGCAGGACAGGACTTCCATAGCTTACAGGACAGGACTGTCATAGCTTACAGGACAGCATGCCATAGCTTACAGGACAGGACTGTCATAGCTTGCAGGACAGGACTTCCATAGCTTACAGAACAGGACTGCCATAGCTTGCAGGACAGGACTGTCATAGCTTGGAAGACAGGACTGCCATAGCTTAGAGAACAGGACTGCCATAGCTTGCAGGACAGGACTGCCATAGCTACAGGACAGGACTGCCATAGCTTACAGGACAGGACTGCCATAGCTTACAGGACAGGACTGCCATAGCTTGCAAGACAGGACTGCCATAGCTTACAGGACAGGACTGCCATAGCTTACAGGATAGGACTGCCATAGCTTACAGGACAGGACTGTCACAGCTTGCAAGACAGGACTTTCATAGCTTACAGAACAGGACTGCCATAGCTTACAGAACAGACTGCCATGGCTTGCAGGACAGGATGCCATAGCTTACGGGACAGGACTGCCATAGCTTACAGAACAGGACTGCCGTAGCTTGCAGGACAGGACTGCCATAGCTTGCAGGACAGGACTGCCATAGCTTACAGGACAGGACTGCCATAGCTTACAGAACAGGACTGCCATAGCTTACAGAACAGGACTGCCATAGCTTGCAGGACAGGACTGCCATAGCTTGCAGGAATGCCCTAGCTTACAGAACAGGACTGTCATAGCCTGCAGGACAGGACTGCCATAGCTTGCAAGACAGGACTTCCATAGCTTACAGAACAGGACTGCCATAGCTTGCAGGACAGGACAGTCATAGCTTGCAGCAATGCCAATAGCTTGCAGGACAGGACAGTCATAGCTTACAGGACAGGACTGCCATAGCTTGCAAGACAGGACTTCCATAGCTTACAGAACAGGTCTGCCATAGCTTGCAGGACATGACTGCCATAGCTTGCAGGACAGGACTGCCATAGCTTGCAGGACAGGACTGCCATAGCTTGCAGGAATGCCATAGCTTTCAATCGACAAACGCCCCTGTCCCTGACCTGAGTGCCGCATAACAGTGAATCGTGGCACTGTACTGTAGACAAATATAATCGCTCGACCTGTCAGTTTCACCTGCCCTATCGTCGAGATCATGGGTAGCTTACAAACGGAACGACTGAACCTCACCCACAGGTAGACCCTATTCCTCAGTGTGCCGAGTCCTCTGACAGTTAGGCTGTTTTGATGACGGCTCAGCTGCGATTGGTTGCAGATACGGTCAGGACTGAAGGCAGCCATCTAGTGAAAAAAAAAAGTCCTCTTACCTGAGCTGGCATCAGGTTCATTCCGCTTAATTAGTCAGCCCTAGATGGGAGTTTTCTGAAGAGGTTGTCTCCCGTCGCCTTTCCTGTTTCCCCTGTAGCAGTGACTGCTAGGCGGCAATGAAGTAAGGTTTGTTTGTTTTTTTGTACAGATCTTTCCTTTATTCGTCCGGATTAATTAAAGTTGTCGTTCTCACAGGTGAACTGTTTTGTCAGACAGACTAACGAGTTTCACGCCCCTGGGTCTGACATCAAAATTTTCTCCTAGGATCACCATGTGCGTGCGTGCGTGCGTGCGTGCGTGCGTGCGTGCGTGCGTGCGTGCGTGCGGGCGCGCGCGCGTGTGTGTGTGTGTGTGTGTGTGTGTGTTGTGTGTGTGTGTGCGTGCGTGCGTGCGTGCGTGCGTGCGTGCGTGCGCGTGCGTGCGTGCGTGCGTGCGTCGTGCGTGCGTGCGTGCGTTGCGTGCGTATGTGCGTGCGTGCGTGCACGCGCGCGCTTGAGGAGACGCATTCAGTTAATATACTGTAGGAATCTGATTTGTACCTCTCTTACATGTACTCGGTCCGTGGCACCTTCTTCAACGTTTTACGCCACTCATCAGGAATGCCTCAACATCGCACAATCCAGCGCCAGGGAATGCCCTCTCTCAGTCTGTAAAGGACTCCAGGACCCATTAAACAAGGAACTGAACAGACACGTCTCTCCTCAGTCCACGGAAACCAGACTGGCAAAGGAGGAAAGGCAGCTTCCGCAAGACAATATATGATGAGGATAAAGCGTCATCCAGACTCTGTTCCATGTCAAACGGCGCCAACAACCCTCAGACTCTGACCAGAGTGACTCTGAAGAAGAAATCTATGGCAGCCTGCAGGATTTACCACAGACTGTTGCATTCCCGAGAGCGGCTGGAGTCATCACCTAGCGACTGACGAGGAAGAAATAACTGCATGCCACAAAGGTGGAGCCATTTCTGTGGGACGGTTGTTCGCCCGACATCAGTCTGTCACAGTCAATGGCTGACTTCTATACTGAGGGTGATCTGAAGCTGTCACGAGAACGCGAGCGTTCACATGGAGTCAGCCTTTGTTTTCCAGATTTACGTTTTGGCTGACGCCTGTTTTAATCCGTTAATCAATTAGAGAATGTAAAACGTTTATGGTCTGTTATTGAATTCCGAGACCTTCGAAGCTGATGTGCTACAAGATATACCTTTATTGTACTTCTTATGCCATTTGTTCCTATAATTAAACCTGGCAGCCGTAAAGAAGAAATACCAGAAATTTCATCGCATCACGTACACACATTCACGAGCGCGCGCACGCAGAGAGAGAGAGAGAGACAGAGATACAGAGAGAGAGAGAGAGAGAGCGAAAGAGAGAGAGAGAGAGAGAGAGAGAGAGAGAGAGAGAGAGAGAGAGAGAGAGAGAGAGAGAGACAGACAGACAGACAGACAGACAGAAAGAAAGAGAGACAGACAAAATTCGTATTTATCCCCTTCCCCCCTCCACACACACACCAAAGAAAAAAGAAAAAGGCGTAAGAAAACACGTGTGGCTAAGTCAAACACATATATACATTACTCATACTAGCCACTCAACTCTAATTATTGTATTCAGTATGCGGATTGCTCCAATCACAATTAAACGGAGGAGGGCGTGCGAGGCCAGATTATTTATCGTACGTGTTGTATGCGTGTGTGCGGTGTGGTGAGTGTGGGTGGTGATGTTGTGGTGTGTGTGTGAAGTGGGAGAGAAGAGAGAGAGAAGAGGAAGAGAAGAGAGAGAGAAGAGAGTGTGTGTTGTTCTCCGTTAACGCTCCACATAAAGGATCCGAAGTAGAGAAGAGGAGAAAGAAGAATGTGTGCAACAATTCGAGAGTTTGTGTTGTTTATCTGTCCTACAACTCATAATGTGTATGTTGTAGGTGTGGTGGTGTGTGTAAATGTACTTACGTGAGTGTGTGGCACGCGCGCGTCGGGCAGTGTGTGTGTGTGTGTGTTGTGTGTGTGTGTGTGTGTGTGTGTGTGTGTGTGTGTGTGTGTGTGTGATGTGCGTTGTGTGTGGTGTGTGTGTGTGTGTGTGTGTGTGTGTGTGTGTGTGTGTGTGGTGTAGTGAGTGTGTAGAGATAGTATGTAGTAGTGCTGTGTGTGTGTGTGTGTGTGTGTGTGTGTGTGTGGTGTGTGTGTGTGTGTGTGTGTGTGTGTGTGTGTGTTGTGGCGCGCGGCGTGTGTGTGTGTGTGAGTGAGAGAGAGAGAGAGAGAGGGAGAGAAGAGTGTGTGTGTGTGTGTGTGTGTGGGGGTGGAGTGTGTGTGTGTGTGTGTGTGGTGTGTGTGTGTGTTGTGTGTGTGTGTGTGTGTGTGTGTTGTGAGCAGGTGTGTACCAAGCGGTACGGAGCGATTATACACAGAGGAAGAAGAGTAGAATGCACCAGCATACAACATTCCCCTCCTCTCCTCTCCTCTCCCCAACCCCCACCCCCCCGCCCAACATCCCACACCCCACCGTGTTCACGAAACAACGTTTGTAGCCAGTGTCTAATGGGACGATCGCAGTAAGCATGGCACTCTCTCTCTAAGGAACAACTTGTAATCAGTTTGGGGTTGACGAGGGCTGAAACAGCAGTTGTAACGCTTTTTCTTTTTTTTTTTCGACGTACTAGACTTCAGGAAGTTTACAGGAATTACCAGTAGTGTAGCCACCATCCATCTCTCTCTCTCTCTCTCTCTCTCTCTCTCTCTCTCTCTCCTCTCTCTCTCTCTCTCTCTCTCTCTCTCTCTCTCTGGGCTGGGTGAATCAAAAGCGATCATATTTGTATATATCATTACCCTGATAAAATGAAATCTCTCTCTCTCTCTCTCTCTCTCTCTCTCTCTCTCTCTCTCCTCTCTCTCTCTCTCTCTCTCTACTCTCTCTCTCTCTCTCTCCTCTTTGTTCAGTCTGATTCTTTCTGTTTGAACTCCTCATTCTTGCCATATAAACAATATCAACGTTGTCTGTAAAAAGTAGATCTCAGACAAGAAATATTGTAAATCGTGTGTGTGTGTGCGCGCGCGCGCGCGTGTGTGTATGTGTGTGTGTGTGTGTGTGTGTGTGTGTGTGGTGTGTGTGTGTGTGTGGTGTGTGTGTGTGGTGTGTGTTGTGTGTAGTACGTACGTACGTACGTACGTACGTACGTATATAGACAGACAGACGGGCAGATAGACAGACAGACAGATAGACAGCTAGATAGACACATAGATAGATAGATGAAGTGATAGATAAAGACAGAGGTAGAGAGAACACAAGAGAGAGAGAGAGAGAGAGAGAGAGAGAGAGAGAGAGAGAGAGAGAGGAGAGAGAGAGAGATGGGGGGGGGGGACAGCAGAGAAGAGAACGAGAGGAAGAGACAGACAGATGGACATACATACAGAAACAGAAAATTAAGAGTCAGCTGCTGTACGACAGGAATATCGGTGCAGATGAAAGAATAGTTCTGACATGTTTTGAAAGATGACAGAAGGAGTGTCAAACAGAATACTGTTCTTACGCTGTTGTTGCTTCTGTTGCCGCAGTTGTTGCTTCTGTTGCCGCCGCTTCTTCTTCTTCTTCTTCTCTCTTCTTCTTCTTCTTCTTCTTCTCCTCCTCCTCCTCCTTCTCCTCCTCCTCCTCCTCCTCTTCTTCTTCTTTCTTGTCTTTTTGCTGTTCATCTTCCACTGTCTCTTCTATTCTGTGTATTTCTTATTCCCCATACCCTTCTTCTTCTTCTTCTTCTTCTTCTTCTTCTTTCTTCTTCTTCTTCTTCTTGTGCCGTCTGCTCTTCTATTACTTCTCTTTCTTCTTCTATTTTTTTCGTCTTTCTTCTTTCTTTTTCGTCCATCCCTTCTGCTTTCTTTCATTGTTTCTGTTATTGTTGTTGTCGTTGCTATACTTTTTATTATAATTCTTATTCTTATCCGTCTTCTTCTTCTCCTTCTACCTCTTCTCTTCTTCTTCTTCTTCTCTCTTTTCTTCTTCTTCTTTCTTCTCTTCTTCTTCTTCTCTCCTCCTCCTCCTCCTCCTCCTCCTCCTCTCTTCTTCTTCTTCTTTTCTTCTTCTTTCTTGTACATGAGTGCATGCTGCATGCAAAACTCTATCGTGTTATCGGAAAGACTCCCGGGGAACCCGAAGTGTTAGCGCACAGACAAGAAAACCCAAACCTGTCCGGACAGACAACACAAAATCCGAACCCTTCTGGACAGATAAGAAACCCACACACTCTGGACAGAAAAAAAAAAAAAAAACCCTCTTCCGGACAGACAAGAAAACTTTAACGTTTCCGAACAGACAAGAAAACCCAAACTTGTTCGTTGGAAGCTCTCCCATTTTCTACGTTTCGTTCGTTTCATTTTTCCCCTCTTAATTTTCTTTATTTTCTTTCTCTTCTTCTTGTACCCTCTTTCGTCTCACCTTTTTTTTTTTCCTTACAGTTCTGTGTGTGTGTGTGAGTGTGTGTGTGTGTGTGTGTGTGTGTGTGTGTGTGTGTGTGTGTGTGTGTGTGTGTGTGTGTGTGTGTGTTTCTTCTTCTTTACGCACCCCCTCCCCTTTTCAAGTCCCCTTCCTTTCCTTTCCTTTGCTTTCCTTTTTTCTTGCCCTTCTATCCTTTCCTTTCGTTTCCTTTCGTCTCCTGTCTTTCCTAGCCTCCTCTCCTCTCTTTCCTTTTCATTCGTTTTCTTTCCTTTCCTTTGTCCTTTTCTCTTCCTTCTTGTTACATCTCCTTTCCTTTCCTTTTCTTTCTTCCCTCTCGTTTTTCTTTCTACTCCTTCCCTTTCCTCTCTCTCTGTCGTCTTCTTTCTTTCCTCTGCTGTTCTCCTCTCCTTTTCCTTTTCTTTTGTTTCCTCTCAAACCCATTTCTTTGTTCCTCTTCTTTTCTTTTGTTTCCTGTTCTCTCGTTTCCTTTCTTTCTGCTTTCTGCTCTCGTTTCCTTTCTTTTCTTTCCTCTCCTTTCTTCCTTTTCCTCTCCTTTCCCTTTCTTTCCTATTCTTCTTTTGTTTACCATTCCTCTCCTCTCTTTCTCACTTATCTAATTCGTTTTCTTTCCAATTCTCTCTTGTCTTCCTGTTTCCGATCCGTCCTTTTCCTCTCTTTCCCCATCGTTTCATTCCCGCACCTCTCTCTCTCCTTTCTCTCTCTCTCTCTCTCTCTCTTCTCTCTTCTCCTCTCTCTCTCTCTCTCTCTCTCTCTTCTCTCTCTTGTTTCCTTTTCTTTCTGTCCTTCTTGTTTCCTTTCCTATCCTTTCTTCTTCTCTCCTAAAGTTTCTTTCTTTTCCTTTTCTCTCGTTTCCTTTCCTTTCCTTTTATTTCTCTGTTGACGTTTCTTCCGTTCCTTTTCTCTCCTTTGTACTCTTTTCCTCTCGGTTGTATCTTTCTTTTTCTTTCCATTCTTTTCTTTTCCTTTCCACTCACTTTTTTGCCTTTTTTTTTTCTTTTCTTATCCTCTCTTTTCTCTTTTTTTCCTTTTACTTTTTCCTTCTCACTCTAAGTTTGTCTGACTAGCCTCCATCTCCCCCCGCTCCCCCCCCCCACTTCTCTCTCTCTCTCTCTCTCTCTCTCTCTCTCTCTCTCTCTCTCTCTTCTCTCTCTTCAGAAGAAGAAGAAGAAGAAGAAGAAGAAAGAAGAAGAAAAAGGTTGCAGAAGAACACCCTGATTTCAGATCCACTTATAGTATTGCAGACCATGTTATCACACTGTATGCCCTGGTTGAAAAATACGTCTGCATAACACTAAGCTTTATGTCGCTTTGTACATTTTAAAAAGGTATTGTCTCTGTTAATCGAAATGTTATGTTGAATGTTTATGGTGTGAATGGCAAGCTGTAAGGTACTTTACGAGGTATGTTGAACACAGTAGTTGTATGTATTCGAGATAAGAATGTATACACAACATTTTTCGATTGCCCACATGGTGTAAAGCATGGACGCCTACTAACCCCGAGGATGTTTATATTTTTCATCAATGAGCTAGCAGTTAAAGTATCTAGAAAAGGCAAGCATGAAATGAAAAATGTACCAATAGCTTTTGAGGTACTTTCACTGTTGTTTGCAGACGATGTTATTCGCTTGTCTCAGTTTTTGGCCTTCAAAATCAGTTAAACATGTCGAAAGAAGAAGCTGGTCCACTATGTTTGTCAGTTTACCTTGACAAAACAAACGTCATAGCCTTTCGTAATGATGGGTATCTGTCTGCACATGCAAGATGGTTATATGGCAATACAGAGATGATGATTGTTAATACTTACAAATGTTTAAGAATTTTATTCACAATCAAATTGAATTTGACTAGTGCCTGGGATCGAGTATCTCATAAGGGAAGAAAACTGCCATGGAAGTCATCAGATCATCGTGAAACTGAGTTCAGTCCATGCATGTTTGTTTTGAAAAATGTTTAATACTCACACACAGCCAGTACTCCCATGTGGTGCTGAAATATGGGGTCTGCACAACAACATGCAGACTGAAAAGGTTCACTGATTTTTCCTTAAACGCTTCCTGGTTGTCCCAGTCTATGCATCCCACAAAATGCTATATGGTGATACTGGTCGGTATCCTTTCTTTATAAGAACGTGTGTTAAATGTATTAGATATTTGTTAAAGCTTTTGAAACTTTTGTAGAGAAGCATTGGACATGATGATAAGGTAGATGGAGTGTGCCAGGAAAATTGGGCGTATCGTGTGAAAATGACTTTACCAGAAAATGGTACGGGATTGTGTGGCTGTCCCTACAGATGGGACACGAACAAAGCTTCATTTCAGAATACAAGTATAAACTGATAACATGTTACTAACAGAACTTACTAACAGAACTGGCACTTTTAACAAAAAAAGATTTTCAGACTGAAAAACACATATCGGTGATCAGAAACAAATGGCGCAGGATACATTTTGTTAAATTGAGACCGAGGACCTTCGGTTTTATGCAAACCGAAAATGGTTGTACCCTGGTATATCAATCGAAACAGCCTGTCCATTGACTAGATATTCTGTGTTTGATGAAAGGCATTTTTTTCTAATTCCAATGTATAGCTTTTAAAGATGAGACAACATAATCAAATGCTTTCAAGCTATATATAGATGAACAGTTAGATGAACAACAGTTTATTACCGGTCTGATTTTCCTTTTTAAAAAAATTAAATTAAAATTTAAAAAATCAAAAAATGGATTCAGTGTACGGTTTGTTGCAAAATTCCTTACAGATTCTTCCTATATTAGACAGGCAAGGGTACGTCTTTAAATCATTTTTTTAGAGAAAGGAAAATTTTTTTCATGTTTAAGATGGTTAAGGTGTTCTGATTTTTTTATATTATCTATTCATATACTTAATGTCAATTCATTTTTGAGTAATTTCCATATATAAAAATGTGTATGCTTAGAGTTTGTCATCAAGGTTTCAGTTATTCTCCATGTGCAGTTCTCATTTTTGCTCTGTGTTGTTTTTCTTCTAGACGAGTCTTTTTCTCGCTCATGTATTCATGATTGAGAATGTTCCATTTTGTTTGTCTAAAAGATGGAAGTACTTAATAGGTGAATTCTTGTTTTCGTTATTTGCTGTCATCCATCTCCCTTTGTCATAAGATTAGTTTGGCGATGCCTAATACATTCCAAACTATCTCTCTCTCTCTCTCTCTCTCTCTCTCTCTCTCTCTCTCTGTCTATCCCCCCCCCCTCTCTCTCTCTCTCTCCTCTCTCTCTCTCTCTCTCTCTCTCTCTCTCTCTCTCTCCTCTGCTCAATGCGTCATTCTTGCAATAATCTTACACTACCCGACTGTAGTTATGTTTGCAGTGGTATTTATGTTAATTTGTCAGTGCGAGTGATATTCAGTGCAATTCTGCATGATAAGGACAGATTGTAAGACTATGTCTCAAACTAAGATCTTCGTCTTTTGGTATAAAAAAATCAACCTCTCTCTCTCTCTCTCCCTCTCTCTCTCTCTCTCCTCTCTCTCTCTCTCTTGTTGTGTTGTGTGTGTTGTGTGTGTGTGTGTGTGTGTGTGTGTGTGTGTGTGTGGTGGTGTGTGTGTGTGAATGCAGGCAGTATGTGTATATCTGGAGAGAGAGAGAGAGAGGAGAGAGAGAGAGAGAGTGTGTTGTGTATGTGT
>CM031617.1:58064645-58072145 GCA_018398815.1 Conus ventricosus | reverse complement strand
CTTTTAAACCATTTGTTCTTCAGTTCAGGCTGAATTCCTCAATGCAAATGACCTCCTCCAAGCCACTCGCTGGACAATGGCTACTCCGTAGGTTCGAACGAAGTACAAGGTCAGAGTTGCACAAGACCACAGGTCAGTGCCACGGTCTGAAAAACTTTGCATAGGAAACTTGTTTCAACACGGGGTCATGCTGTTTTTGTCTCAGTGCAGCTATATCCACGGGCCAATATGTCCAGGTGCCTTTGTATCCCAGGTACCATGGTGATATTCAAGGACAGTCAGACTCGATGGTACCCAAAACTGGCCTGATGGCCTAAAGTGGGTCATGGCCGACCAAAGTGGGTCATTACGCTCCACTCAGAATGTGAACGGTCATGTCATGCTGTCATCGAACCACTGTTTCCACGTGCCGTTGTGTCCGTCCGGCATTGTGTCCATGTGCGCATTGTGCCCACATGATGTTGTGTCCGTGTGCCATCACGACAGTGTGTCCACGTGCCATTGTGCCTACATGATATTGTGTCCGTGTGCCATCACGACAGTGTGTCCACGTGCCATTGTGCCTACATGATATTGTGTCCGTGTGCCATCACGACAGTGTGTCCACGTGCCATTGTGCCCACATGATGTTGTGTCCGTGTGCCATTACGACAGTGTGTGCACGTGCCATTGTTTTCAACATGATATTATTGTGTCTATGTGCCATTATGACAGTGTGTCCACGTGCCATTGTATCCGTACGCGGTGACGACACTCACGAAAGCCAAAATTCATGATACCGCAAAAGATGCATGGTAGCCCAAATTGGTCACAGTGAACCAATTAAGGTCCTAGTACCCTAATCAGGTCATGATATCCCTCTGTATTGCACGTGCATTGCACGGTCACTTACACTGGACTGAGGTGACCGACAACAACACGAATGTCATTGTTACGGATGGTGTGCGGTGCGTATTTTGTTGTCTGACTCTCGCTCTCAAAAGTTTGGATGCGTGTAATAATTATTACCTACACACACCCACACCATACGTACATGGATAGCCAGGCAGCACACGAGTTTGATTTCTTTTCTTTATAATTATGCTGCCTGAACCATCAATATGAATCGTTACCAAATCAATACATGCCATTACATAGAATACAGATCAATGCACGTCAATTAAGACATCAATACATAAGACACTTCAATCATCATATATCAGCGTATCATACTACGTATCTTAATATAATTCACATATCTCGCCGCGCCGTCCACAGTATCTCACATATACAATCAACGCATTCAGTTCCACAGTACCCACGCCACAGTCTACAGCATTAAAATAAGACGAAGACGGATAACCAAGGTCCCCACACGGTAAACACAGCCGTTCACAAAACACAAGCGATGAAGAAGAAACAGGGTCTCAACACAGCAAGCACAATATATTACGTCGAACTATCAGAAGAAGAACCGCAAATTCACAAGGCACAGTAACCCATAGCAGAAGAACCGCAGATTCACAAAGCACAGCAATCCACAGGAGAAGAACCGCAGATTCATAAAGCACAGCAATCCACAGGAGAAGAACCGCAGATTCATAAAGCACAGTAAACCATATTGAATCCCCGGAGAACACAATTTCAACCAAAGTCCCATAGAACACAATAAACTTCGGTTCGAACGCACCGTTGATCTAAAACAAATATTAACTTCCCGTGTATTTATACTACAGTGTTCACATCAATAAATATAGCCCACCGACACACATGCGGTGGTACAATTGGAGCACATATTAAATATTCTTACAGGAGTTTTAAGTCACTCTCGGCGACACAGCATTCACAACAATTTTATAACAATACATTTCCTGCTACATATTCCGCTGGTACCGTCATCAAAAGCATCCCACATACACAGTGAACATCGATGCACTACTGACCACTCGGTCAGCCTCTCCACATAGTAACACTACGGAGAAAAAACGATGATTAAACAAATAAATTAGGCTGGACACCAAATCCTCGGCCGTTAGTTCTTGCTCCCTTCTCTTGTCTCCTATTATATTTTTTGTCATGTATTTAAATATGTCATTTTAAGTTGACGTCATAATTTACGTTGACGTCACAATACTCCCCCTCCTCAAGAAAAAAACAATGACCGAATTGTTTTTTGAAAAAGAAGTAAACAAACAGCAGAATACACAAACCTACAAATTACTTCACTCGACGGAAAACGAAGCCGCTCACGGAAGCAGTTCGTGGACTCCTTCCAGGGGCTCTCACACAACAGAAAAACACAAGTTGTCGTCCCAACGAACTCTGAAGCCCTTTTACATGCTAGCTTGTTGCTGACCTCACGGACAACCTCTCCATACCCACACGGGTAGAGACGGCGGCTGGGCATGGGCTGCACCCCACACCCTGATGGCAATGCATATATGATTTCTACTGACACACTCGGTCAGCCTCTCCATACCCACACTGGTAGAGACCACACATGTCTACTGACCACTCGGTCAGCCTCTCCATATAGTAAACACTACGGAGAAAATGATGATTAAAACAAAATAAATTAGGCTGGACACCAAATCCTCGGCCGTTAGTTCTTGCTCCCTTCTCTTGCTCCTATTATTATTTTTTGTCATGTATTTAAATATGTCATTTTAAGTTGACGTCATAATTTACGTTGACGTCACAGTCATAAATACCTCAAATTGTTCATAGTGCCCAAATTAGGTCAAGGTGACCCAAAGTGGGATATGATGACAAAAAGAGACACGGTGGTACGTTGCACAATGGTAGATGTACACAACGGTACACAGTGATACGTCCACAATGGTACGTGGAAACAATGACTTGTGGCCGTTTCCCACGTAGAGGACTAACGCAAATAACTTGTATGTCCTCTTCCAGAATAGATTGCCTTCTTGCTTCTTTTCCCCTCCACCCTACCCCCCCCCCCCCCCCCCCCCCGCCCCCTTCCTTCCTCCAACTCCCCTATCCCCCTCATGTTCCCTTTTTCCTCCCACATCCTTCTCCCCATTCCCCCCCCCCCTCCCCCCCCCCCCCCTCCCTCCCAACTCCTGCCCATATCTTCCCCGCTCCCTTCGTCTCTTATTTTCGTTTTAACAAGTCTGTGTTCCTTTTCGTATTGGGGGTTTTATTGAAACAAACAGCCTGTTTTGCGTCATGGTCTTATGTGGTCAGGCTGTCATCACGTGAGACAGGCGTTATTTAGAAAGGCGCTATCTTGCAGTTCAAGGGCACGCTTGCTCGTCGGCACCAAAGGGAACGCGTTTGTTTTTTGTTTCGTTTGTTTCGCTCTGCCATGGAGGTTATGTTTTGTTTTTGTTTTTTGTTTTTTTTCTTTTTTGGCCAACCGTCTGTTGGATTCTTTGCTCGCTTGTTTGTGTACAAAATAACGCAAAACTGCGCAACCGATTTTTTTTAGAAATTTGATGGAAAGAGGACGAATCCGGTAAATAAATCCGTAATCCGGATCCGGATCGAAAGGGAGACCATGGATTGTTCTTTCTTTCTTTCTATTTTTTTTCTGCTTGGCAGTAAAAGTATTTGAAAGTGTTTCTGCAGAGATTACGTCATGTGACGTCATTTAATAGTTCTATCATTGTTATCGAACCGAACGTCTGTTTTTTCGTCACCACAAGCTTTTGTACTCCAGTTCTTAAAGAACAGGGAGTACTTTAGAATGGGAACGAAGAAATGCTGTGTGTGTGTGTGGGGGGGGGGGGGGGGGGTGGGGTGTGTGTGTGTGTGTGTGTGTGTGTGTGTGTGTGTGTGTGTGTGTGTCTGTCTGTCTGTCTGTCTGTCTGTGTGTCCGTGGTCAAAATGTTTCCACTCGCTCCAGACAAAACTAACTGGGTCGATCTTTCTGAAAATTTCTAGGTATGTTCATTATGGGTCAAGGATGATGCCCGACGTTTTAGTTTACCGTTACAGCCGTTACTAACGGCTGTAACGGCCTGTAACGCTTTTTCTTCTTCATGGAATATCTTAGAAAGTACTTCGCCGATCTTTCTGAAAATTTGTAGGTATGTTCATTATGGGTCACGAATAATGCCCGATGTTTTAGTTTACCGTTATAAACCGTTACTAACGGCTGTAACGACCTGTAACGGTTTTTTCTTCTTATGGAATATCTCAGAAAATACTTGGCCGACCTTTATGAAAATTAGCAGGTATGTTTCATTATGGGTCACGGATGATGCCTGATGTTTTAGTTTACCGTTATAAGCCGTTACTAACGGTTGTAACGGCCTGTAACGGTTTTTCTTCTTTATGGAATATCTCAGAAAGTACTTGGCCAATTTATAAGCGGTTTGGATGATCTTGTGACAAATCGGAGCCTCTGTCCATATGTAAGTGATGTAATGCTGAAAATGGATTAAACAACCGTTAAAAACCGTTATTCTGCCGTTATTTTCTTATATATAGGTGGATTTTAATGAAATTTGGTATATAGAAAGGTTATCACACACAAATGGCACTTCTAATAGCGTTTTAAAATTTGACCGTTAAAAACCGTTATTCTTGACATATTGTCCGATTTGGATGAAATTTGATATGTACACAGGCTTTAGCCCAGTGAGGACTAAAATACCGGTTTCAAAAGTGCATATCGGTTTATATAACCGTTAAACCGTTATTTTGCCGTTATTTTTTATATGTTGGTGGGTTTTAATGAAATTTTGTATACAGAAAGGTTATCACACACAAATGGCACTTCCATGTATGTTTCAAAATCTGGCCGTTAAAAACCGTTATTCTTGACATATTGTCCGATTTGGATGAAATTTGGTATGTACACCGGCTTTAGCCCAGTGAGGACTAAAATACCGGTTTCAAAAGTGTATATCGGTTATATAACCGATAAACCGTTATTTTGCCGTTATTTTTTATATATTGGTGGATTTTAATGCAATTTTGTATATAGAAAGGTCATCACACACAAATGGCACTTCCATGCAGTGTTTTCAAAATCTGACCGTTAAAAACCTTTATTCTTGACATATTGTCCGATTTGGATGAATTTGGTATGTGCACAGGCTTTAGCCCAGTGAGGACTAAAATACCAGTTTCAAAAGTGTGCATCGGTTAGATAACCGTTAAAACCGTTATTTTGCCTTTATTTCTTATCTCACAAAGCATTTGGTCGATTTATAAGCGGTTTGGAAAACTGGAGTACGTTTATATGCTTCGCATCTTGTTTTTTTTTACAACGCCACGCTAGAGATGGTTTGCGATGAGTCTTTGTCTTTAATCTGTATTAGGCCTATTAACTCCGCCTTGGTTCTGTTTTCAGCTGCGACTGCTGATTTGTATGTCTTTCAGCAAGAGTACGGCACCATTTGCATTACAGATTTTCCACTGAACATGTCCACTTCCATTCGTCCGTTCTTTGAAGAGCTTCGCATGGCCTAAAAATGCCTTTCTTGTTTTGTTTGTTTGTTTGTCACTCCCTTGGTCTGCCCTATCTCAAACTTTATTTTTACCTTTCTTTACGATCGCTTACTGTTTTTTCCTACCTTTGTTGACATTCTCTTCTTCGTTGCTCTTGAAAATGGTACATCTTTCTTTTTTTTTTGGTCTGTTTTTTGTTTTGTTTTTCAGCTAGAAAATTTATGACATGCCAGCTTTATTTTGTTGTAATCCGGCGATGAGGTATTTTCAGTGACAACTGAGCAGGACTGTCCAGACTGGACTTTATCTTTCCATTTTGAAGTGTCTGTTCGCCCGTATGACTTTTAATTTTTGTTATATTTATATCTATTTATTTTGTTTGTTTTGTAATTATGTTAATTTCAATATTACGATTTTCTTTTAATCTGGGAGCGATAAACCGATTGGAGGCCTAGCGCTCATAGCACAGCCGAATTTCCCATGCCGTAAGGTGTCAATGGTTTCACTACTGTCTCATAACATTTTTTGTTTCTTTTTCGGGATTTTGGTGGTGGTGGTGGGGGTCTGGCTTGTTTTGTGACGTGACATTTTACTGTTTGTGACTTGACATTTGACTGTTTTGTGACGTGACATTTGACTGTTGTTGACGTGACATTTTACTGTGTAAGTTGGACAGTCCTGAAGAGGCTCTATATGGTCGGCGGGGCTTACATTGGTAAAAACCGTAAAACTTCTTGTGTTTTGTTTTCTTTTTCGGCCAGTGCGACGGATATAGGACACACGTTATGTAGACGTTAGAACTCAACGTAGGTCGCTCCCCGGGTGGCCGAGCAAACGGGTGTCAGTTGGACAATGGTTGATGCCAGCAGGCTTAAATCATGTTCCCTAAACGGAATGATTTACAGACCTAACATGAGCCGATGAAAAATCATCGGGCAACATTCTGCATTTACAAGTTTGAACGTGATTTCCCAGAGAGAGAGAGAGAGAGAGAGAGAAAAGAGAGAGAGGAGAGAGAGAAAAGAGATGCGGAAATCCCCACACACACACACACACACACACACACACACATACACATACACACACACACACACACACACACACACACAGGCAGGCAGATAGACATGCAGGGCAGCAATGCAAAATGGAGAGGGGAGAGAGAGAGAGAAGAAGAGAGAGGAGAGAGAGAGAGAGAGAGAGAGAGAGAGAGAGTGAGAGAAGGACAGAAAGACTGACACTGACAGACAGAGACAAAGACAGAGAGAACAGACAGACAGACAGACGGACAGACAGACAGACGGACTGACAGACAAACAATGCAAAATGTAGAGAGAGACAGAGAGAGCGAGAGAGTGAGATACGGATACGGATAATTCATTCAAAAAGGTCTTAGTCCCCCCTAAGAGAGAGAGAGAAGACAAGACAAGACAAGACAAAATTCTTATTTTCGAGGATAATGATAAGCACTAACGTGCTTTTTACATCCAGTCCTCGCCCTGAGTAAAGGGACTACAACATGCAGTGAAATCAATTAATGTAAGAAATCAAAGAAGCAAGCAAAGCGGTCATGTAATCATAGAGGGGAAAATCAAAAGAAAATAGAAGATAAATGAAAACAAAACAAAAAATAAGAATAACAATAAACAAAACAACAACTAAAAAATGATAATAACAAAAAAATAAAATGAAATAAAAAAGAGAATAATAATAATGAAGAGGAAGGTGAGAGCGGTGTAGGGAGTGAGGTGGGCTGGGAAACATAGGTAAGTGTACTCAACGTACACGTTGGCATGTATGAAAACAGACCCGTGAAGTGAATTTGACATATTTTTAACACACAAATACAACCACGTTTGCACGCATAGAGAGAGAGAGAGAGAGAGAGAGAGAGAGGAGAGAGAGAGAAGAGAGAGAGAGAGAGAGAGAGAGAAGGAGAGAGAGGGAGAGGGAGAGAGAGAGAGAGAGAGAGAGAGAGGCCCAGGCACCACATCATTCATTTTTCGCAAGCATGAAAAATACGTCGAAAGTATTAAGCAAAGTGAGATGACATTGGGGGGGGGGGGGGGGGGGGGGGGGGGGGGGGGGGGGGGGGGGGGG
>CM031617.1:58063178-58064545 GCA_018398815.1 Conus ventricosus | reverse complement strand
CCACAATTCATGTCCTGTATTGTAACGTGACCAGTCACGTTTTGCACGGTCACTTACACTGGACTGAGGTGACCGACAACAACACGAATGTCATAAATACCTCAAATTGTTCATAGTGCCCAAATTAGGTCGAGGTGACCCAAAGTGGGATATGATGACAAAAAGAGACACGGTGGTACGTTGACACAATAATAGATGTACACAACGGTACACAGTGATACGTCCACAATGGTACGTGGAAACAATGACTTGTGGCCGTTTCACACGTAGCGGACTAACGCAAGTAACTTGTATGTCCTCTTCCAGAATAGATTGCCTTCTGTTTCTTTTCCCCTCCACCTACCCCCCCCCCCCCCCCCGCCCCCTTCCTTCCTCCAACTCCCCTATCCCCCTCATGTTCCCTTTTTCCTCCCACATCCTTCTCCCCCCCCCCCCACCCCCCCCCCCCACCCCCATCCCTCCCAACTCCTGCCCATATCTTCCCCGCTCCCTTCGTCTCTTATTTTCGTTTTAACAAGTCTGTGTTCCTTTTCGTATTGGGGGTTTTATTGAAACAAACAGCCTGTTTTGCGTCATGGTCTTATGTGGCCAGGCTGTCATCACGTGAGACAGGCGTTATTTAGAAAGGCGCTATCTTGCAGTTCAAGGCACGCTTGCTCGTCGGCACCAAAGGGAACGCGTTTGTTTTTTGTTTCGTTTGTTTCGTTCTGCCATGGAGGTTATGTTTTGTTTTTGTTTTTTGTTTTTTTCTTTTTGGCCAACCGTCTGTTGGATTCTTTGCTCGCTTGTTTGTGTACAAGATAACGCAAAACTGCGCAATCGATTTTTTGAGAAACTTGATGGAAAGAGGACGAATCCGGTAAATAAATCCGTAATCCGAATCCGGATCGAAAGGGAGACCATGGATTGTTCTTTCTTTCTTTCTATCTATTTTTTCTGCTTGGCAGTGGAAGTATTTGAAAGTTTCTGCAGATATTACGTCATGTGACGTCATTTAATAGTTCTATCATTGTTTATCGAACCGAATGTCTGGTTTTTCGTCACCACAAGTTTTTTTGTTTTTTTTACAACGCACGGTAAAGATGGTTTGCGATGGGTCTTTGTCTTTAATCTTTATTAGGCCTATTAACTCCGCCTTGGTTCTGTTTTCAGCTGCGACTGCTGATTTGTCTGTCTTTCAGCAAGAGTACGGCACCATTTGCATTACAGATTTTCCACTGAACATGTCCACTTCCATTCGTCCGATCTTTGAAGAGCTTCGCATGGCCTCAAATGCCTTTCTTGTTTTGTTTGTTTGTTTGTCACTCTCCTTGGATCTGCCCTATCTCTACTTTATTTTTACCTTTCTTTACGATCGCTTACTGTTT
>CM031617.1:57948178-58050678 GCA_018398815.1 Conus ventricosus | reverse complement strand
AAAAAAAAAAAAAAAGATACACAACACTTGACAACCTTTAGACCAGACTGCACCCAACCCCCTCCCTTCTCAGGGCAGTAAAGACGAGACGAAATAGACCGTAAACTCAGTGTGGCAGCCCAAAATAAAGAAAAACATGCAAAACAATGACACTGAAACGGACTGTAGTCTTACCGCAATCAAGGCAAAATAAAAATAAACGCCCAAACCAACGTGCAAAATAACGCTTATTGAATACTCAATACCAAACAGACAAATCACGTATATTTTTTCTTTCTTTTTGTTCTGACCTGCCCAGGCGAAAGGTAGACGCAGTTTTTACCTGCCCCGAACAAAACGACCTGCCAACCGATTGGCAATAACTTCAAATTCTGTAAAGTTCTAAATGACGAAGGAACACGACGACGTGAAGCATATAAGCTTAATAGATCTACATTATGCAAACTCACACGTTGCAGAATCACTCTTCACCACACACACACACACCCTCTCTCATCGTCTGCCAGTTTGTGAGCAAAGTGGGGAAATATACACTCTGTGTGCTCCGTTCTGATTGGGCACTGTCTTCTGACTCCGCCAATCGCTTAATATAACACAATATGTCTCCAAACGAGGTGACTGAGGGTGGAAAATGAAGCAAATTTTAAAAAAAAACGGAATTAGTTCTACACACGATACAAACAGATTACGGGACAAAACACGGTGCATTTCGACCTCTTGGGTCTTTTTCAGACAAAAACAAACAACATTTAGGACAATGAAAACGAAAAACAAGCAACCACGTACCTTCTCATATTCGGCGCAAAATGGCGTTTGGATCCAACACCTGATGAAAACAAATTCGCCGAAAATTCGCCTGTCTCTGTTGTATTGTGTATCAAGTAAGAGTTACTTTTCGTCTTATTTTGTGTGTATGTTTTGGCTTCTTTCCGTTACGCTGCAGTCTCTTTAAGTCTCAGTGTGGTAAGAAAATGTGGAAGACAATTAATTTTGTTCCCGTTTTCTTTACCTAACTGTTACTGATTTGTCTACCTGTCTGACTGGCTTCATGGTTGGCTTATTGTGTGCGTTAGTTGGTTGACGTGTGGGTTGATGACGATAAAGATCGATCCTCTGATTGACTGACTGACTGGCGGCCGATTGAGGAATGTAATCAGATAATCCGGATTATCTAAAAGATATGGTGGTGTGCCGATTCATCGACTGAGTAAGCGAATGAATGGGTAAGTTTGTGAACGACTGATTCATTGATTGATTATTGGGCTTAATGGCTGATTGAGTAAGTGAGTGACTGGTTGGTTGATTGATGGCTTGATATATTGACTGGTTTGCTGGTGACCAATAGATTGAATGGTTGGTTGATTGGTCACATCAATTTAGGAACTGAAGAACGCAAGCCTGCCGGTTGGTTGGTCGATTCGTTGCTTTGTTGACTGTCTGACTGACTGATTGATTGATCTAAACAAGCTAGAAACTTACAGATGTAAGACCAAGCCATTTAACTGACTGACTGGATAATTGCCTAACTGACTGACTCCCAGATGAATGAATCATTTGGAACTAATAGATCTCTCTCTCTCTCTCTCTCTCTCTCTCTCTGTGCGCGTGCGCGCGTGTGTGTGCGCGCGCGAGCGTGCCTCTGTGTGTGTGTGTGTGTGTGTGTGTGTGTGCGCGCGTGCGAGCGTGAGCGTGTGTGTGTGTGTGTGTGTGTGTGTGTGTGAGCGTACATGTGTGTGTGTCTGTGCGTACGCGTGTGCGTGTGTGCGTGCGTGCGTGTGTGTGTGTGTGTGTGTGTGCGTGTGTGTGTGTGTGTGTGTGGCACGCAGTACAACCAGATCTACCAGGTGGAAAAGCTGAAGGACAAAATCCTGCGAGGGCTGAACCTGACCCAGGAACCGGAACCCCCGACCAAGAAGCCCCCTCAACCCGTCCACAGCGTGCTCAACCGCCTGCCCCCGCCCCGCAATCGCACGCACACCCTGTCATCCGTACCCGACACCATTGTTTGGTCCGAGCCCGCGGGTAGGTTGCACCTTTTCTTCTTCTTCTTCTTCTTCTCTCTCTCTCTCTATATATATATATTTTTTTTTAAATTTTATATATATATATATATATATATATACATATATATATATATTTTTTTTTTTAATTTCTTTACCTTTTTTAATGTTTGTTTAATCTTTAATTGATTCTGCTCATTTTGTTGGTATTGACGTCAGCGAGTTTTGTTGTTGCTGTTGTTATTTCTTATTCAGTTTCCGTAACTCCCTAGTGGTATTACATACCCCGCTCGCGCTCACAGCCACACCCAGCCTTCTTTTGTCGCAGTCTCAGCATCAGCAGTCCACAGAGAGCAATCCATGTTTGTTGTCGTGAGGCAACCCACCGGAATAGACGCTGGACTGTTGCGGAGTCACTTTGGTGGTGCTCTGTGCAGCCTGTTCTGATGTAGCATACGCAGGACACAACCTACTTAGCTGCCAACTGACGATGAATTTTTCATGACTGAACACCCCTTCAGAAGAGCACCACTACGTCAATCCAATGACATTCTCCGTAAATTTGTCGATGGCGACATCCTTGGCATAATTTGAGCATGGGCATGGACCTGCAGAGGAGATTACCAAAAATGAGGTCACCGCGAGAACAGAAGAAGAGGAGCCACATAATTCGAGACTTTCCTTATGATCAGTGAAGATTGGGGTAAGGAAGATGATGCCCTGGGTTTCTGTCCTGGTCAGAAAGTACATGACTGGGCTGTCCTCTATGCTTCTTGTCATTGTATATCACAGAGTCAACCAGTCCCGAGAGATACAGACGCTTCCATTGCTGGAAGTGAAGAAATGTGAGCAACGCGCTCAGGGATGCATCCATTAAGCGGATGAAACTCACACGCAAGGTTTCAGCCTTCCCGATCGAGTCCCTGACACATTGGGCAAGAGCCGAGCGGGAACGAAAAATAGCGCAAATAACTGCCTCTGATAACAGTCGAACCCACTGTCATTATATTGTTTTGTGGTGGTGTCGGCTTTTGTTGTTGTTGTTGTTGTTTCACGAATAACATACAGAGACGACAATGGCTGGACTATAAAACACTGTATTCACTGGAAAAGCTACAGTTCACAGAGACTGAGAATCAAATATGTCTTCACGCAGAGAGAGTTAGGGCGGAAGTGAGCAGATGGTAGCATGCGCAAGCAATGGCTGACATGCACACACACAAAAAAGAGGGGGTGTCGCGGTCAAATTTGTTGCTCAGTCAAATCGGTTGCTGGCATACCAGTTTAGGCAAGGGGGCTTTTCCCCACCAGCTGAGAGAGACTGTTGACAAGCGCTGCCTTAGCTATGCTTAGAGCTGGTGCGATGGGGTACTTTTGACCATACTCCTATATTGACTAAAGGGCAAATCAACATGCATGATGCATGAATGTATATCACTACACCCACGACCTCTTAAACCCAAAGCTGGAGACGCTAGAAACTACACCAAGGCGGCTGGTCTTAACGTAATGTTTGCATACGTTCTTCATCTTGACTCCATGCCTGTGACCATTTTGAACGACATGGTTGAAGAAAGAAGTTCCAGAGGCAGAAAGACCACGTGTTGGATGGACAGCCTGACAGTGCAGTGCATTGGTTGCAACACCTCTTTACTGTTGCTCATGACCGAGAATAGAGAGCTGAGGAAGTTCCGTGATAGCTTAAAGATCCGTCATGGAAACTCAACGTCTCGATGTCATGCTGCTTTATGTTGTGTTGTGTTACCTATTAGTGACGCTTTGGTTCGTTTCGGTATTAAGACACTGGAAGAACGGCCTGCAGAATCATAGAGAACGAAGGAGAATACAAGACGAGATGCGAAGTTACGCTTACTTTAACGCACGAACAAAACCGACGAGTGAACTGCTGACTAATGTATCTTCTGCAAATGTCACAAAAATATTACACATTAATATGCACCAGACAATGCTGCCCAGATGGTTTACGCCGTGATTAATGAATAAAGATTAGGGAGTTCAGGGGATGTGTGTGTGTGTGTGTGTGTGTGTGTGTGTGTGTCTGTGTGTGTGTGTGTGTGTGTGTGTGTGTGTGTGTGTGTGTGTGTGTGTGTGCGCGCGCGCGTGTATGAGTGAATGAGTGAGTGTGTGTGTGTGTGCGTGTGTGTGTGTGTGTGTGTGTTAATCTGGCAATAAATTGGTTTTAGTCAGTCAGTGTGTGTGTGGAGTGGTGTGGTGGGGTACGATGTGCTGTGGCATGGTGTGGTGTGGTGTGGTGTGGTGTGGTGTAGTGTGTGTGGTGTGATGTGGTAGGATGTGATGTGATATGGTGAGGTGTGGTGTGGTGTGGTGTGTGTGTGGTGTGATGTGGTAGGATGTGATGTGATATGGTGAGGTGTGGTGTAGTGTGGTGTGGTGTGATATGGTAGGATGTGATGTGATATGGTGTGGTGAGGTGTAGTGTGGTGTGGTGTGGTGGGGTTAGGTAGGATGTGATGTGATATGGTGGGGTGGGGTGTGTGTGTGGTGGGGGTGGGGTGGGGTGGGGTGGGGTGCGGTGGGGTGAGGTAGGATGTGATGTGATATTGTGGGCTGGGGTGTGTGTGTGGTGGGGTGGGGTGGGGTAGGGTGGGGTGGGATGAGGTAGGATGTGATGTAATATGGTGATGTGTGGTGTGTGTGTGGTGGGGTGGGGTTGGGTGGGGTGAGGTAGGATGTGATGTGATATTGGTGGGGTGTGGTGTAGTGTGTGTGTGGTGGGGTGGGGTGGGGTGAGGTAGGATGTGATGTAATATGGTGAGGTGTGGTGTGGTGTGTGTGTGGTGGGGTGGGGTGGGGTGGGGTGAGGTAGGATGTGATGTGATATGGTGGGTGTGGTGTAGTGTGTGTGTGGTGTGGTAGGGTGGGGTGGGGTGGGGTGAGGTAGGATGTGATGTAATATGGTGAGGTGTGGTGTGGTGTGTGTGTGGTGTGGTGGGGTGGGGTGGGGTGGGGTGAGGTAGGATGTGATGTGATATGGTGGGGTGTGGTGTGGTGTGTGTGTGGTGTGGGGTGGGGTGGGGTGGGTAGTAGTGTGATGTATTGGTGGGTGGTGGTGTGTGTGTGTGGGTGTGGGAGGTGGGATATGGTGAGGGTGTTGGTGTGGTGTGGGTGTGGTGGTGGGGTGGGGTGATGGTAGGTGTGATGTGTATGTGGGGTGTGGTGTAGTGGTGGTGTGGTGTGGTGGGGGTAGGTTGGATGTGATGTGATGGTGAGTGGGGGGTGTGGTGTGGTGTGGGTGGTGTGTGGTGGAGGTGGGGTGGGGTAGGGTGGGGTGGGGTGAGGTAGGATGTGATGTGATATGGTGGGTGTGGTGTGGTGTGTGTGGGGGTGGGGTGGGGTGGGGGTGAGGTAGGGTGTGAGGTGTGAGTATGGTGGTGTGGTGTGGTGTGGTGGGGGGGGGTAGGGTGGGGGTGGGGGGTGAGGTAGGATGTGAGGTGATAGGTGAGGGTGTGGTGTGGTGTGTGTGTGGTGGGGTGGGGTGGGGTGGGGTGAGGTAGGATATGTGATGTGCTATGGTGAGGTGAGGTGTGGTGTGGTGTGGTGAGCTGTTTACTTTGTGTTGCGTCGCATCGTGCTGGGTGTGGTTGTACAGTGTTGTACAAGATTGTGTAGTTCCTGGTTTAGTCGTTTCGTGTCAAATTGCCGCTAGAGGGCAGTGGCTGGCGGACGGCAAACGTCCAATTTGCAAATTGAGTGCTGTTAAGTCTGATGTTGTGATTCACTGTATTGTGTTTTAAGGTCACGTTTGTTTAAATGCAGTTTTCCTTGTGAAACAGCCAGAGAAATATGACACCCCACATTTGTGATTCGCTAAAGGGAGATGTAAAGAATGGGAACAAGAGCAAGGAGATTTTTCAAAAGTGAATGATGCTGCTTATTATGATGATTATGGTGATGACAATAAAAATGACGACGACGAAGACGACGACGACGACGACAATTATGCTGCTGCTGCTGCTGCTGCTGCTGATGATGATGATGATGATGATATCCTCCTCACTACCACCGTCATAAACTGACATCGTTGCACAACTTACAAAAATCCTGGTAAGATGGAGTTAACGGTAAATACTTGCATTATCAAATTCATAGCAATGGCTCGGATAAACAAACAAACAGAAGAAGAAGAAGATCCAGTTTCAGTTTCTTTGAGAAGCTGTTAGGCTACTTCGTTTGGGCGGGTCTGTAAGTGACACCTGCTACGCCGTAGGACCACACTGGCGGGAAAAAACTGAATGGACGGTAATGATGCGGGTGATTCCCAAAGCACAGAGACTGCAGACGGAAGTCAAAACATGAAAAAACAAACAAACAAACAAAACACAAAATCGTGAAGCACTGATATCGAGCCACTAAATGGAGGCAACAAAGATTGGTGCAACGAGCCTCGACCTAACAGCCTTCTTCCTGTCCTGTCTAAGAAAGCCCAATAGGTCGAAGCGCATTACTCCAGTGTTTGCTGCGTTCAGTTTGCTGCTCAGTACTTGAACATTCATTTTCATGTTCATAGATGAGTGGTAGCCAGATCTACTCATAATCTTGTTCAAAGATGTCCCACCTGATGTGGTCTTTCAATTTTTGAAAGAGATCAACATTTTTTATCTAATCTAAAATTTTACAGAAGAAAGATTCTTAACAAAATTGCCGGTGTGTTTTGGAAGGTGTATTTCAAAGGGTTGTGTGAATGACTTCAATGCAATGACAGCCCTGTGGTCGCCTGGGCTATAAACAACATAACCTACTACCTACCTACTCATAACCGGCGCACTAGTGTTAGGTCACACGCCTAAAAAAAAAGGCTAATCATGGAAGAACCTGTTACGACTGCTGAGCTGGAAACCACGAGCTTAAACATCCCCTGTGTGGTTCTTGTTTCAGAAGCAGCGAGCCTAAAGAAAGCTGACCAGATTCTGTTCCGGGTGGGCAGCCAAAAGGCCAAGTCGTCCATCATCAATCGGGTCACCCTTCTCGTCAGGCTCCGCTTCACCCGCAATTCCAGCCCGAAAGGCAGAAGGGCAAAGCCAAAGGCAGAAAAGGACCAAGGGCAAGGGCAAAGGCAACCGGCTGCCTGAAGTCAAGGACCAGGGCATGCAGAACGATGAGCCCCGAAAGAGCCGGGACAGGAACAAATCGGGGTCCAAACAGAAGAAGAAGAAGAAATCCGGCAAGAAACGGAAAAAAGCGCGGCGGGTGAAGCTGCTGGTGCAAGCCTTACACGGAAGGACGGGCAAGTTCAAACGCGTGGTCGTTCAGCGCGTCACGGTCAGTAAAAAGTTCACCTGGATCAAAATACCCATCCCTGTGTCTTTGGTCTCACGTGCCACCCGCTCCGCCAATCAGTCTCTAGTCCTGCGGATCCGGTGCAGGCGGTGTGTAAAAACTGGCGTGTCCATCGACAGCGCCATGCCGAGGAAGAAAGCCCGGAAAACCGGCGACGATTCCGGGTCGTTCCTCAACCTGAACCCCAACCGACCTTACATGGTGATCTGCACGGCCGACAACCCTCTGACCACACCCAGCCCCGCCTCCCTGACCCGATCGGCACGTCACGTGGACAAGGTTTGCTCCAGCCAATCAGTGCCCGCGTTCTCTTGCTGCTCGGAGGAACTAGAGGTGACCTTCAAAGACCTGGGCTGGCATCATTGGATCGTTCACCCACACGGCTTTATTACGCATATTTGTCAACCTTGTCAAAGCTCAGCTGCGAAACACCAAAGCCTGTTACACCATGAAACGGATTATCGGCTTCTGAAAGAGGACGAAAAGCGAAAGAGGACAGTGTTGCTTTTGTTCGACAAAGACACGGTGACAAAACAGCCAAGAATGAAGACAGTGATCTCAGATCGACAGACTGGAGGCACAGTGAGTCGTGTCGACCCAGAGACTCCTCATCGCTCACAGTGATGTATTACACGGACCGGAACACGTTGGTCCGTGCCACAATTCCACGGCTGATCGTCAGCTCTTGTGTTTGCTCGCCCCCACAGTGACAGAGTAACGGGACGTCCAGTTTGTTGTTGTGAGAGTTTTTACGAACTTTACGTGCGATGGTTTTGGGGCAGCTAATTCATGAAGATTGTGTGTAGATCTGGTGGGGGCTCGTGTGAGTCTGCAGAGTACAGGCGAATACGGTGATCTCCCTGTCCTGTACGTGGGTGGATTTATTTGTATGACTACTCAATGGTAAAATTCGCCAGGAAGATCGTTCAGATAACTCGTTCGGCGACTGAACACAGAAAAGAACTTTATGGCAGAACTGTGTGGGTTGTTTTGCCCAGACATGGTGGCACAGGGGCGCCCATTCCCGAGGGGACCTTGAATGTATCTCTTGAGTCAGAATTGGCTTTGTTGTGTGATGTGTCAACCGCTCATCTGATCTCCAGGATCTGTTCTGAACCTCTCGTGACAAACTGTTCTCGAGTCGAAGGCAACTGTGGCCGCAAGATTCTACCGTGGGAAGAAAGAAACGACGACGTAAGAAGCTCAAAATCCCCCATGCCTTCCCTGTCCATACATCTACGCCCTCTTTCCCTTAACACGCCCCCTCCCTCTCCTCTCTCTCTCTCTCTCTCTCTCCCCCTCCCCCAACCCCACTCCCGCCCGCCTCATTAAAAATCACATTGTTTGGATTGAATGGATTTTCAAAGGTCTGTGTCATTGCTTTGTGCTGTCGGTCAGCGTCCTGCATGGTCGTCACACCCGCTTCATCATGACGTTTTCAGACTTAAACGTGTGGAATGATGAAAGTCGCTGGATTCATTCAGTGTCAGATTTCAGGGGCAAGGAGAGACTGGCTAGATGACGGGAACAATCGTTTGAGTAAAATTTGACCAGCTGTCCTTGGACTCATTGATCTGTTCTCTTTATCGCTAGAGTCGGTGAAGATGTGGGGTATGAGTTTGGTGCTACGGAGTTCCATTTTTCAGTGTGAAATTTTACATGACAGGGATTGTACTCGTTGCCTCCAGTCACGATACGTCCAGTCGTTCACAGGACTTGAGAGATGCAGACACGCTGCAGTGCTGGTGAGGACATTCAAACTGAACTGTCAGAGGCGTCAGATTTCACTGGAATTCAAAATGACTGTGATTGACAGAATTCCATGTCGTTGAAATTTTTTTTTTTCTCAGACATAATATATTGATAAAGATCAGTACCTTTGTAAATGTACTGCTGAATGAACTATGCTTTGTTTCTGAGGCTAGGTGCGCGTGTATGTGAATGAGAAACAACGCGATCTCCTTGCTGAAGGCTTTGTGGATAAATCAAATAAACACTTTACTTACTGGTCGTTTTCGTCCAGGTTAATTGCTCCATTTGCGTGTGATAGTTGTTCTGTTCATGTGTGTGTGTGTGTGTGTGTGTGTGTGCGTGCGTGCGTGTGTGTGTGTGTGTGTGTGTGTGTGTGTGTGTGTGTGTGTGTGTGTGTGTGTGTGGATGGGGGGTGGGGGGGGGGGTGCGCATCCATGGAGTATTTGACATTGATTTTACAATACGACCTACCTGGAATGAAACTATGACGCATGCACAACACGTTAGCAATGCGCGTGCACGCACGCATGCACACGCGCGCGCGCGCGCGCACTCTCACACACACACACACACACACACACACACACACACACACACACACACACACACACGCATGCACGCACGCACACACACGCGCGCAGTGGCTTACGCGTACATGTACAAAAGATATACAGAGTGATAGTGACTCACTTTTTTCATTATCCCATTCCTCTCACTTTAATCGGTGGTCTTGGGACCATCGAGCCAGATATCTTGATGGAAAATGGAAAATAAAAGAAGGAGAAACAGCTTTCCGACACAGTGATAGTTCTCAAGACTAATCCGACGGTGCTTGTCTGTTAAAAAAAAATCAATAAAAAAAAAATCGATTCAGTAAGTAAAGCCTTGGCGCATTAATCTTTGCTGTCCAGAGTTCTTGCATGCTCTGCTCCGTAAAGACAATATTTCCAACGTTTAAAAACAAAAAAAGAGATTAACAGACAGAAGCTAACGAGGAAGAAAAAAAAAATAGAGGTCGTTCAAAAGGAACGGAATCAACCATGCTCCGCCGGTGTCAGTGAAGAAATGAAGCGACAACTAACTTTCGTCCCAGCAGTTTCTGTGACACTGCAAGTATTGTAACATTTTCTTTGATTGTGTTTCTTCTACGGAAAGCGTCATCGTTTCACCTGTGTCTGTCTGCTCGTTTGTGTTGGATTGTCAACAGGGCTACACAGAAACTACAGAACCTATTTTATAACCAATCTTCGTTTGAAGGATGGATTACGACTCAGGGTCAGAGCCATTGAGTTTTAGCACAAATCGGTGATGTGCATTAGGATCCAAGAAGGATCCAGTAAGATTTTGCAAAAACCACAGACCCGATTGTTTATTTATTTATTTATTTATGTGGTTGGGGTTTTTTTCGTCTCATCTTTAGTGCCATTCCAGCGATATCATCACCCGCGCCGCTCATTCCGTCGCCTCCTCGTCCACACCCACATCCTGATTTGTCCCATCCCATGACGCGGCTAATACAAAGGGAGAGTCAATGTCAAGTCGCCACGAGGCAAACCGCTGTGGAGACACTGCACTGCTGCCAAGTCACCCCGGTGCTGTTCAGCGGAGTCTATTCTGATCCAGCATATGCAGGATACCACCTATACTAAGCCCGCCCTGCTGAAGACAGTAACTGCTTAGTCGCGGAGCCAGCGTGAGCGAACGTCCTTTCCCGGTGGATAGCTACTATGTCCGTGCCACGACAGTCCCGAATCCTGGGACCTCGACTCGAACACGCCAAGGGCATAGCTATGAAAAAAAAAAACCACAAGTAAGATCACCGAGAGAGCAGGACACGAAGAGCGACAGATTTTGAGACTAATTTTGTTACTGATCGATGAAGTTGATAATGACTGGTTTAAAACTGCATGACAGGGCTGTAGACTATGCCGAATTTCATTGTAGGCTACATCATGGAGTCAACCAGGCTCGAGAGATACAGACACTTGCAGTGTTGTTCAGGCAATTTGAGCAAACACTTTTAAAGATGCATCCGTTAAGTTGAAGAAACGCGACTGTGTTGTTCAAGTCTTCCCAGTTGAGCCCGTAGCAAACTAAATTTTGGGTAGGAGCTGTTAACGCTCACAGGCCAAAAATCTCACCAATGTAAATGGCTCTGATGGGAATCGAACCCACGACGTCCCAGTCAGGAATCCGCGACACTAAACACTACGCCGAAGCTGAATTGATTTCAACGAAGCCTGGTGTGTAAAAATGGAATGTGACCCATGGACAAACGGATTTGTGTTTTGGAGTATTAAAGGTCAGATCCAGGATCCGTTCAACTTTGGCGGAGGTCTGCGATCTCCCGATTTTCCTTCTTGTACTATGTAGTGAACAAACTCACATCTATCAATTTCAGCGGGATTATTTTCTTTGTGTCCTATTGCATGTGATTTTCTTTGTGCCCTTTTGCATGTGATTTTCTAGGGGGGACTGAAGGAGACTGCAGCGTCATGGGGGGGAAAATCCAAAGTACACACTAACACACAAAGCTCAAGGTGCAAAAAAACGATGTCAATAAACATTATCAAATGAAATTTGGAAAGAGAGGGGGTTAGTAACCGCCAAGGACACAGACAAACGCGTAGAGGACTAGACACCCTTTTTTGTGTGTCAGGCTAGTCCTGTGCTCTGTTTGTCTGTGTCCTTGGCGGTAACTAACCCCCTCTCTTTCCAAATTTTGCTTCTTTTTCCGCCTTCAGTCACTCCGTTTTGAAAATTATCAAATGAAGTAAATTTTCGGCAATAGGTCTTGTTCAGAGGTCTCAAACTACGGACATCAAAAATGCACGGAACAATGTTCATACTGACTATTATATCTGGTTAGAGTTGTTTTTGAGCTTTTCTTTTTCTTACGTCCGTTCTTGCGCGCGCACGCGAGTGTGTGTGTGTGTGTGTGTGTGTGTGTGTGTGTGTGTGTGTGTGTGTGTGTGTGTGTGTGTGTGCCGTCTAAGAGATACAGACACCTGCTGCGTTGGTCAGGAACTTTGATCAACACTCTCAGAAAGGCATCGATTCCCGGTCCTCACAACCGAATCCTTAGCAAACTTTTTTCTTTTTTTTTTTTTTTTTTTTTTAATCCCATCTTCTGTGCCACCTAGGTAGCGCTGCACGCAGCCGCTCACTCCAACTGCCCCATCCACAGCCACAGCACGGCCCGGCCCCCCGCACCCTCCAGCACCGGCAATCCACAGGGAGCAGTCAATGTCAAGTCGGCAAGAGGCAACCCACCGGAGGAGACACTGCACTGCTGCCGAGTCACTTCGGTGGTGTTCAGTGGCGCCTGTTCTGATCTAACATACGTAGGAACCGGTCGCGGCACATAAATACATGGTTTTGACGGGAATCGAACCTACGCAAGCTTAAAGCCGTGACGCTACTCGGTGCGCCATTTTACGTATAGATGCGCCATAATTCGTTGCATGACGTACAGATGCGCCATGACTCACTTGGTCTACCCGTGTCTCTACCCAGCTGCTCAGTGTTAAACATTTGGTGACAGCATCTGGATTTGACTACATACTCACTCTCTCTCTCTCTCTCTCTCTCTCTCTCTCCTCTCTCTCCTCTCTCTCTCTCTCTCTCTCTCTCTCTCTCTCTCTCTCTCACACACCACACACACACACACACACACACACACACATATTGTGAAAGATCCCGATGTTGAATGTATCCATGCGCAGGTTTAATCCACTGTTATAGATATACTTTTGTTTAGGCTTTGTAATACCCCTAGTGTTTTGAGGTGCATCTCTAAATAAATCCGCATGCACACCTCTGTCGTTTTGTAATGGTGTGACTCTTACATAAATTTGTAGAAATCGTAGATCTGCGTGCAACATATTCTCTATTGTGCCCTACACAGGTACTGATCTCATCTCTGATCTGTGTTTTCCATCGCCAGTCACGCTAGGCCTACGTCTGTCACACCCTTCCGAAGCGACACTGCACTAGCTGCTACAGACTGTGTGCCCTCTGCGCTTGTTCTGATACAGCGAGTGCGGGACACCACGTATTAAGCGCCTCACTGACCACAGTCCAGCGGAGCTGGCCGCGGTATTTTGTCATCCCCCTCCGGAGGATGCCACCTCATCCATCCAACCGCAGTTGTCAGGAACGTCGCCTATATCGATGACTTCGACATGACCCACTAGGTCTTAAACGTACAGAAGAAACAGAAACTGACACTTCTCACGAGGACATGGCATGAAGGGCCAAAAAATTGACTTATTCCTTTTTTTTTTCATTTTCTGTTTTCTTTTCTTTTATTTCTTTCTTATTTTCCTTCCCATTTCTTTTCTTTCTTTTTCTTTTCTTTCTTTCTTTCTTTCTTTTTTTTTGTTTTTTGTTTTTTGTTTTTTAAATCTCCTTTTCCTTGAGGAGGGGTGGGGACGGAGGGTAATTACCGAGTGTCACGACCGACCCTGGAGGTCTGCCCTGACAGGATCGGTCTAGGTGGGAGTGAAGGGAGTGACTGACCTCACACGCCTCGCAAGAGCCCACACAAGAAAGATTACGATACAACACCCCATTTATTCACACCAACACACTCAGTCATAAATAAGCATTCCAACACACACAACATGCACAATCACAATCAAGCATTCCAACGCACACAACATGCACAATCACAATCAAGCACTCCAACACACACAACATGCACAATTATAAATAAACATTTCACCTTACGACGTACACAATCACAATTACAGCATTCCAGCACATATAACATATACACAATTATCAAGAAACATTTCCAGCATCGATCCCTTCTAACACCATGGAGTGCGTCCACACCCCTGCCCCTGTCAAGTCCACTGGGAGCACCCTGTCGCACTAGGTGCTCCGAGCCGGGTCGGTTCTCGCAGGGAGTCGCTCAAAGCCGTCGCCCTCGACTCAAGCAGGCAGTGAAGAGCGCGTCCCGGGGGGGGGGGGGGGGGGGGGGGGAGGGGGAAAACGAGGCGCTGTTACTGGAGGTCCTGGACGGGGGTCAGGGCCGGCAGTCAAGACGGCGGGCTCCTCTACCAGTCCGCGGTCCCGACCAGGGCGTGTCCTCGACCGCGCGTGGCACCATCCAGTCCGTGGTCTCAGCCAGAGCGTGGCCTCAACCAGCACGTGGCACCATCCAGTCCGTGGTCTCAGCCAGAGCGTGGCCTCAACCAGCACGTGGCACCATCCAGTCCAGACTCCAGGTGAAGCCCCCGGGAGGGGGGAGGGGAAACGTAGCTGGGAGGAGAGAAGAAAAGGAGGGAAGGAAGAAGGAAAGAGGAAGGAGAAGAAGAGGGAAGGAAGAAGGAAGGAGGAGGGAAGAAGGGTACTGGAACCCCGCCGTCAGTACAGTCTGACCCATGCTGTCAAATCTTAACAGCCACTCGCATGATGGGCGAGGGGAAGTCTATTAATGCACCCATAATCCAGCTCAACACAGACCTGAGCATAACACAGTAAACCATCGAATCAGGAATGTTCACTAGGGTCTTCTCACACGATGCAGGTAAAAGACTGCATTAAAATCAACAGGTTATAAAACAAATATGAATTATCTTCACCCTTCTCTCACTCACATTTAACATTTGCCTTTCTTAGGAAATAACCAACACAGCGACATCGCTTTATAACTGCCACCACATTTGCAAATAATAATTCAATGGCATAATTGTCACATTTTATAAACACATTTCAAATAACACAAATCTCCAACCACGCATCCGAACGACAAATCATGCGTACGCACGCTCGCGAACATAAAACTCGTTCTCCTTGCACACACAAACAGACGGTGGCCGAAGGATAAGAGTCGGCGAACGTGACAGGGGCGGACGAGTGAGACCAAGCAAGTTCCAACCCTGAATCACCAGGTTCTCTCCCATCCCCACCGACTACCGCATCACCAGATTCTTAAACAGGAGAAAGAATTTTGGAAATAATTTAGAATGGCCAGGTTAAAGATTGAATTAACCAGAGAAAAGGTCTCAAACAATATTTCTCTTACAATTTCGAAAACAAAAGAAAATTGCGCAAAAGAGAAGACTAAGCCGGCTAACAACAACAAACCAAAACAAACAAACCACGAAACTGATGCTTACCAGCTACCCGTGGGTGACCAGAAGAGGCGGGTCAAACGACTCTCTCTGCCCTCTGTCCAGTCGAGAGGACAGAGGCACAGGTGCGGAAAAAGAAGAAGTGATGTCCCTCTCCTACAGGCCGACTGTAGGAATTGAAGTTACCGACTGTACCTTCGATGATACGGTGAAGAACCAAGACCGGAGCAGGCGCTCCAGAGACATCTTCGCTCGAGTGAAGAGCTACCTCCCTCAGCAATGGCGGCCAACATGCCATGCTGCGTCACAGAGTGAGCATACTTCAAACTAAAAGAAATGAAGCACGTGCGACAGGTAAAAAGACAGGCGAGAGGCCGATAGACAGCAAGTTCGAGAGAAAGGTACAGCCACCCGTGAACCTACAGGATGAATAGCACGGGCAGTGGAATAAGAGAGAGAGAGAGAGAAAGCAACCGAAGTTGAGCTGAACTACACCAAGGTGCAACCGCACCACAAGCCACATTAAGGGACGGATACACGACAACAGCAACGACAATAAACAAATGAATAATTCCGCCACCCTAGATGGGTCAAACGTCGTAGGCCTCGTGACAAACTCGTGACAAACCCCCCTTCAAAAAGCATCTGTTTCTCTGAGATACAGTGCTCCTTTGAACCTTGACGCATGTGCAAATTCACAATGGGCCCGGGAACCCAACTCTCTGTGCTGGGACAGAGTACGATAAAATCCAATACAAACATTCCACGATAGAATCATACAGGGAAATACATAATACTACATTTATCAAACAACTAAGCAAACCTTCCAACCATGAAGTAACTATCCGAACCTTGGGTGAGTCACTACCGTTAACATCACTGAAGTGAAAACTGTCACTACACCTGATACAAAGCCCAAAAAGGGAATATAACCCTGGTTGAGGGGGAAGTGTCCCTCTGACTGATTTCCAATGCGCTAAACTACGGAGCTCGGCTAAGATAGTCAGCATCCGTTTTACAAGAACCCTTGATATGACGGGAAGTGAACCATGACTCTGCAGTTCCATTGCCTAACTCATGAGCCCGACGCCCTGACTGGCCGGGTCCGGTCCAGGCACTGGAGAGGATGATGATCGCTCTCCAGTACAAACTTCCGGCCGTACTTCTTTTTGGGGCACGCCAGTGCGCGTCCAAATCTGCCGGGAAGATTCAGCAACAGTAGGGGCATCGTAGTCCAAAGCGGGACAGCCTCTGGGTATCGACTCGCAGATTCTACCACTACCGAAGTGTAGCGGTGACCGCGATCGGATGGGGGATTAATGGGTCTCACCAGGTCGACCCCAACCTTGCTGAATGCCTCCCCAACCCGTGGCACTGCCCCTTTAGGGAAACGCGGCAGTACTGCCTAACCTGTGAGTTCATCCCTGGCCAAAAGAAGTCTTGTCTTACTCGCTCGGAGTCCGCTTGGAGCCCATATGACCTGCCATGGGGGAATCGTGGCCTGCCGGAGAACAGATTCTCTCAAGCTTTGGGGAATGACAAGCTGCTTGGCCACACGATCTCCCTGAGTGAAAACCCTAAAGAGGATCCCTTGTGGAGCTTAAAGTCCCCTTGGCGTGTCGGCCGACTGAGTGGGACGATCCACAAGTTGTCGTAGGCGTGGACATCCAAAGCCCCTGGCCTGAAGACGGATAATGCTAGCAGGATCGGCCCTTCCCAGAACCTCGTTAGGGGATCGGCTGGAGAAGGGACGCAATTCCTTTTCCCTTTGCTTCTTAGCTTTGGCGCGTGTGGTGACTCCCACACACGCCTGTACGGGCAGATCCGTAGACACGGACTGATTTCGTCCATTGCGAAGGTGATAGTATTCCCTATGATAAGGGAATACAGAGGTCGCTCCACCGCGATAGCCCATACTTCGCCACAGAAGTAGGGGGGTGGGGGATGGGAAATAAGTACAGAAGGACGGGTGGAGGTAAAACCAGCCTCCAACCCGCACCCCATCATAACTAGCACCCCGCCGGGCCTCAGGGGAAACCAAATCCTTATCAACAAAGAGCGTTGATGCTCCCGAATCCCTGATGGTGTCGACAAAGGGAGGAACCAACAACAGAGAGAAACCCCTGGGCACTCTGAATCACCAGAAGCTGGGATGGAACCCACGTTAGCCGAGGCACGAGGATGCGGGAAAAGGGGACTAGCCCCATGACCTACCGCGGCCCTAGGGCAATCTTTCCTGATGTGGCCAGGACGACCACAAAGAAAACAAAATCGAGGTGCTGAGGTCCCCGATGGACTGCCTGCCTTATTCGACCCGCTAGCATTTTGTCGGCGCCTTATTGCCACTAAATCCTGTGGAGGGCTTCCCTCCGTATCTGGGCGAGCCCATAAGCCCTGCGAGTTTCAGCAACACCTCAGCGGTGTGAATCGCAGCCGCGAAATCCTGAGGTGCTGTCTCGCATATCCGGATCCTCAACTCTGGGGACACAGTTTTGGTGAGCTGTTAAATTTGAGGATCAGATCCTCCGCTCCAACTTAGCCAACTGACGCCAGTACCCTTTAGCGTTTTGCGCAGCCTATCACCAAACTGCACGAAGGTCTCGTCGTTATTTTTCTTCATGGACCTGAATTTCCCTCCTGTACGTCTTGGGGTAAGGGTGAAAACGCTTACGCAGAGCCAACTGCATGTCTGCATAAGACGCACCTTCATTTAGAGTGAGAAACACACATCCCTGCACACCATGATAATCCAGAAAAAAGGTGCATAGCCTTTTGTCCTCAGGACATAGGTAATGAACTAGCCAACCTTGTCAAAATGCTCCTAGGAAACAATCAATGTCCTCCAAGGGTTTCTGAACTCGGAAGCTTACTTTGGGCCTTCTAACTCATCCCCTGCCTGGTGATTAACCCCCTGACTTACAGATGCGGGAGACCGCGAAAGAAGTTGTTCCATCTCCTCCCACGCAAGCCGCCTTTTCCCCTACGCTCTTCCTCGGAGGCTTCCTGCCTGGCAGCTCTTCCGGGGGCTGAGAGCTCTCCTACAGAAAATACCTCCCCCTAGAGAAAACTCCGCTGTCATTTCCTCTCTACGCAGAGCCCCTCCTATCCAACTCTTCCCTACGTGAGCACTCTTCCCTTGGGCTGATCCCCTGCGGGCAGCCTCCTCCTGCGCAGAGCAGCCTCTCCTCGGAGGGTTCCTGCCTGGCGCCCTCTCGTCGTTGCTGCCTAGGACCATCAGACGAGTATGCCCTGGGAGGATTCACCACTCCCACTGGAGGAGACCCGTCGACCCGTCCCTTGGGTCTCGACTTTCCATAGGAAAGTCCCACCGGGCATACTCCTTACGAGGGAAGCATGAGAAGGGGCTTTTGGTTTTTCTGCGACTCAACGGGAAGCCCACATTTGTCTTCGCTATACCTGACGCTCCCGAGGGAAAGTGCCAGTGGGGCCCTCAGCAGGAAAACCCCTAGCGAAAATGAAATACTCGCTGGACATCGGCTCAGCCTGGAATAAGTGGAAGTCACCGTATCGATGTGCTTACAATGTGGGACTCTTTTAGAAGACCCTTCTCTTCGATGCCCGAGTAGCCATACAACCAGCACCGGACGTGTCATGAAAATATATCCTACAGTTATCAATACAGGGAAAGACATTCCACTTAAAAAACAAATATTTTAGAGGTGTGTGTTATTGTGTGTATGTGTGTGGTGCGTGTGTGCGGACAAGTTCCGGCTGCTCCCACTCGGGGCAACCCCGCGCTCTACAACACGAGCAACAGTGCGGTGGGGCTCACCGAAAAAAAAACAAAACAAAAAAACTATGTCCGGCTGCCCCCACTCTGCCAACACCGCGCTCCACAGCACGAGCAACAGTGCGGTGGGCTGGCCGGAAAAAAAAAAACCAAACAAACTGGCAGCGGAACCCGGGAGAGAGGGGAAAAAAAAGAGACACTAACGTCCGAACAACCCCCTGTACTCAACAACCCCCCGGAAAAAAAAACAAAAAAAAAAAACTGGCTAACTACAAAACAGGAATGGCAAAACTGAGCGGCAACAGAAGGGCAAGATTCGGCCGCACCTGCGTAAGGCACCCGGCGGAAGGAGGAGGTCTGGTCGCGGTCGACTCCCCCTGGTCTCACCTCGACCCCCCGGTCACACCGGATGTTCCTTCAGGCCACCAAGACTCCCTTCACCTAGAGTCACCCAGCCAACCACCCACGGAACAAACACGACAAACTGACTAAACATATACCAAAACAGACAAAACTAAACAGGTACTCCGCGAAACGAGAGAGACAGCCAGAGCCCTTCACATCCCGGACGAGCCCCCACAATTGTCACGACCGACCCCTGGAGGTCTGCCCTGACAGGATCGGTTAGGGGGGAGTGAAGGGAGTGGACTGACCTCACCGCCTCGCAAGAGCCCACACAAGAAAGATTACGATACAACACCCCATTTATTCACACCAACACACTCAGTCATAAATAAGCATTCCAACACACACAACATGCACAATCACAATCAAGCATTCCAACGCACACAACATGCAACAATCACAATCAAACACTCCAACACACACAACATGCACAATTATAAATAAACATTTCACCTTACGACGTACACAATCACAATTACAGCATTCCAGCACATATAACATATACAAATTATCAAGAACATTTCCAGCATCGATCCCTTCTAACACCATGGAGTGCGTCCACACCCCTGCCCCCGTCAAGTCCACTGGGAGCACCTGTCGCACTAGGTGCTTTCCCAGCCGGGTCGGGTTTTCGCAGGGAGTCGCTCAAAGCCGACGCCCTCGACTCAAGCAGGCAGTGAAGAGCGCGTCCCGGGGGGGAGGGGGGGGGGGGGGGGGGAAGGGAAAACGGGCGCTGTTACTGAGGTCCTGGACGGGGGTCAGGGCCGGCAGTCAAGACGGCGGGCTCCTCTAACCAGTCCGCGGTCCCGACCAGGGCGTGTCCTCGAGCCCGCGCGTGGCACCATCCAGTCCGGGGGTCTCAGCCAGAGCGGGCCTCAACCAGCACGTGGCACCACCAGTCCCTGGTCTCAGCCAGAGCGTGGCCTCAACCAGCACGTGGCACCATCCAGTCCAGACTCCAGGTGAAGCCCCCGGGAGGGGGAGGGGAAACGTGCTGGGAGGAGAGAAGAAAAGGAGGGAAGGAGAAGGAAAGAGGAAGGAAGAAGGAAAGAGGGAAGGAGAAGGAAAGGGGGAAGGAAGAAGGGTACTGGAACCCCCCGTCAGTACAGTCTGACCCATGCTGTCAATCTTAAAAGCCACTCGCATGATGGGCGAGGGAAGTCTATTAAATGCACCCATAATCCCGCTCAACACAGACCTGAGCATAACACAGTAAACCATCGAATCAGGGAAGTTCACTAGGGTCTTCTCACACGATGCAGGTAAAAAGACTGCATTAATCAACAGGTTATAAAACAAATATGGGAAATTTTCTTCACCCTTCTCTCACTCACATTTAACATTTGCCTTTCTTAGGAAATAACCAACACAGCGCCATCGCTTTATAACTGCCACCAAAATTTGCAAATAATAATTCAATGGCATAATTGTCACTTTTATAAACACATTTTTAAAATAACACAAATCTCCAACCACGCATCCGAACGACAAATCATGCGTACGCACGCTCGCGAACATAAAATCGTTCTCCTTGCACACACAAACAGAACGGTGGCCGAAGGATAAGAGTCCGGCGAAACGTGACAGGGGCGGACGAGTGAGACCAAGCAAGTTCCAACCTGAATCACCAGGTTTCTCTCCCATCCCCACCGACTAACCGCATCACCAGATTCTTAAACAGGAGAAAGAATTTTGGAAATATTTAGAATGGCCAGGTTAAAGATTGAATTAACCAGAGAAAAAGGTCTCAAACAATATTTCTCTTACAATTTCGAAAACAAAAGAAAATTGCGCCCAAAAAAGAAACTAAGCCGCTAACAACAACAAACCAAAAAAAACAAACCACGAAACTGATGCTTACCAGCTACCCGTGGGTGACCCAGAAGAGGCGGGTCAAACGACTCTCTCTGCCCTCTGTCCAGTCGAAAGGACAGAGGGGACAGGTGCGGGAAAAAGAAGAAGTGATGTCCCTCTCCTACAGGCCGACTGTAGGAATTTTAAGATACCGACTGTACCTTCGATGATCGGGAAGAACCAAGACCGGAGCAGGCGCTCCCAGAGACATCTTTCCCCTCGAGTGAAGAGCTAACCTCCCTCAGCAATGGCGGCCAACATGCCATGCTGCGTCACAGAGTGAGCATACTTCAAACTAAAAGAAATGAAGCACGTGCGACAGGTAAAAAGACAGGCGAGAGGCCGATAGACAGCAAGTTCGAGAGAAAGGTACCAGCCACCCGTGAACCTACAGGATGAATAGCACGGGCAGTGGAATAAGAGAGAGAGGAGAGAGAAAGCAAAACCCAAGTTGAGCTGAACTACAACCAAGGTGGCAACCGCACCACAAGCCACATTAAGGGAAAGGATACACGACAACACAACGACAATAAACAAATGAATAATTCCGCCACCCTAGATTTGGGGCAAACGTCGTAGGCCTCGTGACAAAACTCGTGACACGAGGATGAGAAAAACGGAGATGGTTCCATGCGGTCCCAGTCTGCTCTGAAACGATATGATTGGCCGGTTGTAGGTCTGCTGTTTTACTGCTTTCCTAATGCAATGTATCCAGGAGTCAACCAGACGTAAGAGGTATAGAGAGATTTCCTGTCGTGCTGGTCTGTTGGTTTAGCAATTTCAGCATCACTCTCAGGCTCAAACGCAACCGTTAGTGGTGAAACTAAACTTGGGCTGAGAGGATCCACTCTTCCCGTCTGTGCCAAGAGCTGACTCAACTCTGGGTATTTTATGGTACATGACGGGAGCCAATATAGGGAGTGGCCGACCTGAAAAAATCCCCCTCACAGATAATTTATTTACGGCTCCGTTTGGATTCAAATCCACGACCAGCCTGCAGGTCTGCGATCAGACCGCGCCACCACCCGGCCACGGCGGTTGGTCGAATCTTTAGCTGTAAATCGGGGCACGAATGTAAGTTCTGTTTTGTAGGTCGTAGCAGAGGCAAACAGTTATCGAGATGCTCAGTTTTGACCTTTGGAAATCTGTCGGGTTTCGCAAACGCAAATATGTAACTGTTTCATTTATTTTTTTAAATTACAGCCACGTAAAATCATAAAACTCACTTTATAGATTCAGCTCGAACTGTCTGTCATGGATGTGATATTGAAGATGGCTTTAAAACTCATCTTTCGAGCTTTTATTTGCATAGACTGGAGAATTCGCAGTTCTCCATTTATAGTCTTTTAGGAGCATGAAAAACATGTACAGTATGCCTATTCTTAAATGATTCATATCAGCTGAAAAAGGTGATGCACAAACTCAAATGCAATAACGCAAATTTGGTTGACAACTGTCAGCCGAATAGTAGCTGTGAACATTAAACGTAAAATATCGCGCGCGCGTGCACACACACACACACACACACACACACACACACGCACACGCACACACACACATACACACACACACACACACCTTTGGCGGGCACAGAGAGAGAGAGAGAGAGAGAGAGAGAGAGAGAGCTGTGGAACTCACTGCCGGGTGCCATCAAGATTGCCACGGGTGCGGTCTCATTCAAGAGACAAATTGATTCGACAGTTTTGAGATCTGCATATTGACGATTTTCTATTTTTACTTCCCCTGATATTTTACTATTACCTGGGCCTGAATTTGGCCATTGCTTTTATCTTCTTGAATATTGAGTGCGACCCCTTGTTGCTAAATTTGCTCCAGGGGCCAACAGTCTGAGTCGCACTGTTTTATGTTATTTTATTTTACTTTTTAACATGCGCGCTGGTTACCTACTCGTTTTTGAGTGAACCAGTATTTTAGGAAGAAGAAGAAGAAGAAGAGAGAGAGAGAGAGATCAACTGAGAATGGGTGATAGTGAGATTTAACGTCCTGCTAGCCAGAAGCTCTTTGGGTCGAACTGAACCTTGATCGGAGTGTATGCTGATTTAGAGAGAGAGAGAGAGAGAGAGAGAGCTGTTTCACTACTCGGCTGATCTGATCTGAAGTCATCGTCAGACCAAAACTAGCCAATAGTAATTGTTGTGTAGTTTCGTTATCAACAAAGCGTAGTGATATCGATTTGATCATCTGAAAATGTCTTTACTTACTACAATAGTATAAAACATGAAACTATGAATGTATTTGTATTGAAATAGATTACAAAACCATTTTTAAACGTTTTTTTTTCCAATAAAAGTGTTACATGAGAAAACAGTTGTTAAGCACTATTTTACGCGTCAGTCTTTCCTTTTGGCGAATACACTTGACACTGTCGTCTGCTTGAAACGTGCGCCAAGGGCCCGAAATTCAAGTTAGGTCTCCGCGATCTGTATGTTGTAACCTTGTCTTTTCAACTCAAAAATGGTTTCTTTAGAAGATTATTGCAGGCAGAGTGGTGCAACTTACGCGTTAGTTGCAGCTGTTGTGATTCTGGCCGTGTCTTGGCGGATCGGGAAACGTCAAAACAGGAAGGTAAGTATTAAATTACTGCAAGTGGTAGCTAAGTTAAGTACGTATACCATCATTATGTAACCACGTAGGCAGAGATGCTAGGCTATGCTTTACTGTCACATTCAAAAAAGAAAAAAAGTGAAAACTGTCGATTTCTTGTGCAATACTCATTATCCTGAAATATATACACCAACTCTCTCTCTCTCTCTCTCTCTCTCTGATTACTCACTCTGCCGCTTTGGGGTTGACGCAAAAACAAAAAACAAAAAAACAAAAAAAGCATTTCCACTCTCACTACACAACAGACAGTAATTTGAATAAAGCTAAAATAGCTATGCGTGGATCTGCTGGCAGGCTACCACGGTCACCCTGTCCCCCCTCGGGGGTAAGCCAGCCCTGGCTACTCATAAGGTGCAGCCAAGCCCACTAAAAAAAAAAAAAAAACCCTATCCCTACTCTGGTTCCTACTCTAATTTGATCTTACCCTTGACACGAATGTGTCGAGGGTTTTGGCTGATACTACTGCCTCAGTCAGGTCATTCCAGTCCCTGATAGTATTGGGAAAGAATGCCTGTTGTCGGTATTGGGTGCGGCAATAGATCTGGGTCAGTTGCTGTGAGTGTCCTCTTCTTAGTCTTGGTGGTGCAGGTATCAGTTTGGCAGCGTCCACACAGACCTCCTCATGCAAGATTTTGTACAACATGGTGAGGCGGGAGGTCTTCCTGCGTTTCTGGAGTGGACCCCAGCCCAGTTTGTCTATCATAGATTTTACACTTGAAGTGTTGTGGTATCTTCTGAGAACAAACCGGGCTGCTCTGCTCTGTACTGCCTCAATCCTGCTGACATTTTGTTTTGTGTTTGGATCCCACACTGTGCGGGCGTACTCCAGTATGGGCCTCACGAAGGACTTGTACGCCGTTTCTTTCAGCTGGATGGCACTGATTCGAAGGTTGTGGCGAAGGAAGCCGAGGGTCTTGTTGGCCTTCGAACAGATGTTACTGATATGCTCATCCCAGCTGAGATCGTGACTGATGGTAACGCCAAGATATTTCGCCGAGTTGACTGTGGCTAAATTCTGGCCGTGTAGGTGATAGCTGTTTGGCAAGGGTTTTTTTCTTCCTGGTCACTGGGAGGGTGGTACATTTCCCTGGGTGAAAGGCCATGTCCCAGCTCTTCTCCCACTGTTCGAGTTTGAGGAGGTCTTGTTGTAGCTGTTCTTGGTCCAGGCCTGATGTTATCAGCCGGTATACAGCAGTGTCGTCAGCGAACAGGCGCGTCATCGAAGTGAGTTGGTCCGGTAGGTCATTGATGTATACTAGGAACAAACTGGGTCCAAGTACTGACCCCTGCGGAACCCCTGACCTTACTGTGACGCAGTCCGACCTCGCCCCTTGGACCACTACTGCTTGCTGCCTGTCTCGAAGGAAATCCTTGATCCAGTTATTGACTTTCCCCCTGACGCCATAGTGATGGAGTTTATGGGTCAGGAGGCTGTGGTTTACTTTGTCAAAGGCCTTGGCAAAGTCCAGCACTACGATGTCAGTCTGCCCTCCCTTCTCCATATTGTCAGACAGTTCTTCGGCAAATTCCAGCAGCTGGGTCTCGCAGGATCTTTTTCGACGAAATCCGTGCTGTCGGGGGGTCAGTATCGTATTCTCCTCGAGGTGGTTCATGAGGGCGGTGACTACAATGTGCTCCAAGATCTTGCATGGGATGCTGGTCAGCGATACTGGTCTGTAGTTTGCAGGATCGTAATGTTCCCCCTTCTTGAAAACAGGTGTCACGTTTGCCGTTCGCCAATCTGATGGGATGGTGCCTTTGTCGATGGAAGTCTGAAAAATCAAGGTCAAGACCGGAGCCACTTCATCAGCCAATTCTTTCAGCACTCGTGGGGTGATGCCATCTGGACCGCATGCTTTGTTGGGATTAAGTTTCACCAGCAGCTTCCTGACGCCTTCCTCCGTGATGCAGAGTTTGCTGAGCTCCGTGTAGTCTCCCTTGTCCATGCCGCACTTCTCACTGAACTCTTGCTGGGTGTAGTCTCTCTCTCTCTCTCTCTCTCTCTCTCTCTCTCTCTCTCTCAGTAATTAAGTAATGGGATAAGAAAAAAAGCACCAGGAAGGAAGAAAAAGAGTCGTTGTGGATGCAGACATCTCGATACAGATACACTTCTAGTTTCCTCTGGACTGCCCCACTGAAGCCAATTCATTGTTGGATTAACTCGTAGTTGTACTGACATTTAAGAAAACATTATCAAATGAATGTCAACATTTTCTTTTTAAAGAAAAGGAACACAATTCACTCACTCACACACACGCACACATACACACACTCACACACACATACACATACTCACACACAGACACACACTCACACACTCATACACACACGCATTTCCATACGTACACACTCACATACACACAAACATGCACCCACACACACATGTGCACGCACACGTAAACCCACACACACACCACACCACACCACACCAAACCACACACGCATACACCCTCATACACTAGCACATGCAAGCACGCGCACGCGCGCGCACGCACACACACACACACACACACACACACACCACACACACACACACACACACACACACTCACAAACATGCATACTCTAGCACACACACACACACACACACACACACACACACACACACACACACACACACATGTGTACGCGTGTACCACATCACCATATTTTGATCCATATTGTTTCTGTTACCAGTCACAGGCTTTTTGATGTTTAAGATCAGGTTCTGTTTTGATGGCTGCATTTTTTCCAAAATTGTGCAAGAAGACTTTCATGTGGACTCATTCTGATTTCAATCATGCTGCTGGAAGATCTATTGTGTGATTAGAGAAAACCTGGAAATTGCATTCCATATAACATGTTCAGGGTCACCTGATTTTAATCTCTCAAACAATTTAAAAAAGGAATTAAGATTGAAATATCTAAAATGACATAAAAGAAAAAGTCGTTCTTTCTATCCTTTTTTTTTTTTTTTTTGGTAATGTCTCATCTCCTTAGTCCACATAGTGACATTATTTCTACCTATGCACTCCAGCTTCCGTTAACACAGCCCCACTTAGGCATGTCTTGTGACAGCCTCAGCATTGGAATCAGTGATTAGTAATCAATATCAGGTTGTCATGAGACGACCCAATAGAGGAGACACTGTTCTGCTGCTGAGTCCCGTTGATAGGGTTAAACGTGTGTCTGTTCTTAGCCTACATGCACAGAACACCACCAGCTAAGCCCCATTCTGATGAGAATAGGGTTGGAGCCAGCGTCCCCCTCTTGAGGGTGCCACTACATCCATCTTATAACAGTCCCTATGAACTTTACAAATGAGAGCCACAGGTGGGGATGTGGAAAGGAAATGGAAACTGAATGGAAGGAAATGGAAACTGAATAATGGAAGGAAATGGAAACTGAATAATGGAAGGAAATGGAAACTGAATAATGGAAGGAAATGAAACTGAATAATGGAAGGAAATGGAAACTGAATAATGGAAGGAAATGGAAACTGAATAATAGAAGGAAATGAAACTGAATAATGGAAGGAAATGGAAACTGAATAATGGAAGGAAATAAAACTGAATGGAAGGAAATGGAAACTGAATGAAAGAAAATGGAAACTGAAGTCACCACAGGAATAAGTAACAAGGGAGTAATGCCACAGGTGTAGCGCGGACGATGAGATGGCGAGAAAAAAAAAAAAAGATCACCGCAACAGCGGAGCCTGAAGAGCCAAAGATTTTTTTTAAAAGATATTTTGTTATGGTGATCGGTGGGAATGAGAACAAAGGAAGTTTCATCCTAGTTACTTTGGCTCTCTCACCTTTCCCACCCACCCTCATATCCCCACCCAACTTCACTAACCTGCTCCTAAAGTAAGATCTATGGAAGTTGTGGCTGTGTGGTTTAGGCTAGAACCCTGGAGACCACTTGCGTAGATGGACTGGTCAAGATGAAACTTGGGGATCGGAATTCTTCCTCTTCTTCAATTTTACCGTTGGTTCTTTAGTTTGATGCAATCTCATAATTTACTTAATCTAATTGTTTGCTTGATTATTCTTCTGATGTCAAACTTTTTATAAACATTAATCTAGGGCGCAGTGGTAGCATTTCAGATTCAGACACATCAGCATGTTTTGTCAGTCATTATTATGTAATTGTTATAGTCATAGCCTTGGCGGAAAGGGGTATCAGATTTGATGTAAGCAATAACTTGGATGTTGAAGTTTACATTAAATGTTGAATAGTATTACATGAGGATTGATCGGAGCCTTGATAAGCTTGTAATATTAACTTTCTTTATTCTCCTGAAGAGGTGTTCAGTTCTCTGAGGACAAAGTGTGATTATCCACATGGCAGGGTGATCTGATTTGGCCAAGTACACAATCCTTTCACCACAGAAAATGCATTCAATACTTGGTAATTACAAGTTAGTGTGCATGTAACCTCTCAAACTTGCTCACTTGGGGAAACAAGAATTAGCAGACAAGAAGTAAATATTGAATAATTGATGTGGGTTTTTTGTTGTTGTTTTTTCATTTCAGGGAAATTTGCCTCCCCACATTCCATCCTCTATTCCATTCCTTGGTCACGCTATCAGTTTTGGACAAAGCCCTATCGAGTTTCTCCTGGCAGCCCGTCAAAAGGTTGGTAAAGTTATTTTTATGTAGGCATTTTTGCTTTTTTTTTCTGTTCAAGAAATAAAGGATCAACTACCTGCACTTATTTTCCGCTGTTATTTAGTTGTCCTGTAATTCTTTCTCAGTAAAACAGCAAAATTATGTACATACATGCATCCTCCAAATTTTCCTAGCTTCCTAGTGTAAATATGCATGAATGAATCGTGTGTGAGTTAATAGCATTACACTGGATGGAAATGGTGGAACCCTTTGGAGGGTTATGATTACTCAACTTTGCTCCATGACTGAGCAGTTGTTGTCATCTGACTGGGTGATGTCCTGTGTGTGTTGAATCAAAACAGGCACTGAATGCCTCAGAAGTGATTCTGCAGCTCAGCAGTATCTCCTCCAGTGGGTTGCCTCATGCCGACCTGTTCCCTGCTTGGGGACTGACCCTTGAACAGCCACAGGCTGAGCGTGGATACGGCTCAGTACAGAGGATTGGAATGAGCCAGTGAGAAGGTTTTAAAGATGACACCAGAAAAAAAAGCAACCAAGGAATGACGAGGGTGGAGCTCATATCCTGAGTAACCTAGCACCCTGTAACACAGATTCAGTGATTTGATACACATTAATCATGAGTCAGATGATGATTAATGCATAGTGTTTAAGGTTGTAGGAATTCGGCAGTCGCACTTGCACTGGGTTTCTGCATACAAGTCAGTACTGACAGAGCCTGGTTATGTGTACAGCATTGTTCCCTGGATCACCCGAGGTTTGATACCTACTTTAGATAACCAGTTTAGAGGAGAGTTTCATTTTGGAGTCAACATCCGTTCAGATTCTCCTCCCCAAATCCATTGGATAGGACTTAAGCCAAAGTCCAGTACGTGAACAGAGGCATGAACCTCAACAACAAAAAACTATTGTGAAAAAGTGCTTGTCACATATAAAACCCCCTCCAATCTTTGTTCAAGTGAAGGCCAATACATACCAGTAGGACTGATGATACATACATGTGCGCACCCCTACACACACACACACACACACACACACACACACACACACACACACCACACACACACACACACACACACACAGAGGCGCACACACACACACACACACACACACACACACACAGGCACACACACACACACACACACACACACACACACACACACACCACACACACACACACACACACACACCACACACACACACACACCCACACACACACACACACCACACCACACACACGCACACACCACACCACACACGCACACACACACACACACACACACACACACACACACACACACACACACACACACACACACACACACACACACACACAATCATATGTACACTGATGTTGCGTTTAACCATCATTTCCCAAACAGAATATAACTATATCTTAATTTAGGGGTTAAAAATTGTCACATATGCAAAAATCCTCCCAGCAGTGAACCCTAGCAATCTAGCCCAAAGAAAAAAGAAGAGACAGATTTGCTGCTTGTACAATATCCAAAGTCCACAATATATCTGCACTGAAAATAGCCTGTCTGTTGACATCCATGTTCACCATCTGTAAAGGGAGAATACAGTGCTTTTCTCAATGCATAACTGATTTTGTTTTTAATTTAGATTGAAACGGCAGAATTCCCAGTAAAGTATACTGTTGTGCTTTATACTGTTGTGCTTTATATTCATAGACATAGCGAATGGCATTCAGTTTCATAGGTCAGTTGTGGGATTATTGTTATTTATTTGGTTTGGGAAGAGAGGAGGGGGATAATAACACACTTAAAAATGTAGAATGTATATTTAAGGAAAAAAATTTAAAAGGCAGTTGTGTAAACTTGATCTCTGAGAAGTAATCAGGTTTGAAAGATTATTACATTTTTTGCCCATGTGAGGATAAGTTGAAAAGTTTCTTTCTAATGGATTATAGGTGAATTTTTTTGTCAAATGTATAAGATTTGTAACATGCACGCAAGAAAGAAAATATATGTTTCCAATCATTTCTCTTTGCATGTACATTGTGTGTGTGTGTTGGTGTATATGTGTGTGTGTGTGTTTAGTATGGACCTGTGTTCAGCTTCACGATGGTGGGAAAGACTTTCACCTATCTGGTTGGCTCAGAATCGGCTGCACTGTTTTTCAATAGCAGGAATGAAAACCTAAATGCAGAAGATGTATACAGCAGGCTGACGACACCAGTGTTTGGCAAAGGCGTGGCATATGATTGTCCAAACCCAGTAAGTACATAATTACAGACGTGGTGTGTGGTATGTTCATGAGTATCTAAAGAGATGAGCTGTCAGGGTTAAAGCCGTTTGGAGAAAGCTAGGGAGAGGGCAGACAGATTTTTTTTTTAAATATAATTTTGATGTAAAACAGAAATTCTTGAACAACGTACTGTCAAGTGTCATGAAGTAAGTAGATAATTGGATGATTACATTAAATAACACTCCACAAAATCCATTCATGCATGAATTACAGAAAGGAGACTTCATTTGAACAGGTTTTATGGGGGCCGGATAGCTCAGTTGGTAGAGCGCCGGACTCGTGATCCTGGGTTGCGGGTTCGAATTTCGGTATAGGGGGATTTTTCCCTCGGAGTTAACATTGGTTCTGACTCCATTCCCCATATAGTCCTTCGAATGAGACTATAAACCGAGGTTTCCGTGTGTGAACGCACGCATAACATCTTGCACACACGTAAAATCCCATCACCAACTTTCGGAAGAGAAGGCCAGTTTGGCCGTTGGTATGGATGACACGTGACACATAGCATGCACCTTCCCCGAAGATGGAGTATGGCTGCCTTAATGGCGGGATAAAAAAGGGTCATACACACAAAACTCCACTGCCTGGCTATACAGGGAGTGTCCGCAGGAGTATCAGCCTGCGTACGCAGAAAGAAAAAGAAAAACAGGTTTTATTGCTTCCATCTCCTCATTTGTGGAATTTCTTAGACTAATTAATGATTACACTAAACTCCACTTCACAAATATCATTTATGCATACAGGCAGACTTGATTTAAACAGGTTCCTTTGCTTTCTGTCCCCTCATTGGTGGGATTTCTGCTGTATGATGTGGAGTCACACATTCGCAGATATTTCTTATCAATTTTTTTAAAAATGATTTTAACTGTAATTAGCAAGGCTTGGAGTAAAGTCTCAGTATTTATCAACCTATTTCACTTTTTTTTTAGCCAAGTGAAATGAAAAGTGAAAACAAACATTTCTCATGGATGAAAATCCAGTTGAAGGGGGAGAGAGGATAGTGGTGAAGGGAAGCAGGTAATGTAATGTTTCTTATAGCCCAGCTGACCAAGCAGGTAATGTAATGTTTCTTATAGCCCAGCTGACCAAGCAGGTAATGTAATGTTTCTTATAGCCCAGCTGACCAAGCAGGTAATGTAATGTTTCTTACAGCCCAGCTGACCAAGCAGGTAATGTAATGTTTCTAATAGCCCAGCTGACCAAGCAGGTAATGTAATGTTTCTTATAGCCCAGCTGACCAAGCAGGTAATGTAATGTTTCTTATAGCCCAGCTGACCAAGCAGGTAACGTAATGTTTCTTATAGCCCAGCTGACCAAGCAGGTAATGTAATGTTTCTTATAGCCCAGCTGACCAAGCAGGTAATGTAATGTTTCTATAGCCCAGCTGACCAAGCAGGTAATGTAATGTTTCTTATAGCCCAGCTGACCAAGCAGGTAATGTAATGTTTCTTACAGCCAGCTGACCAAGCAGGTAATGTAATGTTTCTTACAGCCCAGCTGACCAAGCAGGTAATGTAATGTTTCTTACAGCCCAGCTGACCAAGCAGGTAATGTAATGTTTCTTACAGCCCAGCTGACCAAGCAGGTAATGTAATGTTTCTTACAGCCCAGCTGACCAAGCAGGTAATGTAATGTTTCTTATAGCCCAGCTGACCAAGCAGGTAACGTAATGTTTCTTATAGCCCAGCTGACCAAGCAGGTAATGTAATGTTTCTTACAGCCCAGCTGACCAAGCAGGTAATGTAATGTTTCTAATAGCCCAGCTGACCAAGCAGGTAATGTAATGTTTCTTATAGCCCAGCTGACCAAGCAGGTAATGTAATGTTTCTTATAGCCCAGCTGACCAAGCAGGTAATGTAATGTTTCTTATAGCCCAGCTGACCAAGCAGGTAATGTAATGTTTCTTATAGCCCAGCTGACCGCAAAAGGCCATATCAGGGCGGTGGGAAGCAAAAGGGGATAGGGAGATGTGGAGGGGGGAGGGTCAAACAAGAAAACCGAATCATGCTCAGCTTTTTACCTTGGAGACACACACATTGAAGATGCAGTTTGTTACTGCATCAGAGCTAGAAGAGGTCATCGCATGCTTGGGAAATCTCATCAAATTCACCATCTCTGGTTGCCACCAGGACAGTCAAACTATACTGCAAGGAGCAGCTCTCCGAGACTGGTGAACTCGGTGTTGTCCTTTCTGCCAGGCAACTTGGTGTCATAAGCAGCGTTCATTTGGAGTCATGGGCTTTTAATTATCGAAACATCGTGGGAGCAGGAATTGCCCAACTTGTTTGTTGTCTATTGTTTTAGTTTCCAGCCTTGTGTACGATTTCCTTTCATGCCAGTCCAATTGTGGTTACCTGTATTTGTTACTGTTCCCCTCGTCTATGTGTTTTGTTTGACTATATTTAGGATTGAAAAGGCTGTGCCAGGCTTGAATAATTGTTAATTTCTGTTTGTTCATTTCTCCAATTGTTGTTGCTGTGTAGATTCGTTAGGTAGAGGGTATAGTGCAGGCTTGGAACATCCTTTTGGGGGGGATGTCACCTTGTTTATTCTGTGTTGTTATTTCTTCCAGGCGATTTGGTGTCATAAGCAGCGTTTATTTGGAGTTATGGGCGTGTAATTATTTCATCGTGGGAGCAAGAGTTACCCTACTTATTTGTTATTTACTGTGAACTGTTCCTGCCTCACTTACAATTTCCTTTCGTAACTCCTATGCATTAGAGAGGAGAGTCAACTTGGAACTTGGGGAGAATTTAGCGGGGAAAAAAAAAGAAAAAGGACCCTGACATGCAGTTGATAGACGATGAGACGCTGATTTCTGTTTGGCATGGGAAAGGGGGAAAAAAGCCTTTTTCCCACCTAAAAATCATTCCTGTAATATCCTCATGTGAATTTTCCAGGTGTTTTTGGAGCAGAAGAAAATGTTCAAAACAGGTTTGAATATTGCAAGGTTCAGAGAGCATGTCCCCCTGATTGAGGAGGAGACGGTGAACTACTTCGAAAGATGGGGCAAAAGTGGGGAAAAAAGTAGGTTGTCTTCCTTTGCTTTTGAGTTATCATTCTATGAAGATTTTCATAGGTTAGGATAAGATAAGATAATGTTGCTTATAGCCCAGCTGACCGCAAAGGGCCACATCAGGGCTGTCACCACGTTAAAATCAACTCACCAGTCTTTTCATAGGTTGGAAGCGCGCACGCACACACACACGCACGCACGCACGCACGCACGCACGCACGCACGCACACACACACACACACGCGCGCACGCACACACACACACACACACACACACACACACACACACACACACACACACACTTTTTTTTTTAATTCTCTCTCGCACTGGAAGCTTATATGCTGATTTGAATTATTTGTTGCCCTACTTCAAGAGATGGGGCAAACATGGGGGAAAAAGTAGGTTGTCTTCCTTTGCTTTTGAGTTATTATTTTGTAAAGATTTTCATTTTTCATAGGTTGGAAGCACACACAGACACGCACACACGCACGCACGCGCGCGCACACACTCACACACACATACACACACACACACACACACACACACACACACACACACACACACACACACACACACACACTGAATATGTTTTTTTATTCTCTCTCGCACTCAAAGCTTATATGCTGATTTGAATTATTTGTTGCCCTCTCACAGTGAAAGAGAGAGAAAAGAAATGATTCATCATCGACACAGAATTGAAATAAACAGGCCAAGAAAGTCTCAGTTCAGTAGTTTGTTTGTACAGAGACATGCTCAGTTGTGTATGACTGATTTTTGTGGGTATGTATTTTAGTGCGCACACATGTGTGTGTGTTGTGTGTGTGTGTGTGTGTGTGTGTGTGTGTGTGTGTGTGTGTGTGTGTGTGTGCGCTTGTGCACATGCATGTGTGTGCTCTTTTTGTCTTTGTAGTTGCAGCATTGATAATAACGACTTGTTTTGATGAAATAGCTGTATACTTTCATCAGTTCATGGCTGCCACCATGTTTCTTGTTACCCCATGTGTGTTTTTTTTTCCTTCCATATGTTTGAGTTAATCTGCCTCGGTGGTGTTCCACAGATCTGTTTGTGGCCATGTCAGAGGTGATCATTCTGACAGCAAGCCGCTGTCTTCATGGTAAGACGATCCACAGTGAAATATTATGTCTAACCCTTTCCCTGATTAAGAGACATTTTAGTCATCTCTGAGTCCCACAGTTGTATTTTTTGTCCCTGTACTAAAACAGCGCTATACATGCCTCATAGACTAATTAGAGCAAAAAAAGCCACTGGCCACTAGGACTAATTTTATTGAAACAGCTCAGTGATGTTAGAGAGCAGCTGATTCTGTATGTTGATTGAAAAGAGGGAAGATTAATCTCCCATACTGCTTGCGCACCACTTCTGTGTATTTATCGTCATCCCCTTCTAACCACAAACATGACTGTGTCAGTCTCTCTGTCTGTCTGTCTGTCTGTCTTCTCTCTCTCTCTTTTCTTTCTCTCTCTCTATATTATTTATGACACACTGATTGCCATGATTGATATGGGGGATGGTGCATTTTTGTACAGAATTTCATGATGATGTGTTTGTGTGTGTGGTTTTTTGTAATAGACACTGAATTTTGGAGTAGATTGTACAATTATTTCTGATTTATGTTTTGATAAATATGTAATGTTGGGGGGGGGGGGGGGGGGGGGGGGGGGGGGGGGGGGGGGGGGGGGGGGGGGGGGGGGGACACTAAATTTTCCAGTAAATTTATTCATATTACTTATAATTCATGTTTTTATAAATATGTAAATGTGTGTGGGGTTTTAATAGACACCAAATTTTGCAGTAAGTTTATTCATATTACTTAAATTCATGTTTTTGATAAATATGTAAATGTGTGGAAAGCTGGGTGCACACTCAAAAAGCACAGAACTTTGTTGAGGTGGAACTAATCTTAGATCCACATTGAGTCAGTTTGAAGTAAAAAACAAACAAAAAAATTTTCGCCAGTGGAAGTTTGTATTTGGTACAGACTGAAGGAGTTCATATTTCGCACACACTTTAATTTCATTAGGATATGCGAAATAAAAAAGACTGAATGTTTCTTTCCGTAGAGTGTTTTCATACTATGTTGAAATATGTGGCTTCAGCAACTGTGATCAGTTTGTGACAATGACTTCTCGGTTTTCCTGTTCAGTGAAAATGTGTAGTAATCGTATCAATAATGTGAACTGATCGAGGATCTGGTATTTGACTTGGACCCAAAGCAAACATCTGCAACCAAATTTTATGGGTTTGTTCTTGGGTCTCATTTCATCTTTCCCCCAATTAAGTTTGCTAAAAACCGTTCAGTAGTTTTTGTATAATTAAATTTGTTATAATCCTTCTGAATGATCCTGGATCTGTTGTTTGATCTGGATCCACTCATGGATCTGTACCAAAAGTTAAAGAATTTGTCTTTGGGCCAGATTCCATCTTTTGACAAACTTTGGTTAAGATAAATTTAGTATCTGTACATAATCCAGCAAACAAACAAAGACATATTCTCCTAATGGAAGGTAATAAATGTGAAAACACTAAAATAAACCTCTCAATAGCTAAAGTGAATAAAAACTTTTAAAGAACTACAGTTTCAGACATATTTTGACATTACAAACAAAAGATGAACAGGATTGCAGCGATGAAGAGATGCCTCAAAACATGAATAATTCAGTTTTCTTGGCATGACTTAAGTTTGGTAGAGTTTATGATGCTGGCATAAGTAAGTATCTTTGTTGAGGTGGTTTATGATGTTTCATAAATGTTGTGAATGAAACTGAACAATGTATTGTCTGGAGATAATTTTGCACTCTTCATCGACAAGTGTAGCGAAATTTGACTGAAACTTAACTCGGACACAAAGTCGAGGACATGCTCATATGCACTCAGGCATGCATGCATGCCTGTACACGTGTATGCACACACACATACGCGCACACACACACACACACACACACACACATACACACACACACACACACACACACACACACTCTCTCTCTCTCTCTCTCTCTCTCTCTCTCTCTCTCTCTCTCTCTCTCTCTCTCTCTCTCTCTTACACACAGACACACACACACACACACACACACACACACACACACACACACACCGCGCTTGCTCTCGCTCGCTCTCTCTCTCTCTCACACACACACACACACACACACACACACACACACACACACACACACACACACACACACCTTCACACCTTCACACACATACACAGGCACACACTTCACAGACTCTAAACTAAGTCATTACACAGAGTCAACACATTCTTACTCTGCCAAACTTCAATAGCTTGTATGCGTTTTCTGTTTGAAGGCAAAGAAATCCGTGCCAAGTTAGACGAAAGTATGGCCCGTCTGTATATGGACCTGGATGGCGGCTTTACCCATGAGGCCTGGCTTCTGCCAGGGTGGCTTCCCTTGCCTAGCTTCAGGTCAGTTCGACTCTAATATAAGATCATCAAGTTTTGTTCCCCAGATACTGTATTCAGATTGTTGTTGTTTGATTAACCCCGTGATTGACACATCACTTTGACTTACAGTCGTTGGAGTGTGCTTGTGGCACAAACTACGATTTATGAGTACTGTTCATAAAATGCTTATAGCTTATTTTCCCCTTCTAATATCATCATAAAAACTTCACAAGATAAATGATAGCATGTTGGAGTTTTGCTGGATACGTGTTGGAGTTTTGCTGGATATATTAGCAACTTTCTTTTATGATAAGCATCGCTAAGGACATAATGCAGAATAAATGTAATGGTTTCAGTCAGTATGTTAAACAGTGATTATGCTGCATACGTAGGTACTAATCCATTTCTTGGAAAATGGATTGCTCTTCAGTACGTGAAAGGTCAAAGGAAGCTAAATTGAAGCTTTAAAAAAGAATTGGCTTAAATTCTTGGTTGTTTTCGTTAAAAAATCTGGATTTCATGTAAAATCTGTCAAACTGGGCGTTTTGAGAGCTTCAAGACAAGTGGAAGTTTATTTCTCTTGATTGTATTTCATGTAAAATGATGATGTGTGAATGAATAACATACGACATATGTTTGTAGACGTACAGCATGTCTGCTGTGCCATTGTATGTTATATGTTGAAAGCACTCAAAAAAGACATCTGTTTTCAGTTGTTACTGATCCACTATACATTTTCAGTCTTTTTCTATTCCCTGTTTGTCTCACTGTGATCTATTTATCTCTGTCTGTCTGTCTGTCTCTCTCTCTCTCTTTCTCTGAATCTTTTGCTATCTCTTGCGGCCATTGTATGTTCTATGCTGTTGAGAGGCTGACTCTTATTTCATGCAAGACACTGTTGTCACCATGCTAAGAATTTAGTCTCCGTCCCTCCCTCCCTCCATCCCTCCCTCCCTCTCTCACTCTCTCTCTCTCTCTCTCTCTCTCTCTCCCCCCCCTCTCTCTCTCTCTCTCTCTGTCTCTTTCTCTTTCCCGCTCTCTCTCTCTCTCTCTCTCTCTCTCTCTCTCTTCCCTTGCAGCCTTTGTATGCTCCTTGCTGTTGTGAAGCTGATTCTGATTTCATATGGGACACTGTTCTCACTATGTTAAGAATATTCTCTCTCTCTCTCTCTCTCTCTCTCTCTCTCTCTCTCTCTCTCTCTCTCTCTCTCTCTCTCTGTATGTCACTGTCTCAGTCTGTCCGTCTCTCTCTCTCTCTGTATGTCTCTGTCTCAGTCTGTCTGTCTATCTCTCTCTCTCTCTCTCTCTCTCTCTCTCTCTCTCTCTCTTTCTTTTTAGCCTTTGTATGCTTCGCGCAGTTATTAAAGCTGACTCTGATATCCAGGACACTGTTCTCACTTGTTAAGAATCTAAGCCTCTGCATGGGTTCTCCTTGAGTTGTTTCCTTATGTCTTCGTCACCGTTTTGCTTCTTTGTTTTTTGTTGTTGTTGTTTTGTTTTACCTGATTAGTTAGAAAATTTCTTTGTATACTTCTTGTTAGTCCATTGATTCTATTTTTGTTTTATTTATTTTCTTATTTTAGGAAAAGAGACAAAGCCCACCAAGAAGTGAAGCGCATTTTCTACAAGGTGATTCAGCAACGCGTGATTCCAAGGAGACTGGGAAGATATGCTTCAGACATTGATCGGGCTCCAAAATTTTAAGTATGCACCCTTCTTCCCCCCGTATGATTAACCATGCACCAGTCAATGTGTCTGGCTACCCATGTATCTGATTAGGGACAACAGATCACATATGTGTGTACTTGAGACTTATAGTATGCATGCATCCCCCCCCCCCCCCCCAATGCTTCCCTACACAGAAACACCTCACACACTCACACACACACACTCTCTCTCTCTCACACACACACACACTGACACGCATACACACACTCACATACACACACATGTGCACGAGCACACACACACACACACACACACACACACACAACACACCAACACAACACATGCATATTTTACCGTGTGATTTCACATGAATGCTAACGTCTCATGTGCCAGTAGTAATGCCTGACACTTGTCCTACTGAGGAATAGCTGTTAGTTCAGGTCAGAACAGTGCATTACATGTGTAATCCAGCTGACCAACAGGGGTGCATGTCAGGGCTGTCACATTGACAAAATCTGTTCCTGTGTGTGTGTGTGTTTGAAAAAAAAAAGCAGGAAATGTACAGTTTGAAATTACCAGGTGTCATTAAAATGCACAGTAGTTTACAATACTTCTGTTCTCTAATGAAACTTACTCGGCATGTAAGCTGTAAACATACTTAGCCACTTCACTCAGCATGTAACCTGTAAGCAACTTAACCACTTCGCCTGCATGTAACCCGTAAGCAACTTAACCACTTCACTCAGCATGTAACCTGTAAGCATACTTAGCCCCTTCGCTCAGCATGTAACCTATAAGCTACTTAGACACTTCGTCAGCATGTAACCTGTAAGCATACTTAGCCCTTCGCCAGCATGTACCTGTAAGCATACTTAGCCCCTTCGCTCAGCTGTTAAAACCCATAAGCATACTTAGGGCACTTCGCTCAGCATGTAACCTGTAAGCATACTTAGCCCCTTCGCTCAGCATGTAACCTGTAAGCATTTCTTAGCCCCTTCGCTCAGCATGTAACCTATAAGCATACTTAGCCCCTTTTGCTCAGCATGTAACCCGTAAGCATACTTAGTCACTTCGCCCCAGCATGTAACCTATAAGCATACTTAGCCTGTTCGCCCCAGCATGTAACCTGTAAGCATACTTAGACACTTCGCTCAGCATGTAACCTGTAAGCATACTTAACCACTTCGCTCAGCATGTAACCTATAAGCATACTTAGACACTTCGCTCAACATGTAACCCGTAAGCATACTTAGCCCCTTCGCTCAGCATGTAACCTATAAAGATACTTAGCCCTTCGTCAGCATGTAGCCTATAAGCATACTTAGCCCCCTTTGCTCAGCATGTAGCCCATAGCATACTTAGCCCTTCGCTCAGCATGTAACCTATAAGCATACTTAGCCCCTTCGCTCAGCATTTTGCCTATAAGCATACTTAGCCCCTTCGCTCAGCATGTAGCCTATAAGCATACTTAGCCCCTTCGCTCAGCAAAGTAACCTTAGCATACTTTGACACTTCGTCAGCATGTAACCTGTTTAAACATTTCTTAGCCCCTTCGTCTGCATGTAACTATAAGCATACTTAGTCACTTCGCTCGCATGTAACCTATAAGGATACTTAGTCACTTCGCTCAGCATGTAACCTGTAAGCATACTTAGCCCCTTCGCTCAGCATGTAACCTGTAAGCATACTTAGCCCCTTCGCTCGCATGTAACCTGTAAGCTTTCTTAGTCACTTCGCTCAGCATGTTACCTATAAGCATACTTAGCCCCTTCGCTCAGCATGTAACTATTTAAACATACTTAGTCACTTCGTCAGCATGTAACCTATAAGCATATTAGCCACTTCGCAAAACTATTTGTGATCTTCCATTACAAGTGTTGTGATTACCCAACATGTGTTGGCTGCTAAACAGTGACAGGAGGTAGGGAAGTCAGAGGTTGAGTTTGACTAAAAAGTTTATTGTAACTCTTCATTGCAACATGTTTGTATCTGTAAATCTAATATTTTGCTTCTTTCCTTGTTCAAATGCTTTTGAAAATTTGTATCCAAACAGCTTTCTATGAAGTTGTGATTCAGTTTTGTTGATTTTCCAAGTGGTGTGTGACGATGGTACTATCTAACCAAGCCATACCTCAGAGAGCTGTCATTTAATTTTGATACAGTTTTCCCTTTAGAAAGGGATGGAATAAAAATGGACCGACCAGAGATAAGCAACTCATTTCACAGTTATGGATGCATTTCTGTCCACGTTAGAGGTTATTTTTTTCATCTGTGGTCATGGGATGTCCCAAGCCTAACAAAATGATCTGTCTGCGTGTTGATCGCCCCATTCCGGGGTGGTGTTGACAGGAGCGGCCGCCACTTGACAGATGATGAATTGCAGGAATGCTGATTGGTTGCTGCTAGCCGGGCGCATACCTCCTCCACCCCCTCCCCTGGCTCCCCTTCTTCCTCGCCAAACCCAGGAATCCAGGTCAGTCTTAGCGGGAGTTAAGCGGCGATGTGCATGCTGTGAGGTTTCAACTTTTAGTGTTTTAAAGTGCCTTGGCCACATTATTTTATCCAAGGTGTGGTGGTTGGTGGTGGTGGTGTTTTTTCTTTTGTTGTTGTTTGTATGTTCTTAATGTATATGCTGGATCCAGATAGAAATACATTCACACAAAACAGCCAACAACTAGGAAGGAAGGAAGGAAGGAAAGAAGAAGTTGGGGGCAACTGGCATGGGGGCTGCAATAGTAGTGTCTCTCCTTCAACCCAGATTTGATGATTAGAGGTGGAGGAGAGGAAGAGAAGGGAAGGTAAGGAGAGTTGGAGTGGAGGGGTGGGTGGTGGACAAAACCTATATCAGCAAAAATTTTATAAGAGTCATTGGAAGATAAAATGATTATGTAATTTTCAGAATTCCATAACTTCCGTGTGTGTGTGTGTTGTTGTTTTTTTCAAGAATGTGAGAGCATGAGAAAAGAGATTGGGAGGAAAGAGGGAAGCATGGCACTGATCTGGAAACCTTTTTTTTTCGCTCTGTCAAGACCCATGTCTTTGCAGTGGTGTATTCTCCTCAGAGCTTGTGCTGAATCCCCCATACACAGACTCATCCCGAAAGTCTGTGCAGCAGTAATCCGCAGAGTGCTGTTCATCTCGGATCACCATGATCAGCAGAGGAAACCAGTCATTGCAGCCAGATCACTCCAGTGGTGTTCAGCGGTGCCTGCTTTGATTCTGCACTTGCATGACGCAACCAACCTGTTCTTAGTGATAACAGTAAATGCTTAATTTGAAAAAGAAAGGTTTTTAGTTCCGCAAGATAGTACAGACAAACAGATTACAGGACAAAACATGATGCATTTTGACCTCTTGGGTCCTCTTCAGGCAAAAACAAACAACATGTAGAGCAATGAAAATAAAGAACAGGCAGCCACGTATCTTCTCATATTCAGTACGAAATGATTGTTGAATGAAAACGAGGCTGTTGTGAAGGGGACCATGGGAATTGAAGTAATAATTAAAATAGTAATAATAATGATAACAATAGCAATATTAGTGATGATAGAGATGATGATGAAAATATCTAAATAATAAGAGGAGGAGTTCTGTTACTTTTGGTGACAATATGACAATAATTGTTGTAGAATTAATAGAGGCTAAACACAGAAGAGGAGAAAGGAGAGGGGTTGGAGGGTAGTCTAAGATCATTGTGTGGAACACCGCCACTAGAATGACGGCCAGAACTTCATCCATCCAGCAGAATTTCCAATAAACCTTTTATAGCCAAAGACCCCAACATGAACTCACCAACCTCAGGCTTGGAAGAGTCATAGGAGCAGGGCACCAAGACAGCCGGGCATCAAGAGGCACAGAATCAGAGACACGTTGTCTCTGCTTCATGACGATTGGTGATGGTGATGGTATGGAATTCCATTTCAGTTTGAAACAGCAGGACAGGCTGGTTCTTTTTGCTCCCTTTCATTATGCTTGCATGTTCCATTACTAGCCAGTCCCAGGAGATACGGACACCTGCAGTTTTGGTGGTAACTTTGTTCAACACTTTCAAAATTGCGTCTGCGAATTTAGATGAGACTGGAGAGTTTGATACCAGCTGTTTCATTTAAATCCATAGTATATCCATACCTGGATAGGCCAAGGTAAAAAAGAAATATATCCCACATTGACATGTCCTTCAAAAATTGGTGTTTTTCTTCTGCCAGAAAGTGTGGAGACTAACATTTTCATGTTTTTCAGTCATAAACCATACTAGTGTATGTTGCTCTTTATCAATGATCACGTTCACATCAGCCGTAAAAGGGACATGGGTGGACGGCTACGCTGTGAAGAAACCTAAACTGATCAAATGACATATTTTTAGACGCTAAGTATGTGATGTGATAGAGCCATAGAACAAATTTAAGCACAAGTTTCCCTCACTGACAGTGGTTTAGGAATTCTGTAGGGAAACGGGCCGCCTAAACCCATGTGAACCCATCCCAGTCTGAGAAGAAAAATTACCTCTCAACAGTTTTTTTTAGATTTTTGCATGACGGACGTTCTCTGTTTCGTAACATTCTGCGCATTATTTTTAAAATAATAATAGTTATGTGACAGATGTGTTTATTTTGGGTTTTTTAGGCGATGTATTGCTTCAGATAACAAAAATATTGTTTTAAATACCATAATTCCGGGAAGAAAACCGTCGATCACCGGTGATCAACATTCAAGGGAAAGAACTGAAGAGTTAAGGGGGATCTTTGGAACCATTGGAAGAAAACCATGATAATAAAGATTTTGAATGTGACTATTTGCCCCACCCCTTCCTCCTTCTGGTCCTCCCCGCAGTTATTATTTCTTTTTTGTTTTACTGCTGTTTTGTCCTCTGTGTCCCTTGAACTCGGCCACACCCAAAACTGTCCTGCGCAGCCCCAGGACCGGCAATCCACAGGGAGCAATCAGTATCAGGTCATGCACCCAGTGCTTGCTCCGTCTCTCTCCACATCCCCTCCATCCCTTCCCCACTGTCTCTACCATCCCTGTCTTTTGCTTGCCCCATCCCCACTCCCCCTCCCACTCCCCTCTACCATCATTCTGTTCACAACTGCGTGCGTACACCATGTGTGGCCCCAAAGCCAGAATGACCCACAAGATAAAACCACGCTCGCTCAAAATTCCAGCTGACGTTCCCTTCCACACCCCAATCTCACCCACCCCCAAAACCTTCCTCTTCCTCCCTCCATCTCTTCCCCCCTGCCTCAACCCCCCACCCCCCCCCCCCCCCCCACCCCCCTCTTTTCTTCTGTTCCCATCCTTCATCGCCCTCCCTCCTTATTTTGTACACAGACTGTGTTGTGTTCTGCTGTGCAGGAGGCAGTGTTGGAGGAACAGAAACAGGTGTGCGGTGTCAGTAAGGAAGGTGAGTGGCCACCCCTGGACTATGACACGGTGAAAGACCTTCAGCTGCTGGACCGGTGCCTGAAGGAAACCCTTCGCCTGCGTCCACCCATCATGACCATGATGCGCATGTGCAAAACCGAACAGGTATTGGTGCTGTCCAGTCTTCAATCCTCTTCTGACTTGTGATGGTGTGTGTTGCTGTTGTTGTTGTACCCTGGCTAAAAGACTCCAGGGATCATCCGAACAACCAAAGTACTTGAACACTATGGTACAAGTGCATCAGCTGGGGATGAGAACATTATGCGTGTGACCGTTTTTGATTACCCCGCCACGTGGGCAGCCACACTCCGACTTCAGGGGATTTTGTAGACTGATAATGTTATGCTAGGAGCTTGTCCCAACTGAAGACAATCCCCGCATAACTATGCAGAGCATAACAACATTTTGATGTAGCCTTGGTGTTCTAGCCTATGTCAATTGGCCTGACACAGCCCTAAGTGTGTGTGTGTGTGTGTGTGTGTGTGTGTGTGTGTGTGTGTGTGTGTGTGTGTGTGTGAGTGTGTGTTTGTGTGTGCGTGTGTGTATTTGTGTGTGCGTGTGTGTGTGTGCATGTGTATGTGTGAACCTTACTTGCAACACTCTTAAGACATTCTTTAAATGCTGAAACCACACTTGAATGAATCTTGTATTATGTTAAATCCAATAAACAAAGAATAGTAACTTTTCACACACTCGCACATACACATACACATACACACAGAGACAAAAGTGATTTTGGCTCACACAGTCATTAATTCTAACGAGGACCAGAACACACATCTTTATACAGGTTGAAGCAGGTAAGTTTCGGTGCAGATGCAGATCACCACCACTCTCTTTATCATTGTAAAGGTTTCATAAGTTTCTCAAGGGGTAAAGCATGGATCTCAGTGAAGAAATATCAGGGTTATTCGATGCACTGTTACTTTCAAACTTGTAAAATTTCATGCGGATCTGGAGTATATCCAGGATCTAACGAGCAAAATAACATGACTGAAGGAAGGTTGAGGGAGAGGGAGGACATGGGGGATGGATGGAGGTGGGGGGAGAAGATGTGTGTGGGTACGGGTGGGGGTGGATGCGTAGTCATTCACTGCACCATAGGAAACTGAGCTGGAAACCTGCATTGAACACCAAAGTGTGATGGAGATGATGAGGATTCAGTTGGGAGCAATCGCTTCTGAAGTATCTGTGACAGTTTTGGAGATATATCAAGTGATGTACAATGTATTTGGGAGGTGAGAGGACTGTTCCACCTTTGCAGAGGCCTGTGTTCTCCCATGTGCCCTTGTAGTTTCATCTGTGTGGCTTTTACAACCCATAATGTGTGACAGCAGCGAGTTCGGTTTTCTCTGTTACTGCATAGAGTTTGCCACCGAATGTGGAGCATGTCAGCTTACAGGTGCAGTTGTAGAATAGAAGAAACCGAAACATTTTCACAAAGGCTGACGGACTCATGCATTATTGTATTGTGATAGATTGTTCAGTAGTGTGAAATAACTCTTGACTTCTAATGGCTGGTATTGGATCCACAGTTTCTAATGGCTGGTATTGGATCCACAGTTCTAAATCACAACCACTGAATTCGCTTTCTTCAGAGATAAATATAACGAGAGGTGATGTCGCCAGCCTATGAAATGGGCATAGTTACAAAATGAAACTTTGCTGTTATTACTGAAAGGAGAAAACTTTATTTATTTATTTTTTTTTTTTTACATTTTCTTTCTCTTTTTTTTTTTCTTTTTTTGCCTTTCATTTGTTTGACCTTTCTGTTGATTTTGTTTTGTTCTTATTTGTTTTGTTTACTTTGTTTTGATTTCTTTCTTTATTGATTTTCTTTATTTTGTCTTTCTTTGATTTCCTTTTTTTCTTTCTTGGTTTGTTTTCATATGTCTTTCTGTGGGTTTCTGTTTTAGTTTCTTTCTTTTTTCTTTCATTGATTTCTACCTGGTTTTCCATGAACAGACAGTGATGGGCTACACCATTCCTCCTGGTCATCAGGTGTGTGTTTCTCCCACAACTAATCATCGTCTGCCTGACACCTGGAAGGACGTGGGTAGTTTCATGCCTGACAGGTGAGCAGAGTTAGCAAAGTATTACAGTGGGTAACCATCCAATAAACAGTTGGGCCGCTGGAGTGTTCTGGCAGTGAGACCAATGCTGAGGGTTGTGGGAGTACATGTAGTAACTACACCTTGCTACCTGTTTGGTTTATCTGATTGTCGTGTGCCATCGTGTGCTGGTGGAAGTGGAGGACATGTATAAAACATCGTATGCATCCTATGTGAGAAACTGGAGGAATAAATGAGATAAATGAAAATGAGTGACTGATATTTGAATGGTATGGGAAATGACTGAATGAGCGCCTGTTGGCTGCTCTTCGGCCGGCTTTACCTGGGTAGGCAGCCCATTGAGTGAGTGAGTGAGGTAGTGTGTTTATTGTAAAGCGCTTAGAGCTTGGTCTGTGACCGAGGATAGGCGCTATATAAATACCCAATATAATAATAATATTGTTGGTGGGTGCATGTATGATTCTTTGTTTTGTTGAGGTTGTTTATTGTTCGTGATGCTAAAATTGACCGTTCAGTTAAGCACTGGGCTGAAATGGTGTTTTGAATGCATTCTTCATAATTCATTGCCATGAAAAGTTAAGATCTTTCTTTTTCTTCGTGGTCCCCTGGATAAGATAATGTTGCTTATAGCCCAGTTTTTTCAGGTCCCCTGGATAGAATTCCAAGATTCACTATTGGCAAATTTTTTTTTTTCATATGTGACCATTTTCTATCTCCACGATATGGCAGCAATATTCTTTCTGTGTGGCAATGTTCTATCTGAGGGGATAAGGAATAAGGTGACAATTTAATGTTGGATAGATCCAAAGGTCAGTGAGTCATTTTTGACTCACCAGTCCTGCATTGGATTATCCACAAAGCCTGAATGCTGAGCTGCCAACCTTCTGGAGTGAAAACTGGGAAACCACCGGGGATGAAGTAGGCGAGACAGGCTGAAGAGGAGCAGTTAAGCTGTTGACTGAAAGCATTTCTTCCCTCTCATGTTCCACTATACAAAGGAAAAGTTTGAAAGGAAAATACGTCTTCCATACATGTAACTGCCAACAGCTGCAGCACAGACATTCTTTGGGCTTTATTCTGCTGTACTTTATCACCCCTGTTCAAAAATGACTTCCTAATCCCACATTTCTTAATAGAATTTTGAAATTCTGTTGTTGTTTTTCACCACTTGATTCAGGATTTCGATAATAATTTCTAAATCAGGGAAGTTCCAGAAACATTCAGTAAAGCTGGCAGCTATGTCAGTGTAGGATGGGTAGAGGACAGGTGTAAGTGAACTGATGTAGAGGACAGGTGTAAGTGAACTGATGTAGGGGACAGGTGTAAGTGAACTGATGTAGAGGCAGGTGTAAGTGAACTGATGTAGAGGACAGGTGTAAGTGAACTGGTGTAGAGGACAGGTGTAAGTGAACTGATGTAGAGGACAGGTGTAAGTGAACTGGTGTAGAGGACAGGTGTAAGTGAACTGATGTAGAGGACAGGTGTAAGTGAACTGATGTAGAGGACAGGTGTAAGTGAACTGATGTAGAGGACAGGTGTAAGTGAACTGATGTAGAGGACAGGTGTAAGTGAACTGGTGTAGAGGACAGGTGTACGTGAACTGATGTAGAGGACAGGTGTACGTGAACTGATATAGAGGACAGGTGTAAGTGAACTGATGTAGAGGACAGGTGTAAGTGAACTGATGTAGAGGACAGGTGTAAGTGAACTGATGTAAACAGGTGTGGAAGGGGAGTTACTGATCTTTATCTGTCGGTGAAAAGCGTGCATGGTGTATGTTGTTGTGGATGTTTTTTGTCAAGGAACAGAAAGCATGCGCAGTTCCTGTTATGTGTGTTCTTCTAGTGTATCTCATTTTGCACTTACATCACAGGTGAACAGGACAGATTTGTATGTGTTTTGTGTGTGTGTGTGTGATGTGAGTAAGACACAAAATCTGGCCCAAGATGCCTTTTCCAGACAGAAAATGGAGCACATATTAAACAGAACCAGTCCAGATGGAGATTCAGTACCTTACATGGCACAGTTGTGCTTCGGTGGAAGAGATAGAAGAAGAAATTTTTTCAGTGAAATGTGAATGCTCGATAAGTTGCTTGTTACTCCAATGAAGATGGTGGATCAGCAAGTGATAGCCGACTGGCTCTCTGCAAAAATTTCATCACATTTGCCACTGGCTCCCTTGATGCCTGGTAAAGGGAAGCAGTAGTGAGATAATGGTTCTTGTCTGCACAGATTTTAAGAAAAGAATTCAGTTGAGCAAGAAGGCAGATCCGTAATTCTGTGGTTCCTTTTAAACAGAAGGTCAAGATAAGTCTGTATTTTTAGTGCACGTTTCATCTGTGTGTTCTGCAAATCCAGGTTTCTGGATCCTGATGTGGCCAACAGCGAGAAATTTGCCTACGTTCCCTTTGGGGCAGGACGGCATCGATGTATCGGGGAGTCCTTTGCTTACGTCCAAATCAAGACTGCCGTCTCTACACTCCTGAGAAAGTACAAGCTGGAGCTGATTAATGGCTACTTTCCGGAGGTGGACTTCGCCACGATGATTCACACCCCTAAAAGACCCATCATCCATTACTCCCGAAGGACCTTGTAGTCTTTCAAAGATGTTCTAGTCTGTTGAAGTCAGGGCTGCATTGCACAGCTTGCCTCATACTTGCTTTGGGTATTCTTGGACGTTCATGCATTTTACCTAGGGAAAATCATGTGATTTCATTATCTGGGAATAAAAAAGAAAAAGAAGTAGTGATTACTTGTATCTTAATACAGAGGAACTTCTTGGGTACTCTTTGTACATTCATGCATTTTATGAAAGGAAAATCATGTGATTTCACTATCTGGGAAAAAAAAAGGAAAAGAAAAGAAGTAGTGATTGCTTATACCTTAGTACAGAGGATCCTCCTAATTTGGACTTTCCTATAATGACTCCTTCCCTATGTGATTTGAATGAAAATGACCAACCTGTTTCACTATATATATTGACTGTGTATAAGGACTACCTCTCAAACCTCAAGTATGACCAACCAGTCTTGGCCTATTACAATTTTAACACAAAATATTGGCTAACAAACTGCCAAAGGTGCTGCAAAATTAGCGTCACAACATTTGGTCACGTGATTGAAGATTGATCTCTGAAGTAAATCCAGCTCAATGTCAATTCCCCTGTGACACAGTTGCCCCTTGCATCAAGATCATTGTGCAAAATGACATCACTATCATCACAAAAATAAAAGCCACTACCTTATAAGACAAGAGAAAGCAAAAGAAACTAAAAATGCATTTCCAGTTGTTAAATTTTTCCTGGTTGGAAAGACATAAATTCAAAATGTTTTAAGATTAAGTGTTGATGGTAAAGAGTGGACTCGGGAGTGGTTCTGTGTGTCCAAACGAAAAATAGTCTTCTTGTAATAGCACAAGCTTTATTGGAGGGAACTTAAAAAACTTTAAATACTATATCATGAACAATGTATCACAAGACAAAACACAACATGTCTCGATTTACTAGGTCTTCTTCAGGCAAGGTAGACAACACTCAGGATATTGAAAATGAAGATCGAGCAATCACTGAAGAAGACCTAAGAGGTCGAAACGCATCGTGTTTTGTTTTGTGATTCATTTGTTCATGTTTGTCGGATAAAGTTCTTAAACATTTTAAGATTTGTTTTGATTTCTGCCTGCGGTCGCCTCACTTTGCAACTAAATTTACTGGAGAGGTTTAGCTGTAAATGTACAGTGTGTCCAATTCTCTTATGTCTTCACAGTTCCAGTTACTATGTGGATGCCTGTGGAAGGTTTGTAATGAATATGTTCTGCAAAAGCCTCCCTGTTAAGACCCTTCTCTGTTGAAACCCAATTTTAACTGATTTTTTCAAAGTCATGATCGGAATTTCTTGTATACATGAAAGCTTGATCCTTCTGCTTCTATCTTTGTTTTGTCAGAACCACTGAATGAAGACTTTTACCAAGTCAGAACGTTTGATTTTGTTTTTGTTTTTGTTTTCATCCTGGTACAGTTATTCTTTATCTGTACTAGATTAATTTTTACTTCCCAGTGAACACTCCCATTCTCTCAGACACTAATTTTTTAAGTCTTTTGGGGGTGTTTTTTAGAAGTTCTACTGTATACCTTTTAAGAAGCTGTGCCTTCGTTGTTTGTTGTGGCTGCAGATAAATGATGCTGTGTAAAACTTGAAGCATACAGTAAGCATCTTTTAGCAAGCGTGTGAAGCAGGATCTGTGATAGATTTAAGTTTTACCTGATTTCAAGCCATCTCGTCCATTGGTGTGTGGTAAGCAGAATCAGCATCACGAGAGCTTAGTTTTTAACAGTATTAAACATTGAGTTACAACCAGAAAACCCAAAGAAAAAGATCATCAAACGAGAAAGAAAACCAAAGTGGAACACAACAATATGGGGATACAATCACATTCGCATGCAGCAAAATTTGTTTGGTTGCATATGTAAATCACATACTTGTGCAAGAATCATCTTCTGGCCAAAGGCAAAATCTGTTATGTATTTGCATATATGTACATGAACTTACTCTGGTGTATATATACACACAAGTACACACACACACACACACATGTAGCTAGATGTGTGTGTACATCTGCTAACAAGCATGCATGTAGATTTCCTCAATCACCACCAATTACACACATGAACGTGTACATACTTTTATAAAAGTCTGTTTTTTTAAATGAATACTTTGAAACATTTTCAAACGTCGTTATGCATGTTTTTCTAAAGATATACCTTTTTGACTAAAAGTATGTTTTTCAAATCTCCTATATGTTTATTCTTGAATATTTTACTCTTTTATAACATATTCAGGTTTATTTCACTTTTCTATCTTAATTCCTTTGCACTTTGCGGTCGGCTGGGCTATAAGCAACATTATCTTATCTTACCAAGACCTTTCTTTTCATTCTTGCTGAGCATCCATCTAAAAATGTACAAAAAAGCTATGGATGGCGACATTGACAACATCTGCTGAGGTCAGGTTCTGAGATAACGTTGATTCATGTCTCCTGAGAAGGCCGTTTGAGATGATGTTGTCTAACATTGAGATGATGTTGTCTAACATTTACTGAAATGGCTTTGAGGTGGTTGTCATGGACAATGTCTCGGAAACACCTAGGATTAGGGTACAGTTTCAATCATCATTCACTGAAAAGGCACCAAGGTGATACTGTTTTCTGATGGAAAGGCTGTGAAATGATGTCGAGTTGTATCAGCTGAAAAAGCCATGATGCTGATGTTGAGTAGCATCCGCCTGCTTCAAAGGCTTATAAGATGCTGTTGATTATTGTCCATTTCAAAAGCTGCTGTTGATTATCGTCTGTTTCAAAAGCTCAGATACTGACTTTCATCTGTTGTTTAAAAACCGATAGAAAGCATACCACAGATTGTGATGAAAAGTTTCTTCTCTCTCTCTCTCTTTTTTTTTTTTTTGGGGGGGCGATGACTTGCAACAAACTTCAGTTAAACAATGACAAAACTGAACTGATCTTCATTCTCCCAAAACGGCTCATGTCTACAATCTCTGTTCCTTCTTCTGTCCAACTTGGTACCTCTCTCATTCAGACCTCTACCACTGTGCGAAATCTAGGCGTTGTACTTGATCAGACACTCTCTTTTCAAAATCAGATTTCTTCTATCTGCCGTGCTTGCTACTTGGAGCTTCGGCGAATCAGTTCTGTGCGCCACCTTCTGTCTGAAGAAGCCACCAAGACTCTGGTTTCTGCTTTCATTCTTTCAAGACTTGACTACTGTAATTCTCTTCTTGCTGGCTGTCCACAGAATCTTCTTGCAAAATTGCAGAAAGTCCAAAATAATGCTGCTCGCCTTGTCTCGAAATCTCCGAAAACCTCTCATGTTTCTCCCTTGCTTAAATCTTTGCACTGGCTTCCTGTTGAAAAACGCATCAAGTACAAACTTTCTTTGCTCTGTTACAAGGCATTGGATGGCCTCGCTCCATCTTACCTCTCTAAACTTCTGTCGACCTATACTCCTTCCAGACAGCTTCACTCTTCCTCTGACACTCGCATTATGCAGATCCCTCGTTTTCGGGCCAGAACACTTGGTGAACGTTCTTTTACTTTTCAGGCTCCTTCCTGCTGGAACAATCTCCCTTCTGCACTCCGAAACTCAAACAGTCTTTCTTCTTTCAAGTCCTCCCTCAAAACAACTCTCTTCAAAACATAATTTTTCTGCTCCTTCGCTGGTGTGTGGGTGTGTGCGTGTGTGTGTGTGTTTGTGTGTGTGTGTGTGTGTGTGTGTGTGTGTGTGTGTGTGTGTGTGTGTGTGTGTTAGGGCTTATTGCTGTAAGCGCTTAGGGCTTTTGTTTAAGATTAAGCGCACTAAATGTTCCTTATTATTATTATTATTATTATTGGGGGGGGGGGATGGGGATAGGAAGAAGGGCAGGGCACTTAACGGACATCTTCTCAGGTGATTAATATCAGTTTATTTGACAGAAATTCCTGTCGGATTAGCTGAGAAGTTTCATTGTTACCTAGAGGAAAGTCACTTCATCTTACCCTTACATTAGCCATGCTGCAGTGCGGTGGTGGTTTGCGTTGGTTTCCCAAAATGGTCATGCTTTTAACATGAAAGGAGCGTACAGTTTTACCTTCCACATTTTTTTTCTTCTAGTTTAGAGCAAAAGTTGTTTTTTTAACTTTTACTGTCAAATTTATATACAGTTTATGGAGAATTTAATACCGACATGTTAACAACTATGCTTTATCCATTCCCCACCCCGACTCTTCATTACCCTGCTTGGTGTTGTGGTAAGGATGGCAGAATTGTTGGCTTCAATTTGTTTTTCTCCACGACCCGTTTGTTACATATTGCTGCATTGTTTAACTTTTGTTGTTGTTGTTTTTTTGCCATGCAATCAAGTTTTGATTGGGTTTTCATCTGTCTGCTGTGACAACTGTCTTCTGATTTTTATTAAATTTGGAATATGTTTGTTATTGTTGTGGATAGTTGATGGATTTCACGTTTTATTATTGCATTTGGAATGTATTTGTTCTTGTTGATAGTTGACAGCTTTCATAAGGCTGCCTTACGACTTGTCATCACATGACAAAAACAGCATTACACAATCAAACAAGAATAAAATCAGCCCAACAAATACATACAGTTAACAAACAATACCGGTCTAAAGTATGATCTTTTTGTGAAACACAAAGTTAGACACAGGTATTTTTAAGTCACAAGAGATGCTTTCAGCATTTGTCATTCCATGCAGCATCTCCCACAAGGATTAGTGAAATCAGATAAACATGTCTTATTTACATACATCTGTACATATGAAAGACACATAAAATCAAATTGGTTCTAGTTGCAAAGCCCCTCTTCGCTGAAGAGATTGAAGATAAGTGATTGCTCGTTCATTTCTGTTGTAATAATTGTTTTGTATCTTGCCTGAAAACCTAAGAGGTTGAAACATGTCATATTTTGTCTTGTTGATTCGTTTGTCCACGTTTTTTGGGCGGTTCGCTAAATTTGTTTAAGATTCATAAAATCAAATTCAAACCTTCAGTTGAACAGGTAGAAAAATGCATGACAGCAAAAAAAAAAAAGGAAAGGAAAAAAAAGAGAACAGGTAACAAAGAGATGGGAAGAAATGAGGAAATTTCTTCCTCCTAACTTTGAGAAGGCTGGGATGTTATGTATCAGTGGATGTGATTTCACTGGGTTATCAGTGTGACCATTGTAGGTGGTCAATCCTGTGGAAATGAGGGAAAGGGGGAAGATTGCATGCTTTAAATTATTTTCATATTATGTCGACTTTTTTCATTGTTTTAGTTTATGTGTAATAATTTTCCTGCTTTTGTTTTGTTTTGTTTATTTAATTCTGAAATGATTGTCATGCTTTATGTGACATAATTGGTAAAATATGATATGGTCCAAAATATTCATGGCTTGCTGTTGAAGACATTAAATGTTGATGTGAAGTGAAATATTTTTTCCTTATGTTGTGTTTTATTGCTAAAAAATTTGATATATGGTGTGACCATTATAAGTAACATTTCTTTTTTTCATTTGTCCGTTGTACGCGTGTGTCTTGATAAAACGTAATATAATTTTGGTTCAGACTGCTCTTAGAACACCCTTTGCAGTCCTTGAGATTCAAAACCCCAGTTAACACTAGGAACTGTTTGAAAATTAGGACTTCTGTTTGGGGGTGTTTGAGAAGTCCTCGACATTTATTATCACCTTGTCTAGATTGTTTTTATCTTCATACCTGTGAAGGAGAAGAAGGAAAATGTACAGAAAATAATGAGAGATGCACGGCTCTGTAGCAGTCGTGAAAGATGCCTTTTATATTTGTGTCAGCGGATGATGTAGTATCTTTTTTTTCTTTTTTTTTTAAATATATTTTTTAATACTTTTTCCAAAAACAAAGACAATAAACAAGATGCATGTACAGGAAAACAAAAACATAGTTTCAGAAACAGTTACATGTAGTGATTAGACACTTAGTAGATGATGGACAGATGAGGGCACATCTCTATTATGAAACAGAGGTAATAATAGAAACTATTACCAAATGGCATAACATAACATTTTTTTTTTTAATACGTGAGCCTATGGATGGACAATTTCACTTTGCAATGGAGAGATTATCCCACCACACCGTCCGCTCTGGCAACATGATGTCTACACACATAAGGCTTAAATTACATAAATAAAGGCATATATTTTTTCCATGTTAGCTCGAATTCATGGGTTTTCCCTACAGTTGCTGATAAATATTTTCTGTTCTTACCCATATATTTAAACTATTGATGAAACTAGGCGTTGTAGGGTTCAAATTGTGTAGCTTGCTTTTATAGATGAAAAATTTGGCAAATAGTAGTATGAAATCTAAAGGCTTGTCTGTTATTACATTTTCTGCACAACCAAACAAAATTAGTTGTTCGTTTAATATTAGTCTTAGAGAATGGGACATTTATTCCATAAAACAGATTCGAAGTCATTCCAGAAATTTTGAATTACAATGCAATTCCAAAACAAGTGCTGAATTGTCTGCGTTTCTGAGTTACAGAAATTACATTGTGGGGAGTCTGTGAGTTTACACATGTGAAGAAACTTTTGTGTGGGGAGACTACGGTGTACAAGTCTGAACTGGAACCATCTCAGTTGAGTATCTGTAGTAATTTTAAGAGGTTTTAAAAAGATCTCTTTCCACTTGAGTCCAGTATACAGACGTTCCCACTTAATCACTGCTGCTGGTGTAATTTTAGAACCAAGTAGGATCGATTTAACTACTTTGTTATCTTTCTGGATCAAGGTCCATACTTTATTTTCCTCATCAATAACATGTGCTACGTCTTCTCTGTAATTGAGAATTTCTTGATATTTTCTAATAGCTCTGATGATTCCCTCATATGCTAAAAAATTAGTGTTTGTAACATTTGAGTATTTTACCTTAAAATCATTAAAGGACAGCAAATTTCCATTTGCATCCATTACATGGTTAATTTTTGTTACGCCTGCTTCTATCCATTCTTTCATGTAGATCACCTTATTGTCCCTTATTATGTTTACATTGTAATGAATACATTCCGACAGAAATTCTTTTATATTTAAAGGTTTACACTTTGAGCAGAACTTTTTATAGTGTCTAACAACATCAAGCCAGAATGGATTATCGAGTTGTTGGAGTAACACGTTAGAGTACTCACCTCCGAGCGTTTTCATTTGTTTCATGGCTGGATACAAGGTATATATGAAACTACTAAATTCTGATTCTGGAATATTTAACCGTCTTAACCAGCTAATCTTCAGAGTCTCAAGTAGTATAAATATGTTACTCATTTTCAATCCTCCATTTTCATATTCTTGATAAATTACTGATTTCTTTATCTTATTGTGTTTCCCATTCCATAAGAACTGGAACATTTCAGTTTCTATTTCCTTCAGAAATTGGCTTGGGGGTCAGGAAGATTAAGAAACAGATGGGTAAACTGAGAAAGAATGAACATTTTTAATATTGCGATTTTCCCAAAAGGAGTCAGATTTCTTCTTTTCCATTGTTTTAAGATTTTTCTGCACGGCTGAAAGCTTCTGACTGTAATTTAAATCAACAATTTGGTCTGTATTAGTAGAAAATTTTATGCCAAGAACCTTAAAGATACCAGGATTCCATTGGAAGTTCCTGTCCCTGAAGTATCGAATTTGACTATTTTTTCTACTTCCAATCCACACTAGTTGGGTTTTATCACTATTCATTTTCAAGCCTGACATCTGTGCATATTCATCAAGGATATCCACAGTTGCCTTCAGAGACTGCTCAGAACCATCAAGTAGCAGAGAAGTATCGTCTGCAAACTGTGACAGGAGAAATTCTGTGTTTTTTATGCTAATGCCTTTAACATCTTTACTTTTTCGAATCATCAGTGATAAAATCTCTGCGCATATTAAATATAAGTAGGGAGAAAGGGGGTCCCCCTGTCTACATCCTCTTTCAAGTTTAAAACAGGCAGAATACTGACCATTTACCAGAACGCACGATGTGGTATTCATATACAATGTTCGAAACCACTGAACAATACTAGGTCCAAAATTAAAGAAATTAAAACATTTTTCAATAAAGACCCAAGAGACACTGTCAAATGCTTTCTCAAAATCAGTCAGCATTAAGAGACCAGGAATGCGTGATTTTTCAGTGTAGAGCATAATATCGTATAGCAATCTTATATTTTCTCTAATGTAACGACCTTTGATAAAGCCCTTCTGACAGACATTTATAATGCTTGGCAAGACTGTTTGTAATCTTGCAAATATGCAAGCGGAAGCTATTTTATAGGAGACATTTAGCAGGGATATTGGGCGCCAATTTTTTATAAATTGTTTGGGTTTTTCCTCTTTGGGTAAACACACAATAATTCCTTGTTTTTGTGAGACTGAAAGTTGCCCACAGTCGTAGCCTGAATTAACCGATCTGACAAGGAAGTGACCAATGTCTACAAAAAAGAACTTAAAGAATTCAACAGTGAATCCGTCTGACCCAGGACTTTTGTCATTTTGCATTTTTTTCAGTGCTTTTGCAGCCTCACTGTATGTGAGGGGTCCTTTAATGCTCTCTCTCGCGTCACAAGTTATTGCTGGGGCATCTGGCAAAAGGTGGTTAAGGTTAATATCATTAACTCTCTGCAACTGTACAAATTGTGGTAAAAGGTCTGTACCTCTGACAAGATTGTATCTTGGTCTGATATTATTTCACCATTGCCTTTGTCGAGGTAACTCATCAATTTGTTTACAAAATTTATTTTTTCCAAGTTGCTAAAATATTTGCTGTTTTTTTCACCATCTTTTAACCATCTAATTTTTGCTCGTATAGCTATCCCTTATGATGTAGTATCTTACACCACTCCTAGCAAACACACAACATGTTTTAGTATAAACGTTGACTTTGATGTGCTCTGTGATTCTGTTAGTATAATCAATTTTCCAATGCTGGAAAATCAGTTCCACATCTTGAAAAATCCTCGATTTTTCATTGTTTTGATGATTTGTATGAATGCTGACAAAGCAAGTAATGCATGAAAACTGTAGTCACTGTGAATATTATTCCCATGTCGTATGCTCCCCAAATTGGTGGAGACAGTGCTACTTAATATCTGAATCTGCTACCTGAGAAGAACGTTTCGCAGATGATCTGAGAAATATTTCCCTTCCTCATAAGTAAAAGGTTTCCTGTAATCTTAAGTTTATCTTCTAATCATTTATTCGTACCATCGTGTATATGTGCACAGTGTGGGAGGCCGATTCGTTTCCTAGATGCTATAAGCATGAAAACAACCTGTTGTGCAAGTGATATGTTTATAGCAAACTGGCCATCAACACCTGTGAATATCATGGGAGTTCATATTCACCATTCATGTCTGTCAGTGATAAAATTAAAAAAACTTAGTCAAGAAAATAGTAGCAACTATATATTTGATCTTCTATCCCAGGATTTCATCTGTCAGTGACAAAATTCAAAGAATTTGGTCAAGAAAGAAGTAGAAACCATGTACTTGATCTTCTATCCCAGGATTTTTGTGCACAAATTTTGCTTTCAAGTTTCATCAGTTCCATAATTCCTGCAGTTGATTTTTTGGTATGATGAGATTACTGTCATCCTAACATAAACACTTTGTATGAATTCCATTACAGACTTAGCATTGTAGTTGGCAATGTCGATTACCAACAGTGTCCGCCCTCTCTCTAGGAGCCCTGTGCATGTTGGGTATTTTCACATTTCCACAACGCATCAAATACTGATGGGAATAACAGGAGCTTTAGCCTGTGTATTTGAATTTTGACCAGTATGTACATGAAAGGACTCGGCAACAAGCGGTCTGTGTTTGTACTAATCTGGAAGAAAATGAAACTCTATGCTACACCCACCAGGCACTGCTTGGACTGGACTCTGCAACCTTCAAGCTGAGAGACAAGTATCATAACTACTGCACTATCATAGGTATTGGCGGTTCAAGCGACAAGCGGCTAATATATACACGGGTTCGGGACCTCTAGACAGTTGAAGGCTGAACTTCATGAAATTAGATCAATGTTAGGATTTGAAGAACAGAAACTAACTTTTCGTATATAATGTAGAGTGTTTTAAGAACATTCAACTTGCAGTTGTTCTGTCAATCTGTAAGGAGTTGCAGTTATCATACATAATAGTTCAGAATGTTCAACTTAACACCTGTTCAGTCAATCTGTAAGGAGTTGCAGTTATCATACATACTAGTTCAGAATGTTCAACTTAACACCTGTTCAGTCAGTCTGTAAGGAGTTGCAGTTATCATACATAATAGTTCAGAATGTTCAACTTAACACCTGCTCAGTCAGTCTGTAAGGAGTTGCAGTTATCATACATACTAGTTCAGAATGTTCAACTTAACACCTGTTCAGTCAGTCAGAAAGGGATTTTATCACTAAGGAGACCCACGAAGCTGTTTCACATAGTTACAAAACAGAATTCCATCATCTCCATATGCTGCATATGTGAAGGGTTTAATATCAACACTTTAGAGCCCTCCCCGTTATCCCCAATATCCTCCTCACCCCCCCCCCCCCCCCCCCCCCCCCCCCCCCATCTGCCACTCCTCCCCAGTTTACATTGTGGTACTGAAAAAAAGGGCCCTGAAATTAACAATCTTTTTTAAAACTTTACAGACAGAACTGGACTAAATTTCCAAGTACGCTACATATCGAAGACCTCCTTAAAAGTTACGCTAAAAACAAACACTTGTTTATAACCTAGAATTCATTGCGGAGTTGGGGCTGTATCCACTTTGATCAACAAAAGCAGAACTCAAACTCATCATGACACTACTGTTGATAGGTTCTTATTTCCTAAGAAGTTCCAGGAGTTAGTCTTTGAACCTTTTTTTTCTCTTTTTTTTTTTTTTGAGGGACAGCATCAAATTAACAAACTGAACTTTTACCTGCCCCAGTCGATGTTCAGAGACTCTAAAGGCCCTAAAAACGGGACCTCAATCTGTCTGAATCTTAAAGGAATGAAAGCATCCTGTTCTATGCAGATCAACTCAAAATCATTGTCATAATGGCAGATGAATCATTTGTCTACACTGATCTCCCCACTCCCCCACCCTTACTTATTTCTTCAGCGTAGTGCAGAAAATTGTGGTCGACTCACCTGTCAGGGTTCATACAGACTTGGAGAAACAAAATTCCCAACCTTTTCTCAACCTTTTCCAACCCCAGCACTGGTTTTCCCAACCATGTTACATCTCATACACATATGGTAACGGCAGGTAAATTTGGGCAAGAACAGTAACTCTTGACAACAAATGGTTACACTCCATAAGTAGAGCAAACTGTCAGTCACGATGTCGGCGATTTTCGGACAATTAGAATTTATTTGTTGTGCCTTTGCTGTTTGGTTTTCCATCTCTTTGGTTTTGACGATGCTTGTTTGAGTTTTTGAAGATGCTTGTTCAATTTTCCCAAACCTTCCCAACCTACAGACACCAAATGCCATTTTTTCCCAAACTTTCACAACTGGGAAAAAGGACGATCCGTTTTTTCCCAAACCTTCCCGACTATTCCCAACCTGTGCGATCCCTGCCTGTGAAATGAGTCTGTCCCCTGAGAAAGAGGAATGTGAACGGTAGAGTCTGGCCACCTGTTCTGTCCGCCACATCCCGTTATAAGGATGTTAGAGAGTCCCTCACTCGCTCACACTGAGCACAAACTGCAGTTCACAGATATACTTTAATGACTTGATAACAAACAAGAAATTTCTTGCCTTACAATGTTTATTATAAAGTGAAGTGTGCATAGTACATATACACATTTAGAATAAGGGAGAAAAAAAAAGGATATCTCTTTAACACATTCAACAAAGATATTCTTTGTCAATTTTCACATGACTTACGGAATGATCACAATAATGTTATCAATCAAAGTAAGTAAGTTCAGTATTGGGGAAGTCAAACTGTATTCAGTACACGGGTGAATGTAAGTAAAAATGAAAAATATACTAAAGTTCATTTTGAGAAGAAGAAAAAAAAAGAAAAAAAATGTATTACCGGTAAGTGCAAAGTAAAGCTAGATTACTTACTGTCTTACAAAATTTCCTGTGGAATGCGTTAAACTGATATGATGTTTCTGTACAAAATATATAAAAATAACAAGAATCAGCAGTGAAAATCTTCAAAATGTCTGCTATTTTCTTAAATTAAACAACGAACAAATACAATGAAGGAGAAAGACCATGAAAGGATTGAAAACTCAACTAAGCCCACTGCACTAGCAGTTATCACTCAGCAATTTTCAAAAGTAGGCTGTTCCAGCTGAACTGTGTAACGGTGCCATATAATGACTAATGATTTGCAGTTTTCACACATTAACACACATACTTCTGAAAAAAAAAAAAAGTGTGTACAGATCTGTGTAAGAAAGTAGCATTTACCATTCTTACTCCAGTATCACCTTTATCCAATTCAGTTGCAAACCAACACACAATCACAACTGCTTTGAATAAGACTTGCTGACGGTGTGAATCCAGTTTTTATCATTTTCAAAACAACATTTATCATTTTGAAAACAACAAAGTATCGAGTAGCCCAATTTCAGACACTAGTTTATAAATCATTTTGAAAACAACAACGTATCCTATAGCCAAATTTCAAACACTAGTTTATAAATCATTTTGAAAACAAAAATATCCTACAGCAAAATTTCAGTCGCTAGTTTCTACGGAATCTTAATCTAAACAGCAAAACAAAAGGAAAAACAAAAGAATTTAAAAACCTCTAAAATAGGGTTAGTTTTACAAACCTGTAGAAAATGAAAAGATAATTCGCATTTTCAATTTCACTTGCACATCAGAATGCAAGTTACACACACTGAATGAAGACAAAGAGATTTACATTTTGAATGAAGTAGAGATTATCCAGCTAACATTATTCGCAAGGTCTAATAATGAACCTTATTTTTCATATCTTTTGTAACTTAACCTAAAAGAAAAAGAAAACAATAATAAGACTTTCATTTTCAAAAGCTAAAAGTGCTTCAACAGTCTGACTCAGAATGCTAGACTTACCCATGGAGCAGGAAAATGACAAACAGTACTGGTACTCTGATCCGCAAAGGATCACAAATGCATTTAGCTGTACACACAGTACAGTGACAAAAAGAAATGCTTCGTTATACCTGTGCTATGGATCACAAAACACTGGTTTTCTTTTGCTGCATCTACAGTGGCTTGGACAACCTGGACCTTATCCTTTAACCAGTGTTTCAGCTTTTTATCCAGTGTGGCCTTTGAACAGCTTAATTCAGACTCAATTCATCCTCCTAACTCAGAAAAAAAGTACAAATACCTCCTAACTCAGAAAAAAGTACAAATACCGCCTGTTTCTAGACAGCAAGATTAATGATGAATCTTGTTCGGCCAGCCCATTTCCGTAAAATAATGGAAGATTACGCTGTTTGTCTCTGCTCTGATTACAAATACAGTTACAATCCCTCCAAATTCAAGCTATGAAAGTTTAAACAACAATGCACCAAACAACCTTTCCACTACGTAACGCAAGCATACACACACATGTGTATACCCACCTACGCAAGCATACACACACATGCATATATCCACCTACGCAAGCATACACACACATGCATATATCCACCTACGCAAGCATACACACACATGCATATATCCACCTACGCAAGCATACACACACGCATATAGCCACCTACGCAAGCATACACACACACACATATAGCCACTGACGCAAGCATACACATACATGCATATAGCCACCTACGCAAGCATACACACACATGCATATAGCCACCTACGCAAGCATACACACATGCATATATCCACCTGTCATTTTCTTTCCATGTTTAACCTTTCAGTGTATTGCTGCACTCTGGAAGGATGGACACTGAAAAACAATGCATTCAAACAAACTGCAATATTTGCCCTGGCGGCTGGTCTCGTGAAAATGTGATTTAAAAACTCCCTGGGCTGCTGGTGCCAAAACGGCCACAGGAAAGGCCCGACAGACCAGTCTTGGTGGTAGCGATGGGTTGCGGGCTCCGAAATTAAATGGTTCAAACCTCATCAGAAGCATATTTTCGTCGGATTTTTCAGCTCTGACTGGGTGTGATTGTCCATGGAGAGCCACCAAGAACACATGAGAGTAATGCCACTTGGAAGGCATGAAAAATGAGACTGTCAAAAAAAACAACAAAGAACGGAGCAGCAGCTGAGTATAGAAGTCCGGATGGGCAACATGACAGCACTACCATACTCTGCTGCCCTAAATGTCCTCTTACTATCAAAGATGCTGTTGTAGACAGAAAGCAACTTCAGAGGAAAAAAAAAAGTACAGCTTAATGTTTCAGATGATTAATAACGACATAATGGAACATAGAAGATTGGACTCATGAATGCGACTCGATGCACCTTTAATTACATGCTATCTGTGTTGTAAGATGCGAATGCTTATCACATTTGTAGCAGAAGGGGGGGGGGGGGGGGGGGGGGGGGGGGGGGGGGGGGGGGGGGGTAAGTAACTATTTTATGGCTCTTAGAATATGGCAGCTGTACAAATATTCCTGTTGTGATAAACACAGGATTAAAACAAATATTAACACCTTTTGCTGCATACTGTCACTTGCTACTTTTCTTTTTATATACAAACACAAGTCAACCAATACAATGGTATTACTGCTTTCTGTACATCAGGAAAATTACAACAACAAACGTTAAGATAACAATCTTATATGGACCTAAATATCAATAACATAAAAGTGCTCAGCTTCGTTAACAAACTCCTGTTTTGAACTATTTACATTCGTATTCATTGTGTTGCAGTACAGATGGAATCAACAACATGTTTATGCAAATATGGAGAATTGCATATACTCTTGCTAAGACGGAGGAAAAGTAAAGGACAGAGGAGGGTGACGGGAGAGAAGGGATAGATATTTAGTAGGAGGAAAAGATACAGAAGTTGGGGGGAAACTCAATTCTTGCATATAAACGGAAACCAACTCTCTGATGAGGCAGCGGGGCGACTGGGAAAACCAACGTTCTGATGAGAACTATCTTTTAACTTTTTAGCCAAAAAAAAAAAAGAAAAAAAAAAAGAAAATTTGACAAAATAACATACAAACCCAGTATGAAGACTTGACGCACTGCCAGATAAACTAGCAATGAGGGTGGGAGGTGATTGGCTGGGAGGAATAGGCTGAAACTATCAGCTCTTCATCCATCTTCCTGTCTAGTGATCACAGTTTTCTATACCGTTACTGCAATGGATGTAGGTCCAACAGGACGGCTACATGTTTCCACTCACTTTTATTTGATACAAATAAGAACGTATCTGTTTGACGATAAATGTCCACATACTTGGTTGATCATTTCGGTTTACTTACTTTCTTTTATCCACCTGGTGAAAAAAGGTGGCTCCCCCCCCCCCCCCCCCCCCCCCCCCCCCAATCCATGCGACAAAAAGCTTAGGATGTGCATAAAGAGGACAGGTGGCATCTTTCTATCATCTTTCTATGGAGTACCATTTTGTGAAATACCAACAGTAAGTAATACGTCAACCTTTGATAAGAGAAGAACTGAAAATTGAAAACAAAGCGAAAAGAGGCATGCGCATGAAAAATATGCAGTCTGCCATTGAATATTACAGAATTTTAAGTCAAAAAGAATCGGTAAAGATCTGGGCTTTGTATAAAAAAACACAAAAAACTGTAAGTTTCCATTGTAATCATGCTGAGAGTCTACAATGCATGTACGTCATTGTGACACTAAACTGATGAAAACAACCTAAAACTAGGCATGTGTGTGGTGTGTGTGTGTGTTGTGTGTGTGCTTAATATTCGTCCTAACTGACAACATGACTTTTCTTCATCATCATTTCCAGACTGCAGTTTGACATTTCGTGGCAAAAAGAGTTAATGCTGTACACACGATGACGACATTTGTGAGGTACTCTGTGGCATACATACTGAATCTTTTGTCTTTGCAAAATATGCTCCCACACACTATTACACTTCAATGAGATTAAGATATACTCTGACAGCTATTACCAGCAATGCAGCAATGTTCCGTGCTAGTGTCACTCTACTCATGTCCATCATCAGGTAATGTCACTCTACTCACGTCAATTATCAGGCAATATTACATGGATAAACAAAGCGCTAATACTTTTCTGGAATAACATTTGTATTGTATGATAACAATATGTTACAATAACAGAAATTAGATATGGCATTGTGGATCTTTGAAGTGACCAATTTAATGTAAACACTGGATATAATGGGTGAAGGGCAACAGGTATGGATGGTGAGGGAAGGGAGGTATCAGCTGGTTTTATGTTGCTATACACCATTACCTGCAGGAAAAAAAAATAGTGACCACATTATACCTAACATACAAGAGAAGTTTTGTACCCAACGGTTCATATGGATTTAGCCATAAATAATGGAAAAACCATCACATCTTGAGCGCACACAAAAAAGAAACGAAAATGACACATGCACGCACTTACCCAACCCTCCTCTCCCTCTTGCCCCTTCTGGAAGACCATTATTTGCTTCATTCTTGTTTTTGAAAAAAATGATTCACAGGACCTGTCAAATATTGGCGGCCAAGTACAGACACATCACCATGACCCTAAGCATGTCAAAGCAAACAGATGGCTGCGAGAAACAAGAAAAATCAAAAACTGTATCTGGCCTAATCCTTTTCTAACATCAACATAAACAATGAGAAATCCAGCTGCATTACTTGAATCCTCGCCACAATCACAACATTCTGTCTCACAATAGTCTGAAAATGACCAACACAATGGCTACAAATCTTACGACCAGCAACGCTGAATTGGCAGGCTGTGATTTGGAAATATTCAGTCCATTTGAGAAAACTGAGCAGAATTCTGTTTGTCCCGCCTCAGTTAATGCTGTCCCTCTTTTCAAACAGACTGAAAGACTACACAGCTACACACACATGCTGATATATAGCCGAACACAAATATACATGTACATTACACAGAGGACACATGTGCACATACACACACACCACTACACATCACTCACATACCCTGCAACAGACATGCAAAAAGGAACATGTCCGTCCATCTTTGGCAAAATCATTCGCTAAAATGCACGTACAAGCACGCACACACACACACACACACACACACACACCATTATGCACAGAAATATAGACCCACATATTGCTTGAAATCGGAGACTGAACTCGGCTTCAACATTCCCCGTCTCTGAACAGAGAAAAACAAACAAACAAAAAATACACAACTGTCTAACAATATTTTCAATTCGGTCCCGTGACAACACGGGTGAGAAGACCCAAACATGTACTGAAGTTGTAGAACTTTGAGCTAGTTTCACAGTATTCAAGACAGGGCTAAAAACTCGAGAACAACTCCGATTGTGCCAGTGTCCCAACTTTCAAGGAAGTTCACTCAAGGATTTCAGGACAAAAGTTAACGGACCATCGTTTTTCCTCTAAATTTCCATGTTCTTAGTGACTTGATCAGTCAGATTTGGGTTTTGTTTCATTTCTTGCTGTTATCATTCCAGTTCTCTGTAACAAGTAGGGTGGTTTTCTCGTTATGGTTGGGTAAGAGAAGGGGGCAAAACTACAATGAATTCACTATATATCACAAAACAAAGATTGTTTTCCAATGCATACATATGTTTTTCCATTCTTAACTACATAGTATCCACTGTCAATGCTGTATATATCACAAAGAAAAAAAGAATCTGTCAGCACCTACATATATTTTCTTTCTTCCCTATACAGTATCTACTGTCAATTCTGGGTACATCAGGAAGAAAAAAAAGAATTTGTCAACACTACATGTTTTTTTCTTTCTTTCTTCCCTATGTAGTATCTACTGTCAATTCTGTATATATATATATATATATATATATATATATATATATAAACAGTCAAAGTAGACTGTAGTAAAGCACTGAATATATATATATATATATATCAGAAAGAAAGAAAAAAAGAATTTGCCAACACTTGCATATTTTTTTCTTTCTTCCCTATGTAGTATCTACTGTCAAACCTGTATATACATATATCACAACGGGAAAAAAAATTGTCAACACTTGCATATTTTTTCTTTCTTCCTATAATATGGACACAAAACTTTCTTGCAAGGTTGCTTCCATGTATCGCAACACATTCTGAGTCATCCAACGACCATTTCCATATGATTCTAACTGATACTTACTTTTGCCGCAATATCTTCCCCACGTCAACACAACAGACAGACAAAAAGACAGCATGTTTCATACCAGCACTGAATTTGACCCCCTCTAGGTTTTAACAATACTGATCTACATCACAGACAGAAAGAACATAAGGGACAGCCACACATCCCCACGAAACATGATCACCTTTTGTCAATACGGAACTCTGTACATCCTAAACATTCTGCAAAGTGTATCTCCACACACGATCAAATACAGCTCTTTACATATACACATTCTTGTGCTTCATTGTTAATTACAGTGATTATGTCCTTTGGAATACTTGTTTAATATTTACATCAAACTCCAGATTTTTTTTTTTTCCAAAACAACTGTGTGCAGGTTAAGAAGGTGTGGCTGTTCTTTTTTTTTAATTCCAGCTTTATGCATAACAACAAATGGAAGACTGGAGAAAAACAAGTAACAAGATGAAACCTTCGTTTTCATACACCAAGGTCATGATACATTTGAAAATACACCAACACTGATGAGATACAGACCAACTGTTCGTCATACGATTAATGGCAACAGATGATGCTTCGATTCTGTTCTTACCCAACCATCCATACTGGGCCGCAATGGATCAAGGAGACAGGTAGAGAGGTGCAAATGAAAAGGAAAACCTCAAGAAGCAGGTGAGAAAGAACTTACCTGGCGAAAAAAACAGTCAGGGACTGACCGTGATAAATCAATGTAAGTGCAAGGATTAAAGTTTATGTATGATTAAGGACTAAGGGGAGGGAGGGGGGGGGGGAATCAGGTTGTATAGATACACAAAAATCATTATTTTCCCGGTAAGCAAGGGTGAAAATAATCACAAGCCATGCATCAGAATAGAATGCAGTATATTTCAAAGAGTGAATTTTAGTATAATGTGATTTTCAAAACATACACTGAGCTAACAAAACTGTCATTCGTCTCAAACCATTCTCAAAATCAACACACACACGCCCATGCACATACACTATAAAACTTTTTTTTTTTAAATCATTTTAGAATTCCTTCACATACATAACACTCAACGAATCAGGTTTACAAAAAACAGCAACAAAAAAGAAAGAAGCATGCCTTAAAAATTCAGGAAAAAATACTCAACTATCTTTTGAGCAGATGCTGGTGATGAGAGAGAATGAGAGGGAGGCACAAGGGGTAGGGATGGGGGAGCTTTTTTCATAAAAAGGAATCTTGTATTCTATCCTCATCATTTTACCGATTCTGTAGGTCTTTGTCATCAAGATACAGGAAAGGGAGAGGGAGGGGAAGAATGGAGGGGAACGTGAACTGAGGGTGAGGGTGGAGGGAGTAAGGACAAACAGGGTCACGAGCCAAACGTCCACCCAACACTGTAAAGACAAAACCAAACAAGCCAGCAAACAAAACAGAAACATTGTCAATAGCAAAAGAAAAAAAAAAACTGAAAAAAGAAAAAAACAAATGAAATGCTGCCATATCTGTGCTAGAGAATACATATGAACAAATACGGATTTTACACAAAAACATATGCAATTACACTGACACAAATCTACAAAAAATGCACATATACAGCTTGCAAACACACACATACACACAAATTTGCGCAAACACATGTCACACATGTACATACAAGTGCACACACACACACTCCTTATACACAAACACATATCTATACATACACACACACACACGCACGCACACGCACGTGCACTTGAGAACATACATTCACAAACACACACACACACAAGTACATAAGTATGCACACACACATGCCACACGTGTACAGACAAGCACACACATACTCCATACATGCACACCAATCTATGCATACACACACACACACACACACACACACACACACACACACACACACGCACACCAATCTATGCATACACACACACACACACACACACAACACAAACACACACACACACACACTCACACACAAACACACACATTCTTGCACTCCTGGCCAGCTCATAAATGGACCTGTGAACCACTGAGTTTTCTTTAAAGACAGATTTACATATACTTCAACACAAAAAGAAAAACAAAAGAAGAACACCAGAACTAGGAGTGAGCAGGAAAGAAAAAGAGACCTTCAAGGCCAATGAGCTTCACAGAAGTTTGGAAGCATGCATCTACACGTCTCCATTATATTCTCAGCTTCCCTATGAACAGCACAATACATTCCATCTGTCTGTCAGCTGATTCAGTTCGATGAGACAAAGCTATATGAATGCAAAAATAAACTCAACATAAATTCAAGAATGACTGTAACCTTTCTGTTAGAACTATGAGAGGACAACTTGCATTTGCTTGCAGTCACCATCTTTCAAGGGTATGCCTGTTAACTTCTGTGACAAGCCCACACCATGCTAGCATGAGCCAGCCGAGCCATTGGGCAGAGTATGGACCATGCTTGTATATGCAAACTATGGTTATCATAGATCTAGTTGCAAAGTGAGACGACTGCAGGCGGAAAACTAAACAAACCTTAAATGAATGTTAGCAAACCGCCAAGAGAAATGTGGACAAACAAGTCAAAAGACAAAACAAGTCACAAGTCGAAACGTGTCGTGTTCTGTCTTGTGACTCATATGTCCACGTTTCTCTTGGCGGTTCGCTAACATTTATTTAAGATTTGTCATCATGAAAAAAGTCTCACAATTAAAGAATGATCATTAACAAATGTCCATATGGTCTTTCTTTCTTTTTTCCTTCATTATTTGAAAATGGATTCTCACACACACACACACACACACACATACACACACACACACACACACACACACACACACACACATACACACACACACACATATATCAAAATTATTACACAATGTTCGAGGTTTCACACTTTCTGTGAAAATTTTGATTTCATATGAATGATGAGACTGAAGAAAAGAAAGCTGTCCCCATATTTTGAGAAGTATATACACAGATCTCATCTTAACAAAGGGACTGACTTCCCTTAATTTCTTGTAAGTAGTATATATACAGCTCTCACCTCTATGCAATAACAAGGACTAGCTGAAAGAGAAAAATATGAAAATAACAAAAAAACAATCCGAATGTTACAACAGTCAAGCCATCAAGAATTCTGCATAATCTGGTAAACTACGTTATATCAAAATATGCATTCAGGTTTGGTCTGATCCAAAAAGCAGCTGAACTTTTCAACATGAAATATGTATTTCTACCTGGAACTTGATCATACGAGGTGTTCCTTGAGGATACCTTCAATAACACACAAGCTACTAAACTGACGACAAACAACAAAACACATCATCCTGTTCCTGTGTGTAGATTCGTTGTGATCTTGGCCTCATTGTCACAGATTTTTCATCATGATTCTCCCACTCTGAACAACATCTTGTCAACATTAATCATATGGCCATTTGCTGCAGGCCAGCGCCTATTCCTTCTCATGCAGTGAACATCAAGAACATTTAAGAGGTAAAAAAAAAAAAAAAAAAAAAAAGGAACTAACAAAACCAATGCAGAAACGATGAACAAGCACGTTGCCATTAGCAAAGCCATGTCACGGAGAAACATTTCTTGAACTCGCAGGGGGAATGTAGAATCTAGCTCTCTCTGTCTTGGTCTCTGCTCATCCTCCTCTTCCTCCGTAGACGAGACCCTGCTCCCATCCATTCTGGCAAACTGCCACCAAGAAGAACTGCTGTCTTTACCTCAACAAATTTCTTTCTTCCTCAGAGCGACCACGGCTCATTACGTTCTTTTCACAGGAACAGTTTGCTCATCTGAACAAAGCCTCGTACTCCAGCAAGAGGAACTCCACCACTTTGCTCTGGTAGACGGTCAGGATGGCCATGTTGCTGAAGTCGCCCTCCTCCATCCACATCAACGTGGGGCCGAAGACGATGGCCACGTTCTGGGTCTGCATTCGATTCTCCGCACTGTGGTGAACGACACTGCACACACACACACATAATAATAATAATAATAACGGCAACAGAGCATTTATAAAGCACCTTGCCAAAGGTTCTAGGCGGTTACAATCCACACTCATGTACACAACAGGCTGCCTACCTGGGTAGTGCCGACTGAAGAGCTGCCAGCCGGCCCTTCATTCAGTCATTTTCCATGTTATCCAGTCAATATCATTCACTCAATTTCCTTACTTCCTTCATTCTTTCAATTTCCCACGCTGGGTGCATGCTATGTGTAACATGTCATCCATATCAACGGCCAAACTGACCTTCTCTTCCGAAAGCTGGTGATGGGATTTAATGTGTGTGTAAGATGTTATACCTGTGTTCACACGCCGGACCTCAATTTATAGTCTTATTCGAACCATTTGGGAAATGAAGTCAGAACCAATGTTAACTCTGAGGGAAAAATCCCCTGTATCAAACGGCCCGGTGGACATTTGAACCTGCAACCCTAGGATCACCAAGATCACAAGTACGACGCTCTACCATCGAGTTGTTCCGGCTCCCGGTGTATGCATACATGTGAACACACATACACATTATCAGGTACAACGGTCGTCATTTACCATGTTGTTATTTTTAAAAGTGTCAGTGAGAGAGCAACGACCAATTGAGAAAGCTCCTTTCTGTCAGCAGATTATGCTTTCTAACTAGACAAACTATCACTAAAAATGAACACATCCCACATGAACAGCAAGGAGAGGCAGGAGGAAGGAAACATGCAATGGCCGCAGGCAGAGGCAAAAAAATACGCCTCCCAGGGGAAATAACACTGTATACATTTCCTGTTTCCTTCGGCTTAGAATGGTACAGCACAACCCCTCAGCAATGAACTTCACAACCATAAATGTATTTTAAAACACATCAGTGGTTTCGACAAAGTATTTCTACAAAACAGATCTTAAGTAAACGTTTACGAACCGCCAAGAGAAACGTGGACAAACGAGTCACAAGACAAAACACGACGCGTTTCGACCTCTTAGGTCTTGTTTTGTCTTGTGACTCGTTTGTCCACGTTTCTCTTGGCGGTTTGCTAACATTCATTTAAGATTTGTTTAGATTTCCGCCTGCAGTCGTTTCACTTTGCAACTAGATCTAAAGTATTTCTAATCAATACTCAACAAGATTTATGGAAACTGATTCGTTTGTTAGTCAGATGTAGCTGATTCAGTGAACTAAACCACAACACTGGTTTAGACAAAGTATTTCTAATCAATACTCAACAAGAATTATGGAAACTGAAGCGTTGGCCAGTCAGATATAGTGAACTAAACCGTAACACTGCTGACCATTGGCCAGACGGGCCAGCCCAGCATCACAGTGTGATGCAGGCAGGCAGACTATCACTCCGCAAACACACTTAAGCAGGTAAGCTGGGGAACAAGCAAAACAGCATGCTGAAAAAGGCACTCCTACCTACATGTGTTAACCATGCACACACTCAACAAAAAGACATGTAAACCATGGGAAGTCACTCTGGGAGTATAAGAACTTCTGAGTCAAATACTGCAAATGAGATTTGGCTCCCTTGTCTTCAAATCGTTATCTTTGTTTGTTTTTCTTTGTTTTGTTTTAACTCTTTCATTCCTACTTTTCTATGAACTTCCTCTTGTTCCTAGATTCTTATAATACGAGTATTCCCTTCATTCCTGGATTTAGAGAGAAAAAAAAAGAAGTGTAAAGTGAGAACTGCCACACATGCAGTAGCAAACTGGCCAGAATAGAGCGGCGACCACTTTCCCACGCTGTAGGGGCCATCTGGCATCCATTCCATCCATAAACACTGCTGAGTGACTGACCCGGTCATGACATGTATCGATGACGCAACTCGCGCGAAGTTCAAAGCGCTTACCGCGAGAACTGATTTTCTGGGCTGCAGGAAGGAAGGGTAGGATTTCTGCTAACCGGAAAACCGGGTTGTAGGAATGAAAGAGATAACACCCTGTTTACTAAAGAAATATTCTCGCCAAGTAGCGATGAGCAAGAATGAGAAAGATGCGCCATGCACAACACTCATCTTCACGCACACAACCGACATCTGCATCGTAAGTTCTCCCATGGAAACAAAGGTGCAAAAATAACACACAAAAAAAACATACAATAAAGCGCGTAAATCAGCCCACAATTTACTGTAGAATGGAAGTGCATAATCAGCATTGAAACAGCAAATTGTACTTACTTTTTCAAATGCTGCATCAGAACTCTCAACGTCTCAAAATTGTACTTGGGCAGATGAGACAGCGCCTCCTTGAAAGCCTTCATCTTCTCTTTTTTAATCTCTTTCTCTGGATGGGATGAAAAAAAATGAGAAAAAAATGTGACACTCTGCATTTTGCACAAATCTACAATATAAAGAAATCAGTACGTGGAATGCATCGTGAAAACTACAATATAAAGAAGTAAGTGTGTGAAAAGCATCATGAAAAAGTGACAACGAGATTTTCTCTTCTCACTTAACAGAATCACATAAATACCAATCTACAGAGAAGCTGGTAAACTAACAGTGGGAAAATACACACACATACACAGACACACAGACACACACACACAAACATGCTCGCGCGCGCGCACCACACACACACACACACACACACACACACACACAGACCTGTAAGACACATACACAAACATGTACGCACAACACACACACGCACACACACACACACACACACACACACACACACAAACCAACAGTCAACACTAGCAGTCAACAAAGTCCATGTACTGTTTAAGCAGAGGATGGCGATAATGGATCAGCTTCAGACACTTTCAGTTTCAGGCTCTCTACAAAGTACAAATGCACGTTGTCTGTTGGACATTCTCTCTGTCAAAACAAAACAATACGAAGAATGTTGCAGACATCACAGCTCCATCCCTGAAACCATCGCTCAAACCTCTCATAAACTAACGGAACTTTGAGATTTCTCTTTTAAATTTTTTTCTTTTTTTATAATTCAATGAAGTAAGAGGATTAGTACTAAGCCCGATCAGCAGTTTCCTTCGTTCATGAATCAGAACAGGCACTACTGAACACTGCCAAACTGAGTCAGCAGCAGATTTTTTTTTTTTTTTTTTTTTTTTTGCGTACGCAGGCCGATACTCCTGCAGACACTCCCTGTATAGACAGGCAAGGATTAATCCTATCTACCCAACAAAGGGAGTGGAGTTTTTTGTGTATGACCGTTTTTTTTATCCCGCCATTAAGGCAGCCATACTCCCATCTTCAGGGAAGGCGCATTGCTATGTGTAACATGTCATCCACACCAACGGCCAAACTGGCCTTCTCTTCCGAAAGCTGGTGATGGGATTTTACGTGTGTGCAAGATGCTATGCGTGTGTTCACATACGTAACCTCAGTTTACAGTCTCATTCGAAAGACTGTATGAGAAATGGAGTTAACTCAGAAGGAAAAATTCCCCTCTACCGAAATGGCCCGGCAGAGATTTGAACCTGCAACCCCAAGATTACGAGTCCGACGCTCTACCACTGGGCTATTCCGGCCCCCACTCAGCGGCAGTGATGGGTCTACTCTAGTGGGTTGCCCTATGGCCACTTGACACTCTTTGCTCCTTGTGGACTGCAACACTGAGGCTGTGACAGTAAAAACCTGGGCGTGGCTTTGTGTGTGTGTGTGTGTGGTGGGGGGGGGGGGGGGGGGGGGGAGCTCTTTTTTTTGTAGAGAAGATACAGTGAAGTCCCACATTCAGCATGCTTTTAAGCACACTACCAATTGTACTATGGGAGTTGTCTCTGGCAAAATTTTGTAGTATAGAATCTGCATTAACATGTAAACAACTGCATATACACATACATTAAAAAAAAAAAAACCGAAAGCAGAGGCTGATGTTATATTATCACATCTTTCTCCCAGGAATGTTAACCAAAACTTTACACACAGATATGTAACGATGATGAATTCATACAGCAAAATAAGATGGGTGCAGAGGTCGAGTGGTTAGCACATTTAACACTCTATCAGTTTCGCCAGTTCAAGCCTTCAGCAAGGCCTGATGGGTGAAGCTTGGAACAGCATTTTTCCACTAACTAGATCAACGTGTGCAGACCTGCTGGTGGCTTTGTGCATGTACACACACACAAATCAGGTGCGCACATGAAAGATCCTACAACCATCTCAGCATGTCGGAAGTTGTGGGAACATTAAAAGTACCAGCGTACACCAGGATGAGAAACGATGGACACAACATTCCCCACGTCCATAAAATAAAATTATCCTCACTGAAAGACAGTTGTAAACACTAACACCCCCTCCCCTCGAAATATCACTATTTATGAGTCTGTCGCAGAACATCTACCATATGTAGTGATCACGGGATGACATGGTGACAATACAGTTGGTTTAAATGACTTTTATTCAAGAAACAAATAAACACAACACCTCCACTGTTATCTGAACAAATGAGCAACAACAAGCCTTAGGCTTATCCTGTGCTCAAATTCAACATTGACTATATAATGGTGGTTACAATGCATTTACGGTGTGCAAAACATTCCACCACATGGTTGGAACTTTTTAGAGGAACATCATAAAGACAACAGAAGAAGAAAAACAAAATACAATCATATGAAAATGGGAGAACGGGAGGCGAAGCGCAACAATCACGTCATCAACAAGAATATGCATGAGCAATTTACAAACAAGAGAGACAATTTCAGTGAAAAACGTAAAAAGTAATTTAAGGTAGAAACCATGTTTTCCATAAATCATATGTGGAAGTCATGCCAAGTAGTTCAATTTAGATTACATTTTCTCTTTCAATACTGTTCACTGAGGGGAGACTTACTGCTGGCACTGAGGAACTTGTCCACACACTTGATGGGAAACAGCGGCTCCTTCAGCTCCCTGAAGAACAGTTTGAGAGCCCGGTCAGCGTGTGGATGTCCCACTGCTCATCCATCAGGTTGTGATCATCGTCTGAAGAAACAATTTCAAAATATTTCGTTCACTTGCCTCTGGTCAAAATGAGTTTGTGAAGCAGACATAACTTTTCATCTCCCTTTTTTCCCCGAAAAGACAACATATGATTTCCTTGCTTTGGATTGAATGTTTCCTGAGAGGAGTAACTGGAATAAGGTGTCCTGATCTCACCTCCTTGGCATTAATGAAGTCCCTTAAGGATGAAAAACCGCCAGCTGCTTTTAAAAGATGAATCTGTTTACAGCCTTTTTCTTTTTTGTATATTTTGGGGATTGCTTGAATGATTTCAAAGAAAAAGAAAAGAAAAGAAACTAAAAATACAGAACTACAAAATTAAACAATATCTTACAAATTGTACAGAAAGATTCTTGTCTCCCGTCATGATAACAAATGATACAATCAAACAATACAGCTATTTCTGTACCTGTTCTGATCCTCAGCTCATAAAAGCCCTAGCTCATGAAAGCCCTGAGCATATCCAAAGAGCACTGGGTTGTTTTTTTTAAAGTTGTAATTAACCCTTCTCTTTTCTTTCTGTTTGTTTTTTGTTGTTTTTTTTTGTTTTGTTTTGTTATTCTTTGAATGATCGATCAACTAGCTAGCCTTTTCACTGATTGACTAACTGATCTGTTTTTCTTCTAAAATTGACATTCTGTTTTGGTATGGTTCTGTATGTATGATTTTACTGACAGTAATAGCAGTGATGACAGCAATAATCATTTTCATCTCAAGGAAAATGCAAAATGTTTCACCAGTTATCATTCCACATAAAGTATAAGTAAAACGTAACCATTTGCAAACCTTTGTGCACGTGCACATTAGCATCCATGACATATTTATGTGTATCTTACGTTATCATGTTGTTCCTTAACATTGCAAACTACTTAGTTAGAGAACACTTAATGCAGTTGCAATAATATATCATAACATAAAAAAGGTATACAAAATATCAATAATAAATCAAAAATTGGCCAATACAAGCCAATGAGCAGAAACAAAACAGCTTTTCACATATTCATGAATGAAAAAAAGAAAAGTACAGAATAAACCATAAAGAGTCAAAAGCACAGTCCTCCTACCTTTATCAACGACATATCTCAGTCTCTGGATTTCAGCCAAGTTGCCACTGATACGATACAACCCATCCTGATCAAGACCTACACAGACACAAAGCATGAGACATGATCAGCAAGAGGTCAACAAAAGTACATGAATGCACAAGCACCATGTCTCGTGGACAACAGGTTAAAGGGGTACCAGGACATGCAATGAGCTATCTTAAGTCTATCCTTCCTGTCCTAACCCTGTCCTTCCTCATCGCAGCTACAGCCACGATTCAGATGGCCATCACACTATTAATGGTCTAGATGTTCATGTGGTTACACTCATTCCTGGCAGTGTTTGAAACAATTTCTCAGCAAGTTTTGGCTTGACTTTGATGTGTCATGGTTTGTTTTTTCTTTTCATCTTGTAAAACAAAAATCTGAGTGTCTCAACACTGCTGCCAGAGGGTACAATGAAGAGGCGGTAGACAGAATTTTGTTTGCACGTTGCATTAGGGCGACAACTGGAACGACGAAAATGTAGCAAGAAGTGAAGGGGATGTTGTGGATCAATGTGACGATGGCTCAGTTGATTTTGATTATCTTGAAGAAAATCACACTCCACCAAGAACATCAAGAGACAGGGTGTATAGCCACATTGGAAGCATGCGCAGTCATGGAAGTGGAAAGAGAGAAGAAATGGGCAGAACATAAAACCCGTGACTGTTCCTGAAAATACATTTGATTTCTCTCTCTACCAAGCATACAGGTGTGTTTGTACACTTTCACATACTGACTTTTTGTTCACTTTTTTAATAATGTAAACAAAGTATTTTCGCAAGTTGCATTCATCAAAATTTTTTTGTTTTTCTTTTTCTTTTCTTAAATACACAAGGTCAGTTGGAAGAGTTCATTACCTACATGTTACAAGCGTTATTTCTCGAGTGAACGGGTATGGGAAAAAGACAGGTGGGAATGACATGGGGTGGAGAGGATGGAGAGGGGAGTGGGGTGAACTGAGCAGATGTACCTTTGTTCTCCACTGCGTTGATGCATTCCAGGACAAAGTTTGGCACTGGAGACTTGTCTCGCTCACACAGAGTGTGTAGTGTGGAGCCAAACACCGCGTCTGCAACAGGCACACACCATAAGCTCTGTGTGTGTGTGTGTGTGTGTGTGTGTGTGTGTGTGTGATGTCTGTGTGTGTGTGTGTGTGTGTGTGTGTATATGTGCGTGTTGGTGTGTGTAAGTGTGTATGTGCGTGTTGGTGTGGATGTGAGTGTGTGAGCATATACAAGTAAGATGTGTGCACATGCATGCATCAGAGCTTAATCTAGGATTTTTCAAAAAGGGGGGCAGTCCCCCCTCATATCAAAAAAAGGGGGGCACTCCCCCCCCCCTCCCCCCCACACACACTTCTTCAGCCAATCGTCTTGAAACTGGTGTTACCTTGCACTGGCACTCTTTTCGGGCTGCTTCTCCGAGCTTTTGGATGTAGTCGCGGTATCTTCATGATCTTCTCACCCTCGCATGGCACAGAATCTTTTTTTTTTTCACTTTTCTTCCACGAAAGTCAAAGTCAAATTGGGTGGGTGCACGCTTCATTTTGGAAAATATCCAATATGGCGTTTTAAACTCTCGCAACTTCTCGTCGGTGATCGAGAAGGAGGAGATGAACGCCGTCGATTGGTTGATTTACACTAACAGCCAATGAAATATCAAGAAATCGTTCGCTCCTGCTCAGTTCTAGTTTCAGTTTTTCAAGCAGACGACAAACGAGCGCCCGCAACGATCAGTGAACAGGGCGGGCAGTCCTGCAACTGTGCGGGAGTCTGCCCGCATTAAGACTCGATAATTGCGGGAAGGAACAGATTTTCAGGGGATTGTACAAATCCCGCGCTCTAGAGTAAACTGTGATACATGAGTGTGTATTCATATGTATCTGTGTTTGTGTGTATGCATGTGAGTGTGGATGCAGTGTGTGAGCCTGTGAGAATATATACATGTGTAAAATACGTACAAAAGCACACATATATGAGTGTGTACTCACACCTTTTTTCCAGTACAGCAGCCTAAGCCACTGTATGTGCATGTGTGTCTGTACATAAACAAACCCGCAGATGCCGTACACGTGTAATGTGTATTGAATCTGAAAGTCTATACACATTTCCACACTTTCATCCCTAACACACTTGCACCTTCCAAATATGTTACAGGGACAAATCAATAATGTTTCATCAGCAGCTTAATTCATAGTGTCATAATATCAACTTCCAGACACCTATTACCACCTGTTTGCATCTTCTGTAATATTCCCGACACAATCAACCCCCCCCCCCCCCCTCCCAAATCCAGGTCATCCAGTTATGACCCTTAAGTACCTAAAATGATGCCTTCCTTGACGAGGTCCTCTCGCGTCGGTCGTCGGTTCAAGAAACCGAGAAGTTTGGCCTTGATGCCCATCATATTCCGTAAGCGTTCTCCCCTACATCGGCTCCACTTTCTGATATGGTCCGCAAGCCTGCAACAGAAAGCACCAGCTGTTGTGTGTGTGGGTGCTGGAACAGTTGATTATCATCTCTTCTGGAATCCAGAACTGCCTGGTACCAGCCAATGTAACGGTCGTTCCCTCTCCATAAACATTTGAAAAGTTACTTTTGTCATCTTTATCCATCCAATCAAATGGTTTATTTCCATCTGACATAAATAACACCCTTAACAAACTGGATGACCTTCCGTATCCTTCAAACACATGCATGCGCACACACGCACACACACACACACACACACACACACACACACACACACACACACTTAGGACACAGAAGGGAGCGAAATCCTAATCCATACCTGACCCGTACTCATAATCCTACAGACTGATCTCCCCTGATTCAATCAGCAGCCCATGCTCAAGATTTGTACTTCACTTCCTCTACTACCGTTGGCAGTTGATTCAACAGTCACACCTATAACTCTATTTCTGAAGCAGTTCTCTCCCATTTTTTGTCTTAAGAAATTCGAAAAAAACCAGGCCCAAAAGAGGCGTGTTCCTCCACCAAGAAAAGGAGAAAACTGAACTTGATGTAATATGGCGCAATGCTGTAAACTAACTGAAGGAGATCATTCTTGCTGGTCCATCCAGGGAGTAAGGTGAAGTTAGTTCCCTGTTCTCTCCCTTTTTTCTTTTCTTTTCTTTTTTTTTTGTTTTTTTTTACCCTGATCATATGGCGATGTTCTACACCAAGTGGAGTTAAGGCATTTGCTTCGGCAGGTAGGGATGAGAAAAACCCATATCTTTTCTCAGAATACAATCATCTAATACATAGAGCACGATCTGTGTCACTGTCAGCCTGTAAGTCCTCGTGTCCGTCTTCTTCTTGTTCTTTATACAAGTCCAAAATTTCATAGTTAAAATCAGTCACTACATTCCTGTGAATAACACATAAAACCATCCCAGTTATTTCAGATGTACGTCCTCTGGAGACAAATCCCAAGAGTGATCTGGACAAAGCAATGGCTTCTCCTGATCTTTTACAGTCAGTTAGCAAGACTAATGATCAAATCTAGGAATGTACCACATCAACAAATACAGTCATATAATCAGTCACAACACCTCATATGAATGAATTTCTGACAGGTATGCATACAGTACATGAACATTAGTTATGTCCCTTTCAGTGATGGATGCAACTGCTTATTTGGTTACTTCTGTTCATGCATAACTTTCTTTGTTTATTATGCCAAATTCATACATGCATACTTTCTGTGTTTATTACACCAAACTCATACTATCAATGAAACTAAAAAACAAACATACAAGTCTACACAACTGCTGGGATTTCCCCAGTACATGATGTCACTGTTTTTTCGTTTGTTTGTTTGCTTGTTTGTTTTGGGGGGAGGTGTCTTTTCCATGACGGAGCCAAATGACCTTCTATGGACAATCAAATACAGAGAACAACAACAAAAAAGCAACAACAAAAAACTCACCACTTCTGCCCAAACTGCCATCCTGCTCCCTGGGAGAGGTATCCTGGAAGAAAGGAAAGACAATTTCATTCTAATTATTCCTGACAATTTGCACAATTTACCAAACTGAACAAACCACCTTTTACAACATTTTGCTCCCTGGGAGAGGTATCCTGGAAGAAAGGAAAGACAATTTCATTCTAATTATTCCTGACAATTTGCACAATTTACCAAACTGAACAAACCACCTTTTACAACATTTTGCTCCCTGGGAGAGGTATCCTGGAAGAAAGGAAAGACAATTTCATTCTAATTATTCCTGACAATTTGCACAATTTACCAAACTGAACAAACCACCTTTTACAACATTTTGCTCCCTGGGAGAGGTATCCTGGAAGAAAGGAAAGACAATTTCATTCTAATTATTCCTGACAATTTGCACAATTTACCAAACTGAACAAACCACCTTTTACAACATTTTGCTCCCTGGGAGAGGTATCCTGGAAGAAAGGAAAGACAATTTCATTCTAATTATTCCTGACAATTTGCACAATTTACCAAACTGAACAAACCACCTTTTACAACATTTTGCTCCCTGGGAGAGGTATCCTGGAAGAAAGGAAAGACAATTTCATTCTAATTATTCCTGACAATTTGCACAATTTACCAAACTGAACAAACCACCTTTTACAACATTTTGCTCCCTGGGAGAGGTATCCTGGAAGAAAGGAAAGACAATTTCATTCTAATTATTCCTGACAATTTGCACAATTTACCAAACTGAACAAACCACCTTTTACAACATTTTGCTCCCTGGGAGAGGTATCCTGGAAGAAAGGAAAGACAATTTCATTCTAATTATTTCCTGACAATTTGCACAATTTACCAAACTGAAACAAACCACCTTTTACAACATTTTGCTCCCTGGGAGAGGTATCCTGGAAGAAAGGAAAGACAATTTCATTCTAATTATTCCTGACAATTTGCACAATTTACCAAACTGAACAAACCACCTTTTACAACATTTCTTGGCCAACAAAAACTGTCACTGAAAAATCAATTGATAGATAAGTAAATAAATAAACAAGCAAGTAAGTAAGTACATAAGACACATTTGTGGGCAATTTAACGCCTAAGGCACCAAGAACTTGAAAATATTGGCTCTGAAAGCTGGACAGACGCAAGTAATCTTCAGTCAGTTTGCATTACCAAAATGACAAGAACGCTAGCATTCTAAACAAACAAACTAAAACAACACCAACCTTTGAAATGTCATTGGCCACCATCTTCAGTCGGAAGAACCATTCATGGATGACCTTCCGTCATCACTGTGTAAGAGAAACTGGATCCCAGAACTGGCCGACAGCTGTAAAAATACACAGTATGTGTACACACACAGGCAGGTTTACACAAACATGCGCATGCATTAGCATATATATCCACTGGTACATGTGCGCACACACACGCACATACGTAAACACACACACACACAGGCATCCACACAAAACACATGCACATACATAAACATACACACACATATAACGAAACACACAAGATGGCGGCCACAGTCAAAACCCCTTGATGATGGCTTAAAAAAAAATCAACAAAATACGATGAATAAGAATCAAAATAAGAAAAACAGTGCTCAATCTGGACTTCAATCGCTGCTGTCAAAAATGTGAGTAGCTCGAGTGAAATAAACCCTAGCAGTGTAGAGAAAAATCAAAACGTTCATTTGAGTGGCGACTGGCCGTTTCGGCACATCTTCCAAAATAAACAGGAAGACAAAGTATTTCTTCACACTGGCCACAATGATGAAAAAACAATGGAAGAGGTGCTTGATATCAAAAGCCTAGTTAGATCGCTAAGCGACAGACTCTGTAATCTCGAAAAAATCATCGAGAACCAGTCCAAAATCATCGAGTCGGACTCTGTCAAAGCGCATATCTAAAGACCAGAGACACAAACTGAAACTCTTCACCACCCGTCTTACGCAGATGCCTTGCGATCCGAGCCTGTTAAACAATCAAATATTACTCTTCAACAAAGGGCGAGTGAAAAAGAAGTGTTAAAATCAACAGAGTCCCAATCCAAAGCAAAAAATCAAAAGGCAAAAACAAAAACAGAACATGAAAAAGAGAAGAGCGTCAAAAGTAAGAACTACGTCAGAGATCATCACGGCAAATTACGTCATCACTCAGATAGAGAACGCGGTGAAGATGAACGTGAAACAAGGGAACTTCCAAATGTGCTGTTTGTCCATGACTCTGTGCTTTCATGCCGTCATGACTCTGTGCTTTCATGCCGACATGACTCTGTGCTTTCATGCCGTCATGACTCTGTGCTTCAAAAATCAACAAGAACAGACTTGGGAAGTCTTTCAGGTTTAGAGGCAAAACGGAAAAAGCTTTCAAAATAAGTGAAATCAAACCAGCACTCAAGAAAGCCGACGAATCATACGATACACTGCTAGTCCATTGTGGAATAAATGACCTAAAGAATACAACACCCGCAAGCTGCGCTGATGAACTTGTGAAATGCATCAAAGACATTTCTAACAGCTGTCCCCAAATGAAACTGGTCGTCAGTAAGGTGACGCCTGTCAAGGACCCCCAACTGAATGTAAAGGCGGATTTGTTCAACGCCATAGTAGCTTCTGAGCTGTGTAACATGAAAAACGTTTCCCTTGTCAGTCATTCGCGGCTTCCAGTTACGGCCAACATCCTCCATGACGGTCCCCCACCCTACCTTCACGGGCACCAGTATCCTCGCCAGGACAATTGGGCATCACCTGAATGGGCTACTCTGGACCAGCCAAAGAAGACTGCACGGTGCCGCTACCCTCAACCCTAGGTCCTTCCATCCCCACCCGGATGACCTGCATTTCTACCCTTGGAGCAGCATACACGATCGGCCCTTTTATATTTAAAGCAATGAACATTATTTTGGTTCCTAAACATTGTTGAATCCAACATCATTAGGACTGTCATACATTTATCCTCATCTTGTGCCTTACATATTTATGTATGCCAAATATGTAAAAAAAAAAAACCAAACCTTTAAGTACATTAATCAATATTTTTGTCCTCTTATTTTACTCATGACAGATAAAGTTTTTAAGGTATTTCAATGGAATTGTCGATCCATCACAACCACTCTTGATCAGTTAGTACAACAACTATCAGAAGAAAAATATCATGTCTTAGCTTTACAATCATTAAATGTACGGAAGGAAAAGTTACCTGTATTAGACGATTATTATTTTCCACCGATTATTCAAAAAGTAGATAACCATGAAAAAATAAATAGTAGCAATATACATTCGTGAAGGAGAAAAATACCTGCCATGCACTAGTCCTGTTCCACCAGACGTTCCCGGACTGCATGCTTGTGCAGTAAAGGTACAGGTAAATTGTAGTGTACTAACAATTGTTTCTGTTTATTTACCACAAGGTCCAATGAAACAAACACAGAATGGCTTCACTCGATTCAGTCAGACCAGTCAAATAAATATCTCGTCAGTGGTGACTTTAATGCCCATTCGCCATTTTGGGAAAAAGGATGTCGAGTCATAACTAGCAACCGCTTTATTGAAAACATAGTTGACTCATCTCTCTACCTTTTAAACAATGGCAATATAACTCGCATTCCAGAAAATCCCAAACATAATCCTAGTGCCATAGATTTAACATTAATATCCCCAGAGCTAGCGGTTTCTTGTGATTGGCAAACTCTTAATGACACATTAAATAGTGACCATCTACCATTGTCATTACATTTGAAACGATGAGACCTGAAACAAACAATGTAACACACGATAAAGTTCCAAAATACTGTTATAAATTTGCTAACTGGAATAAATTTTCATTCTTGTTAAGCTCATTCATATTGATGAAGACCAAATTAATAGTCAAGATGTAGAAACATTGTATGATCGATTTCAAAAGACTGTACTCTCTGCTGCTAGTGAATCAATTCCAACAGTAAAATCTGTAAAATCAAAGAAACATTTTGGTAATGTCTGTGGAATGAGACTTGTCAAGAGGCTAAAGAAGAGAAACAGAATAAATAAAAGAATATAAAGAGAAAAAGATCCTAAGGAAAAGTTAAAAAGCTTCTTGAGAAGAAAAGAGCAAGAAACGCACAAAACAAAGTAAATGCACAAGCGAAGCGGCAATATTTGGTCTTCATTTGTGAGAATGAGGTGTCAAATTTTAAAGATATGCAAAAAACTTGGACACATTTAAAAACAATGAAAAATGGGGTTAACCAACCGCAGTGCCCTATCACATTAAACAATTTAGAGTTTCCATCAAATTTTGATAAAGCTGAAGCTTTTGCTGATCTATTTGCCAGAAACAGTAGCATTGACAACTTAACAACTAAAAAACACCGTGAAAATGAAGAACAGAAAAATAAATATAATAGTCCACAACCAGTAGAAGATCATTGTTTGAATACCTCAATAACATTGCAGGAAGTCAAGAGAATGTATTATGAATTTGAATAAAAATAAATCGGTGGGCCTAGACGGCATTTCTAATGAAATGTTAAGTCATCTTCCACAAAATATCATATATATTTTTTTGCATTCATTTTTTCAAAAATGTTGGACAGATGGTAACATGCCTCAAATTTGGAAGCATTCTATTATTGTTCCAATTCACAAGAAGGGGAAACCACTCAGAGATATACATAGTTATCGACCTATTGCATTAACATCAAATACATGTAAAATTGATGGAAAAGATTGCTTTAAAAAGACTTGTTCATCATTGTAATAAACATACAATCATACCAATCAACCAAACTGCATTTCAGACAGGCAGATATCAATAGAACATTTGGTCAGACTCACAACGCATGTAAAGCATCAGTTTGCACGTCGTAAAAACGTACTTGCAACGTTTTTTGATATACGAAAAGCCTATGAACAAGTATGGCACAAGCGGCTTTTGTTTAAATTAAAGAATATTGGTATTAATGGAAACATGTACAAATATATTCAATGTTTTCTTCATCATAGGCATATTCAAACAAGAGTAGGAAATACCTATTCTAACCCAAGACCTTTACAAATGGGTTTACCCCAAGGATCGGTAATTTCTCCAATTTTGTTTAATATTTTGATTTCTGATCTACCCAAAGGTCTTTCTAAAGATACAGAGTTAGCTCAATTTGCTGACGATATATGTCTATGGAGTAAAGTAACGATGAAAAGAAATACTCCGTTAAGGTCACTGAATTATATTAAAATTAAATACCAACACGAACTAAATAAAATCAGTACATTTTTACACGAAAATGGACTATCTCTTTCACCTGAAAAAAACGAATTTGATGCTTTTTAATTCTGGAAATGATCCAAGTAAGCTTCCAGTTTTCACCTTAGACGGCACGATTTTTAAACTATGTTAAAAGCGTTAAATTCTTAGGTACAGTCCTAAGTAGTAACTAACATGGAATACTCATATTGACCATATTTTAAATAAAGCAAGAAAAAGTCTGAATTTCCTTAAAATTGTCAGTAAACAATCTTGGGGGCAAGACACTAAAAGTTTAACTGTTTTAGCAACTGCCCTTGTACGCTCAAGACTTACATATGCTCAGGAAGTATTTTTTAATGCACCTAATATCTTTTAAATAAACTTCAGAGCACTGATTGCAAAGCCTTCAAAATTGCCCTAGGGGTTCCCATACATACGTCAAACTTAGGGACATACAACGAGGTGGAGTTCTACCTCTATCTGAAATTAGAAAAGCTTCTACTTTAAAATTCATCTTAAAAAGTTTCTCACAAAAAATTTTTTGTTCAGAAGAGGTATGTTTAGATTCGGAAAAGGATTTTGGAAAACGTGCACAATATATACAATCCACAAAATCTATTTATTCATTTTCCTCAGATCTTCTAAAAGATTCAAAAATAGATAAAAATAATATCGCCGGAAAACCTACGTTTTCACCCATTCCAAAATGGGTACAATCAAAAGCTTCCTTTGACATTGACTACAATAATTTAACAAAAAAGGATTCTCCCAACATTTTGAGAAATTTTGTCAACACTCACTTAGAAAATGCGTACAACCATCACTTGAAAATATTCACAGATGGCTCAGTATTAGATGATAATAGCACGGGAGCAGCTTTCATAATTCCTAGCTTAAAATAGAAAAATTATTTCATCTTGGTAAAAGTCTGTCTATATATAGTGCAGAATTACTTGCTATTCTCAAATCATTGGATTTCATTTTGAATTTCCCAATAAATAACAGTCAAATCGTAATATGCGCTGATTCAAAAGCAGCATTGAATGGTATTAAGTCTTCTAATTCATGTGTACGATTAGACATGATAACTGAAATTAATCATATAATACACATTCTTTCCAAAAAGGCATTAATATTACTTTTTGTTGGGTGCCTCTCATTGTGGTATATCGGCAAATGAACAAGTAGACAAAGTTGCAAAAAAGGCAGCTCAAAACCTTAGCGGCACAGTAACAATTAATGTTCGCTTAGATCTGGCAGAATGTTTCTCTATCATAAATAAAACATCTCATGATAATGCAACAAAAACACTGAGGAACTCGGACATATATTATTATAACAATTGCATCAAATGTAATGACAAAAACAATGGGATAACATCATACAAAAGATTTATTTTCTCATCCAGGGAGATTGAAAGTCTAATCCATAGGCTTCGTTTAAACTCGTTTAAAACAAAATATTGCAAAGATATTATATGTATGTGTGGGGATTCTGTAAGTGTCAATCATTACTGATTCATTGTCCCAAAACAAAAGAGCTTTTTACTAATATCAGGTATTGAGGGTTTTGTTGATGGATCGACTCCTTTATCACTATCTAGTATATTAAACAATTTTGTTACTCTTGAATCTATTTCTAAATGTTTTACTAGGCTGTTCACTTAATATTTATCTTTAGCATTTGTGATTGTTACAGTTACAATTTTAGTTTAAGTTAAACGTTCTGATGAAGTGGGTGGGGTGGATGGTTATGATTACATTCCTTACGTAGTACTTTAAAACTTACACTCCCTTACACTCCCTAAAAATGCACCTCTATCATTCTTACATCAAGCTCACTCTACACTATAATATTGTCTGAATCACGTATAGTGGAAGGACGTTAAACTGAAGAACAACACACACATATATACACACATACATACACAAACACTCATACACAGCACACTTACACACACACACATACATACACACACAAAAAACACACACACAGAATTTAATGAATACCAAATGGACCATTTTTATATAGTTTGGGCTCATCCATATCTTGCCCTGGAAAGCTACAAACTGCATCATCTCGATCTCTCCCAGATGTTACACATTCAGAAAATAAAGAAAAGACTGACTGGTACAGAAAGATGCACAGACAAACATTCAGTCAGGTACACTTAAATTACGTTAACAAAAAACGTAAGTAAACAAATGCCTAGAAAAAATTACCAAACCGGCAATGATTTTAACTGAATTCTTCATGATCTTAAGTCATCGTAAAGATCTTAACATTTTAAATTAAAAAGAAACAAACTAGGACCCACAGAAATCAGCGATTTTGTTGTTGTTGTTGTAAATGAAGAGTGGAAATGCTCCTACTTGGCTGCTGCATTTCAAACCTCCTTATCTTATTAATAAATCTTAAAGTATTTATAATGACTCTGCCGAACAACTAGGACAAATGAATCACAAGACAAAACACAATCTGTTTCGACCTCTTAGGTCTTCTTCAGGCAAGATGAACACAAACTCAGGACAACAAAAACGAACGAGCAATCACTTCTCTTTGTCAAATTCTGCGCAAGACGGGTGTTGAATGAAAACGAGGCCGTCGGGAAGGAGACAAATGCGCGTTGAAGCAGTAATGATGATAATAATGATACTGACAGCAAAAATACTAACCATAATGATGACGATAAAAATATTGAAAAAAAAAAAAGAAAAAATAATAAAGAGAGGATTACTACCACTTTCGGTTACGACAGTAGCAGCTGTAGTATGGGAGAAAGGAGAGAGGTTAGAGGATTGTCGAACAGCATAGTTGTCGTGGCAAGTGTTAGTGATGATGACGATGGTGATAAGGACTCCCTGAAAGTCCAACTTTCTCAGGCTGTGTTGAATCCTTTGATTGAGCCAGGATTACCCTGTTGCAGCAAACACAGATTTATGTGCTATCTGGCAAACTGACCATGATGGTGTTCCGTCTACTGGTGACCTCTTTGGGAGGATTGAAATCCACCTTGGCCCCAAGCAGACTGATGACCCCTTCTGTTTTGCGTGTGGAGAACTCGCCTTTTGAGCAGCGGCCTTCTGGTCCTTATAGAAAACCAGGTTCGTTGACTGCAGCACAACAATGCCTGACCCCAGCTTTTTCTGCACATTTGCATGACAGACAGTTTACGCACAAACAATCCCCAAAGATGGAAAGTGGCTGTCTTAATGAGGATAAAAAAGTGGTGAAATATGCAAAAATGGGCACATGGAAAACCTCAGAATTCTATTCAAGACCGAAGAACAAGGCACACAATTATTAAATAATAATGATAATAACAGAGCATTTTTAAAGCAACTTGCCAAAGGTTCCAGGTGTGACAATCCACACTCGTGTACACAACAGGCTGCCTACCTGGGTAGTGCCAACTTAAGAGCTACCAGCCAGCGCTTCATTCAGTTGTTTCCTGTGTCATCCAGTCAATATTGTTCACTCATATTTTCTTATTTCCTTCATTCTTTCAATTTCTCATGCAAGGTGCATGCTATGTGTAACGTGTCATCCATACCAACGACTAAACTGGCCTTCTCTTCCGAAAGCTGGTGATGAGATTTTACCTGTGTGCAAGATGTTATGGGACATATGAAACCTCGGTTATAAGTCTCACTTGAAGGACTCATTGGAAATGGAGTCAGATCCAATGTTAACTCCGAGGGAAATATCCCCCTGTACTGAAACGGCTTGGCGGACATTTAAACCAGCATGGGCAAATAAGTGAATGAGTAACTTAACTAGCATTCCATGTATTGATGTAAAGATGGTTGAAAAAATCAGGTATGACTACATCCAGGACTGCTGCTACCACCAAATTTGTATAAACCTAAAAGGCAGGAGTCAGAGGTTGCCTGGGCCCTGGTGGGGTACATGAGGCAGCACAGTTTTATGTACTGAAAGAAAAATTGAAAGGCTCCTGTTGAACATGAAAAGGAAAATTTAGGCACAAAGTTACTACATCCAGAGACACAAACAGATACACAAAATCAGAACTAATTCCCCAAAGCAAAATCAAAGATCAGATTACCTTTTCACATACTTTATTTTTACAACCTAAACCTTCACAATCTTCCATGTATGACAGATTATATCACGAAGTGAAGAAAATGTCTTAAAATATTAACTCACAAACACTACTAAAGTCTAGAAATAGCACCTGCAGGTATTCCATCATGGCACTGAATACGGAGTCACTTAAAAACTTGAGGTGCTTCATGACTGAAGTCTTGGCAGGTGCTGCAAATGCAACTGGTGTGACTGTGAGCAATGATGCATGCCATGCGCATGCATACTTTAATCTACGTGACTGTGAATACGTACAAGTTGTTCACTTTCAGTTCAGTTTCGTCGATGTTTGGAGAGTCATAATCAGTGAGTGTACAACCCATAGGCTGAGGCTTTCTCAGTTCCTGTCATTTTAATTCAGCCACTCCCACAGCCACTGACTCTGTACACCTGTCTCCCCCTCCTCTAGCTTTGAAACATCACCTTTTGTCACAAGCGGCACACGACTGTCATGCTAGTGAGTTCAATCAACTAACAGAAACAGCACACTTTGTACCTGCTTCGGTGAAGAGTGAGAACGAAGCCTGCTGATAACTTGGATCGGAAATCAAACGAAAGGAAAAACTGCTGCCCATCTGCTGCACTGATGACAGCCATCATCAAAAGCCAGCACACCAGTTGGCAGCCTGCATAGAAGCACCCATGCTATTCACATGATGTGGTCTCTGCCTGGACTAATGAGTAAAATGGCAATCAGTGTTTTGACAGTCCTACACTGAGACACATACTGAATCTGACTGCAGATTTGTTGAATAGTAGAGTTCCAGCATAACATTAGCCACGCACAGGGCAATTTTGATGTCATGATGTAGTTGAGAAAAAAGAATCGCCCCATAGCTATGACTGAGAATTACATTACTCATTTTGTGCTAAACAGAAAAAAAAAAAAAAAAAGCTCTATGAAAACCAACGTGTTCTTTTAACACAAAGCAAAACTGTGGCCTGCTGTGGTTTAAACTTTTGACAACTCACTTGGTCTTCTTCTTTCCTATGTCGGCTATCTTGGTCTTGTTGAGATATCCACATAACTGATCCTGAAAAAAAAAAAAAATAACCCTAAAACTGGCAGCAATCACAGCATTCTCTAGTGCAGAGATGAAGTGCTCAGGTGATGAAAAGGCTTTACCTTGCAATCTGGAAAAAGTAAAATTACAGATTTTTTTTTCTCTCTACAATCCAAAACCTAAAATAAAACAAATGCAAAAGCAAAATCAAGCGTATGTATGCATGCTGATCCACAAATACACACACACGCATACACACACACACACACACACACACACACACAACACACACAAATACACAACTTACATGAAAATAACAGCACAAACACCAAATGAAAAAAACCAACTCAAATACAAAGTTTAACATATTATATGAAGCATAAGAAATTTGATTGCAAGGAAAACGATGAGGGAGACTGTACAGCTTTGTCCATGTATATGAATGTATGCATACTTAGTTGAAATAATGTGCGTGTATGCGTGTGTGTGTGTGTGTGTGTGTGTGTGTGTGTGTGTGTGTGTGTGTGTGGTGGGAGGAGGGAGGCAGGCGGGTGCCTGCTACATCTGTACGCCTCTGCCGTTGTGCATTCGTGTATACAAGTATATGTAACATGTGGAAATGAGTGTGTCCATGCGTGCGTGTGTGCATACACACATTCTTGCATCAGTGCACGACGGCATGTGTGGGTGTATGTAGATGCATGCAGTCCTGCCGATAGAGAAACAAGCTTCACTATGTACAAAGCGGCAAAAGGAAAGAGGAAGAGCTGCACACACCTCAAACCTGTGCTGATTGGCCGGCTGCAATTGGAAGGAGGGGAGTGAGGGGCTTTTCTCGACCTACACAAGCCACCCAGCAGAAAAGATAGCATGCACAAAGTTTAAAAAAAAGCATCATCAAAAAACAAACAAACAAAGAGCATCATCTAAGAAAAGAGTTAAAAAAAATGCTTTCTCACTCTGGATTTAGTGGACTGGAAAACTTTTCTTCTGCAGAATCTAAAATAAATTTCTTGTCCAACATCATCCCCATGTGCGAGTCATCCAGATAAAACATGGGGGTAAAAAAGCCTGATTTCTTTTCTCTTTCACACAGCCCTGATGGGGCCCTTTGCAGTCGGCTGGGCTATAAGCAACATTATCTTATCTTTCTCTTTCACTCCTAATAAATGAGGTAAACGAAGGAATTCTGGAATAGCAGATCACCTTCGAAACATCAATAAGAGACTCTGCAGAACAACATTTTTTCACTTTCATTCATAATTCAAGGAGCAGTTGGTGAAAATTCTCATTATCACCATGGCAATGAACACCATCATCAATCAAGCACGCATCAGTATCATGACAACCTGCTGATTTTCATTCATTTTGGTTTACATGCGAAGTATAGAATTTATGTACAGCGTTTTCTGTGTTTCTTTCGATTTTTTTTTTTTTTCAATTCGACTTGACTTTCATTTCATTTTTCCATGTTTCTTTTCATCTTATTCCAGTTCATGGCACATATTTACATAAAATGGCTATGTCTACGACTGAAGCCGATGCTCCAGGGACTCAATTCAGATGTTCTTATAGTCTGGAAATGATTAATGTTTTATAAGCATCTTTTCCTTTTTGGAAGGAAGGGGGGGGGGGGGGGCATTCCTTAGATAAGAAAAGATAATGTTGCTTATAGCCCAGCCGACCGCAAAGGGCCACATCAGGGCTGTGCATTCCTTAGAAAAAATCCAATTCAAACATATACAAGTAATGGTATGCTATAGTTGTCAATAATACGCTACAAAGTAAGCAGGCAAGCTGACCAAGACATTGCTTCAAAAGCAATGAAACCTTTGAATAACATCCCATCCTCCATCCAGATATCCTTAACTCTCTTCAGTTCTTTCCTTTGAATTTCGATCACCGGTGATTGACAGTTTTCTTCCCAGAATTATGGTATTTAAAACAACATTTTTGTTGTCTGAAGCAATGTCTTCCCAAAAAACACAAAATAGACATATTCATCACAAAAATATTATTATTTTGGAAATAATGTGCAGAATGTTATGAAAAATTACAAAAAATTTGTGCAAAATGCAAAAATCTCAAATACTGTACTGTTGAGAGTTAAATACTAGATTTATATGAGAGCGAGTCGATACTGGGAATTTCTTTAAAGTCCAGCGTGTGTATATATAAATACACACACACACACACACACACATGAAAATACTAGAAAAAGGGTTACTATTGCTCCAGTGATAAAACATTTCAAGGCACGTAACTCCAAACCCTACTATTGTGTTTCTGATACCTCAGCTAACGACATTTCTTCTGCCATGGAGGTAACACTTTCACCAACACCCGCTGGTTTGTTTGTGCATTTGTTTGTCTCCCAGCAACATTAAACAACAACAACAAATATGCAGGACCAATTTTCAGGAAACCTGGTGGACTTCATATGGCTCAATGACAAACCTGCTATACTTCGGTCCAAATCAGTATGTGCGTCTGGATCAAGGGATGGATCAGGATCCATTCCACAGTATTATTATGAATTTTCCACTGAACAGAAACTATGTGAAAGTACTGTTCACAAAACGGCAATATTTCACTATCACTGTGAAAGCAATGTTTTACAAACTGTTAGCCGTCTATGAAGCTACATATTTTCATGGAGTATTCACACTTTTCATTTCTATAAATGTTGACATTTTGTTTTATTCTATATCTTATTAAGGTAAGTATATGGGAAGCAGGGTTCGCGATAACCGGTAATTGCCGGTATTTTACCGGTTGTAAACAGGAAATACCGAAAATTTTCGAAGCTGCCGGTACCACGGACCGATTCTGTTTGCCAGTGACCGATTAGATTTCCGTCTGAAAAAAAAGAAGTCTGACGTGACAATTTCAGAAAGGCACTAAAAGTCATGCGCCTGTACCCACGCACCCACCCCTTCGCATCCCTTCCGACGAACTCTTGCAATCGCCCGACACCTCTTTGGCGCCAACCCCTTTAGCGTGCAGAACAGCAAGCTTTACTGTCAAAGAATAGAGCGTTGCGCTCTTCTCAGCACTACAGTGGCTTCATTTCACAATGACTAATCGGGGCCTAGTCTCCTGGTCAGCGCTACCAACCCCCCCACTGGATGTTTATGCAGCTGATGATATGAGGGTGCTGACTCGCCACTTTGCTGCTGTTATCAATGGCCCCCACGCACAGGCCGGATTCAGCCAATTCAAGCGGGCCCTTGGTGGTTACGGTGGTGATGATAGCTTCTCCATGTCCTGTAGAATCGCCATCCGAAACCTGGCTATACAGTATCCAGACTTTGCCATGCTGGCAAAAATTGCGCTACTGTGCCTGTGTCCAGTGTGACAGCTGAGAGAGGATTCAGTGTACAGAACATGGTCAAGACAGAGGGCAGGAGCCGACTGAATGAGGAACGAGTAACAAGACTGATGAGACTCAACATCCATGGCAAATCTCTCAGAGACTTTGAGTTGACTGCCGTGCTGCTGCCACTCGCTTCTTGGGCATGAAGCCACGCAGGAAATCCTTCGTTTTCACTGACGTCACTAAATAGAACACAAATACCCACAATACTTAGCGCGATCGACTTGTCCGCCATTTTGCTTCCCTAGCTTATGAAACTCTCTCATTTTGACCTGGCATATAGTATATAAATGTGAACATTTTACATGAATGTTTGTAACATGTATGCAGTTCATGCATAATATTTTTGCATGTATATCTATAGATATTCTTATCTGTGCATACAATTTTCATTTTCATGGGTGAAATTGTTCAGACACACGAATAGATAAATGAGGATTTTCATTATCTTTCAATGCATATAATGTAAATTGAAACTTTTTTACAATGCATATGCATGTCAATACCTGACTGGTGCAATGCATTTATTTTATTCCCTCCAGTATTTTCTCAACTTTTGTACATACTAACTGCATTTTCCAACCATTTTTGAAAACTTAACATAAAAAATACATTTGTACCTTTGTACTGTGTGTGTATATATTGCTAAATGATGAAGAAGAGCAAGGTTACATTTTTGAGTACATTAAAATACATAAGATGAACATATTTTGCATACCTGATAAAGCAACTTAATATAGCTACATGTAGTGTTTTTGGTTTTAGAATAGTACTGGTGTATTTTCAACCATTTATTATTAGAATGTCAATGTATATATAAGACTCAAACAAGTAAAACGCGGTAACGCCGTTGTACCAAGCAAATTTTCGGTTTATTACAAACCTTCTTCAGGCTAAAAGATTGGCCAACTGAACACGCACACACACACAGACATCCAAGTCCCTGTCACATAAAACAGAAGCTGAATTCAGTTCAAAAGAATTAAAATCACTTGCACGAACATATCGTTTGAGAGGCAGTGGAAAAACATGTCGGTGTGCTCACACACACACGCACACACTCACACACACACACTCACACACACACACACACACACACACACACACACACACTCGCACAGACATGTATGCGCTTAAGCGCATCCAGATAAGCACATCATATACATATGTAAGCATAGTTCGCATGGGGGTGAAAGAGAGAGAAAGGAGAGAGAGAGAGAGAGAGAGAGAGAGAGAGAGAGAGAGAGAGAGAGGAGAGAGAGAGAGGGAGGGAGAGAGAGAGAGAGAGAGAGAGAGAGAGAGGAGAAGAGAGAGAGAGAGAGAGAAAGAGAGAGAAAGGGAGAGAGAGAGAGAAAGAGAGAGAAAGTGGGTGAGATAGAAAGAGAGAGATGGAGAGAGAGAGTAGTGGAGAAGAGAGAGACAGTGAGAAAGAAAGGGAGAGAGGGAGCAAGAGGGAAGGAGAGAGAGAGAAAGAGAAAAGGGAGAGAGAGAGAAAATGGGTTGTGGGAACGGGGTATGGGATGGAGGAATGAAGGAGGGTACTAGGGGACAGGAATAGTTGGACGGGTGGCTGAGAGGGAAGGGGAAAGGGGGCGGTGGGAGGGAAAGGTGGTGGTGAGGGGGTACGAGAGAGAGAGAGAGAGAGGAGAGAGTGAGAGAGAGAGAGAGAGGAGAGAGAGAGAGAGAGGAGAGAGAGAGAAAGCAAAGAGAGGAACAAAGGGGTGCACCGAGGAAGTTAAATGATGAGAAGTATACTTAATGAAGGGGGGGGGGGGGGGGGGGGGGGGGGGGAGGGAAGGAAAAGAAACAGGGGGTGAGGGCAAGAAGTCTATTTGAGGGGGAAAACACCACAGATAGGCATCGTACTTAGGGAAACAAAATGGCCGCCGGCGTGGTGCACAGCAATCTATGACGTCACGTGAAAAAAAAGGATAGGTAGGAATTTATTTATTTTGTGTGTATGTTTTTTTCTAGCGCCTGTGTCACTGTCAGTTTGTTGTTCTGCAGGACCGTCATTCGTGTGACGTAAATTCATGCTATTCTTCTTTCTTGTTCCTACGCTTAGCGCTCATATAGGTCTTTTGTTCAATTTAGATTTAGTTTTGTTGCCAAACAAACCCCCCCCTCAATAGTTTCGTTCTGTCACAGTGCGTACCGGTTTTGATTTTCTGGGGACCGATGTTTGGGGGGTTGGTCAAGATATCTCTGAAATGGCAACTCACGGTACCGGTTTTGATTTTCTGGGGACCGATGTTTGGGGGGTTGGTCAAGATATCTCTGAAATGGCAACTCACGGTACGGTTTTGATTTTCTGGGGACCGATGTTTGGGGGGTTGGTCAAGATATCTCTGAAATGGCAACTCACGGTACCGGTTTTCAAAAATCCTAGCGCGAACCCTGGGGAAGTACCTCTGCTAGTCAGTATGTTCTATCAATTCCCCTGGTGGAAAAAAATGGTTTTCTTTAATCTCATTACCGTGCTCACAGAATTAAAGAAAAAAAAAACATTAATAAAAACCTTTCTATAAACCCTACTTTTTTCCTTTTATGTTACGGTATGGTTCAGAACTGAATCAAAAGGCAGAGCCATCAGACATGGCGGTGGTCTGTGCTCTCCCTAATGATGCCATTCAGTTACAGCATGTGTGCATCAATAATTCATTTTAAAACCAATAATCTGATTTCTTTATTCAATGAAAATGAACACACACACACACACACACACACACACACACGCGCGCGCGCGCACTCATGCACGCACACGCACACACACACGCACACGCACACACACACACACAGGCTCTCACACATTCTGCTACTTTAACAACAGATGCAGGTTATACATTCTTTAAAATATTACAATATTCAGTAACATAAAGCCCCATAACTTACACTTTTGTTTTGAGGATATGCTTGCATAATTTGTAACACAAATTAACATTGTATGCATAATGTTGCATTTCTTTCAATGGAGAAACAAAGGAAGTCAAGAAGAAAAAAAGGGGGAAAAAAGGGGAAAAAAAGGGGGGGAAAAAAGAGAAATCGCACATCACCATCGAAAACAAAATCCTCTAAACCAACATGAAACCCATTCACCTAACACACATGTAGACAACTGTCACAAGGCACATGACCAAATAGGGATACTTCCCAGGAAAAGGAAGTTCTAAGCTTACATCCTGGACAATGGACTCAGTACCAACAACAGAAGACACCACAAATTAAGTTGTTAACCTAAGTTTACACACTTCTGCTGTTATTGCTGAGTGCATATGTGGATGGGTAGCCCAAGCAACACTTGTTTGAGTTATGTCCCTTGATTGTTTCACTGCAGGAGCAAGAGTCACCTTCCTGTTTATCATTCACCGGGTACGTCACACTACCACTCCCTCCCAGCTCACTTTAAAAGATTTTCCAGCATCTAACACACTAACAACAACAAAATGTTCCTTAAAAAAAAGAGACAATTTGAGAGTTTTCTGTGTATTACAAAATATGTACAACCTTGCATTCATTACAATCTGAGTGTAATTAGCAAGGTACCCGATTTTACTTTCTTTCGCAGTTTTCATCAATACTGCAATCTTACTGATTACTTCCATCTTTGGTTTTTACTTTGATTTCCATATTTTTCAGCCCACATAAGAGAAATATTTGATAAACGCATTCCCCATTCTTGAAACAGCACCATATAGCATAGCACTACGTTACATGAGAATGCTCTGAAAGAATGATGAAACTAAACAGTAATATAGCATAGCACTACATTACATGAGAATGCTCTGAAAGAATGATGAAACAAAAGTAATATAGCATAGCACTATATTACATGAGAATGCTCTGAAAGAATGATGAAACAAGTAATATAGCATAGCACTACATTACATGAGAATGCTCTGAAAGAATGATGAAACAAAAGTAATAAGCATAGCACTACATTACATGAGAATGCTCTGAAAGAATGATGAAGCAATAAAAGTAAAGTAACAGAAACTGTCAACAACATCGTATCTATTTACAGAGCTTTTTTTCATTCCACTGTGCTTGTGTGTGTGTGTGTGTGTGTGTGTGTGTGTGTGTGTGTGTGTGTGTGTGTGTGTGTGTGTGTGTGTCTGTGTGTGTGTGTCTGTGTGTGTGTCTGTGTGTGTGTGCACACAACCACATAACAACAATTTGCCTAAGTCTTTCATGTAACTGTTACCAATATGTCAGTACACTATCACAAAATACTATGACTTTCTCTTTTCTTTTCTTTTTCCTACGAAGAAGATTGGAAGCTCTTTAAAAAAAGAAAACCAAAAAGAATTTTAAAAAAACAAACATAGAAAGACAGTATAAATGCAAGTACTCATTTCCACACCTCAACACTTGAAAATACCACATTCCCCAGTGACGCTCAACACCAAAATTCCCTCTTCCCATACAAAATTCCAGGTGTCAAACTAGCTGTCTTGGTGCAAAGGCCAACATCTCAGCCCTATAGGCATGGAGGTCACATGCTTCAACCCCACTGGAGCCATTACTTCATGGGATTTTTCAGGTCTGGCCACCTCCTAACCAGAGCTCAATGCAATCTAGTCTCAAATGGGAAGACTGGAGTCACTCAGCCGTGTTTCAGTCACTTAGGGTGCCCTGTTACAATTTCATCCAAACCAGTCTGTACATTACAACCTATTCCGGCTAGCAGACACAGCCAGCCAGCCTGATTTTCAAAGCTCTGACACAAGTGACCAATCACTGAGAGATTAGACTATCATGTGGTACAACCTATGGATTTTCACTAGATAATGACCTAAAACCAGTGCATGTATTGTTGTGGCAATTTTGTCCAACCCCCATACAATTTCGACCATGGTGAAAATGCAGTTTAGTCCAAAGGCAAAGGCATGTATGAAAATGAGTGTCTATTACTTATTCCTGGTAGATTTTTGTCATCTGCAATGTATTTTATGCCTAAACGAAACAAAGGAAGGCATTCAGACTATATACTCACAAACACAAACACACACACACACACACACACTTTGTAGCAAATGAAAAAGTCACAAAAAAGTTGGGTAAATCAACAAGGAAGAAGAAAACAATACATATTAGTACAACGACTGTGTACCTGTAAACTGGGTGCAAAATTAGGGGGCAAAGTGCAAGCTTTGGGGTCGACGGATTGAGGCAGAGTTCGCTCAATCTTGCCATACATGGACATGGGACGCATGGCCATGCTGGGGACAGCGCCCCCTTCACCACTGGCAGCTTCTCCATTCCTCGGGCTGATATCTTGGGTCTGGCAACAAGATCATGCATCATCCCACAGAGCTTTCAACAATGCACACATGCGCCTCGGAGACCGTCTGCATTTTAACAAACATGATGGGCTGAAGTCCAGGCTAAGCCTTGGTCTCCAAGATGGTGGCATTTAAAGCATGCCAAACCTCCACTATCTCCTTCCTCTCTCCCTGGCTCAAAGTGTCTTTTATTTCCATGAAAATAAGCTAAATGTATCAGAACGTTGATGTGTCAAACTTCATTCTAATTAAATTGATAGTTTTGTTCCCGATCCAGAGTTATGGCCAGATTTATGGGAACATTTAGAGAAGAGGATGTGAGGTGACCCTGACATGCTAAAGTTGTGTGGCCACTGCGGCTCGACTCCAGGAACAGTGATAGGGAAGGTGCAAGTGATGACATCACTTCCTGTAGGGGAAGCTTGTCTGTACTGAATGGATTTCCCGCACCAGCACAATCACGGAACTGAAGTGACTACCAACCCTGTTTCAGAGCAGTAAGCTTAGAGCTGGGTGTGTGATTATACAATATGTATCTCTCTGGATGCAAGCACACAGCACATCTCTGTCATAAATAAATGCTCTGTGTGTGCATGCATGCGCAACTGTGTGTGTATGCGTGTAAGATAAGATAATGTTGCTTATAGCCCAGCCGACCGCAAAGGGCCACATCAGGGCTGTGTGTATGCGTGTGTCTGTGTCTAAGAATTCATCTCTGGTCATAAAACTGTACATGTTTGGGATACCAAGGTTTGTAACAGCTGGTAGTCTCAGTGTTCATATACTGCCGCTTTTTGTGCCTGTGCATTGGGCTGAAGGGATAAAGACATGGGGGAGATGCACCAAGACTGCTACTGTTGCTCTAGTAGATGGAAGAGGAAGGTTGGAGGAGACAGGTGTGTAGTACAGAAGGGGATGGAAGGTGCACAGGTGACATTAGACGATAGAAAATCAGATTCAACAATTTAATGGGGGAGAAAAATTAAATAAAAATATTGGGAAAAGTATAGTTAGGGGGAAGCCAACGAAAGGTGTCATGGAGTTTACCGCCATTTTCATTCACAATTAAGTAGCATGGAAAACATTTTTTTTTTTTAAACCCAAGACATGTTTCCACTGAAAAGAAAATTGCATCAAATGAACCAACAAACTGGTCAGAAGAAAACGCAGAAAGATTCAAGGCAAAGTATAGATGGTTTGTGACCATTTTGCTGACAGTTCACAGTAAAGCAGAAGGCACCACCAACCACAGCGACAGATCAGAGGTCAACAGAATGTGACAGCAAGGTCACCCAGAAGCAAAGGAACATGAACCACAACACCGATCATAGGTCGTTCCACTCAAATCATCAGACACACACTTCAGACGCTTTTAATTCACACTACTCACTCACACACACACTCTAACTCTTTCTCTCTCATTCTTTCCCATCTCATTCCCTCTGTATACCACCCCACCCCCTTCTCTCTCTCTCTCTCTCTCTCTCTCAGATTTCTTCAAACATGGACACTCATGTAATCTAAAAAAACAACAACACCTAAGTAACATTAAAGACAGAATAAACCTGATCCAGATTCTTTGCATCTCTGTCCACCTTGCAGCTTAACCTTTCAAGAATCCACTCTATGACATTCTTCAGACAATCAACTGACACTACTCGATTATTTTCAATCCAGTGGAAAGCATTTCAGCTAAATGCATACAGAACGCATGCAAGCTAATTTAGCTACAACATCACACACACACAGACACACACACACACAGACACACACACACACACACACACACACACACACACACATATACTATGCAGCACCCATACAATGCCACATTCGTATACAATTTGCATACACACACACATACATTCTGTATCTCTCTCTGCCACACACACACACACTCATACTATGCAGCACCCATACAATGGCACACTCGCATGCACATACAATTTGCATACACACACATATACTTTATCTATATCTCTCTCTGTCTCTCACACACACACACACACACACACTGCTCACACACACACACACACACACACACACACAAACACACACACACACACTGCTCACACACACACACACACACACACACACACACACACACACACACACACACACACTGAACTCACAGTCACTATATACAAAACTTTTCTTTTTCAACAAAAGGGGGAAATAAAACAGAACCATGAGGTGAGAAGCAGGGAGGGTTAAAAAAGGAATCGTTTCTGACAGGTTTCACAGTATTCAGATAAATCCGTCATCAAGGTCAACCAGGACTTTAGGACTTGGCAATTCCTCAACTATGATCCTACTACCAGGACTTCAGGACTTGGCAATTCCTCAACTATGATCCTACTATAATACACTTTGTAGCAAGGACATCTAAATCAAAAACAAACAGAACCCCCCACCCCCACCCCCCCACAAGGAACATAAAAAGGGATACTCTGTGTTCAGTATCCCACTTCAAAGTGTATGTTTGTCACCAGGAAGACAGGCAGATGCCAGTTCCTTTCAATTT
>CM031617.1:57830678-57933178 GCA_018398815.1 Conus ventricosus | reverse complement strand
TGGTCAAAAACGTCATCCTGTATCCTGTAAAGGTTAATCAAAGTTTGTCTTTTGAATTTTCAATCCTATAACAATTGCACTCTGAACATCAACTGGCTCACATTTTTACGTCTCTCATATTTTAAAGAAAAAAAGTGGATGAAGCAAAAATTTACAGAAGGTAGGAGTGGAGGTGGGGGGGGTGGGGGGGGGGGGGGGGGGGGGGGGGGGGCAGGAGATGGTGGAAATCAAAATGCAAAGAATCAGAAGTACAACCAACAGTTAAAATAGTGCTTCTAGCAGTATGCCTGAATGATTTTCTGTGTTTATACATTACACAGTGTGGGTAGAATTGTTGAAAGCACACAGTAGCATGTGTGCTTGTGTTTGTGTGAGCAAGTATAATTATACTGAACACTAGTAATAACTTGGTCTTCAAAATGAAAATGTCTGAGAAATTGTACTGTTACTAGTAGCAGTCGTAGCACTTGACAAGCTTTTTAAACTTTTTTTAGTTTTAATTACTGGTAGTAAAACAAGTTTCATGCTGATACTGTCACATTTAAAAACTATGTTTTTTTTTCTTTTCTTTTTTTTAAACCATATGCAGTACACTTAAGTTCTACAAGAGCGGGTATGTCCACTATGTGTGCATAGAACAGACTATGTACCACTAGTGTGTGTGTGAGGTGGAGTGTGCCCTTATACTGCAAGAGATGGAATGAAGAGAGCAGGATAAAGAATTTATAACTTACTCATCAAATCAAAATTAGATATAATGGTTTTTGACAAATTACATTGTAAATGATTACTGATTAATTCGTTTTCATCTCTTTCACACACACACACACACACACACACACACACACACACACACACACACACACACACACAAAACATGCGTGTGCACACACATAGTGTGACACACACAGCGTGCACACACACACAACCACATACACACACACACACACACACACACACACACACACACACACACACACACATACACACACACACACACACACACACACATACACACACACACACACACACACACACACAGACACACTGTAATGCAACACTGTACATGAGATCCTCTGAGCCCAGTTTCCAACACAGTCTAGCTCGAGCCATTGATCTACACATTATCAGACTCCTTACAGAGTGAAGCCCACTTGCTGTTTGCTATTCAGTTCACAAACCACTGATGGACACCACCTGGTTACTATGATGAATTATTCACGAGATTCGGGATATTTCAAATTGATCACAGCATTCACCATCCTCCAATATATCCTTAAATGAGTGCTGTAAAGTGTGGAGGAGGAGAAGGAGGTGAAGGAGGGAAAAGATACATGAGAGAAAGAGAAAAGAGGGGGAAAAAAAAGAGAGAGAGAGAGAGAGAGAGAGAGAGAGAGAGAAGAAAGAGAAGAAAGAGAGAGAGTGTGTCAGTGTTTTCATCTGATCTTCAGTTTTACAACTGTTCATAAGAATGACGAGAGGATCTGTGTGTGTGTGTGTGTGTGTGTGTGTGTGTGTGTGTGTGTGTGTGTGTGTGTGTGTGTGTGACTGTGTGTGCGTGCGTGCATGTGTGTGTGTGCACATGTGCGTGTGTATGACTATGAGTGTGCATGCCTTTGTGTGTGTGTGTGTGTGTGTGTGTGTGTGTGTGTGTGTGTGTGTGTGTGTGTGTGTGCTTGAGTATAGTGTGTATGAGTTCTGTGTGTCACCATGCAATGTGTGTCGTCTCTGTTTGTCTACAGTTTGAGAGTGTGTGTGTGCATGTGTATGTGTGTGTGTGTGTGTGTGTGTGTGTGTGTGTGTGTGTGTGTGTGTGTGTGTGCTTGAGTATAGTGTGTATGAGTTCTGTGTGTCACCATGCAATGTGTGTCTCTGTTTGTCTACAGTTTGAGAGTGTGTGTGTGCATGCGTATGTGTGTGTGTGTGTGTGTGCGTTGTGTGTGTGTGTGTGTGTGTGCATGTGCGTGTGTGTGTATGTGTGTGTGTGTGTGTGTGTGTGTGTGTGTGTGTGTGTGTGTGTGTGAGTGTGTGCTTGTATGAGATGGAGAGAGAGAGGACACAGAGAGAGAGAGAGTGTATGTCAGCGTATAAACAATGGAAACCTTCGGTCAGTTTTACTCAATCAGTATTCTTGAGATGGAGCTCCTGAGAGAGAGAGAGAGAGAGAGAGAGAGAGGAAGAGAGAGAGAGAGAGAGAGAGAGAGAGAGAGAGAGAGAGAGAAGATAAGATAATGTTGCTTATAGCCCAGCCGACCGCAAAGGGCCATATCAGGGCTGTAAGAGAGAGAGAGAAAGAGAGAGAGAGAGAGAGAGAGAGAGAGAGAGAATGATATAAACAATGGAAACCTTGGTCAGTTTTACTCAATCAGTATTCTGGTCATTAGCATTATCAAAGTCCCATCAAGATGTTACATAAAACCCCAAACCTTCCCTCACGTCAAAACTGAAACAAGGCAAGCCTGAAACTCTACTGTAGTAATAGTCCAACTTTCCCATGTTGCTTGTCTCATTACTTCTGGGAACTGAGTGAAACCCAAGTCACTGCATCTCTCACTCAGTCACCCTGCCACTATCAGCAATATCAGTTTCACTCCGTTTCAGTGTATGTGTGTGTGTGTGTGTGTGTGTGTGTGTGTGTGTGTGTGTGTATGTGTGTGTGTGTGTGCGTGGTGTGTGTGTGTGTGTGTGTGTGTGTGTGTGTGTGTGTGTGTGTGTGTGTTGTGTTTGTATGTGTGTATGTGTGTGTGTAAGTGTGTTTTGCGTGTGTGTGTTTTTGTGTGTGTGTGTGTGTGTGTGTGTGTGTGTGTGTGTGTGTGTGTGTGTGTGTGTGTTGTATGTGTGTGGGTGTGTGCACATAATGTGTATAGTTACTGGGTGATGATATAGTTATTGAACTACTGTGATGCTGTATGAGTTCTAATTAAATGACCGATTTCATGAAATACTCATGATGACATGACTGAAACGATAGCTTTCATTAATTATTCATTAATTAGTGAGACATTTCAAGTAACCTCCACCTCTGAGGAACTGGGGGGACTGGGGCAGGGAATCAGGAAATAAAATGTGGAAAAGAAGGGGACACCATCCCAACCCCTGCCCTCCTCAAAAAAGCAAAAACAAAACAAAACAAACAGAAAATCTTCAAATTTACTATTCTATACTTAACTTAATAAGAGAAATATCAAGAAACCCCAGCACATGATGATGATGATAATAACACAAGATCTTGAAAATTGGGGTTCAATCAATCACCCTGGGCATCCAAAAAACAAAAAAAGTCCAAATCTGCATACATGTGCACCTGCTGGGGAAACACATCTTTTTTTTTTTTATCTTGGGAAACAAATATAAAATCATATGCTTTTCTTTATGTTACTTTTTTGGTAGATGGGGAGTGGAGAGGGGGGGGGGGGGGGGCAAGAAAAAAGGGTGGCGGCTTTCAAACTGCATCCGAAATGTCCTCCTGGGATGGAATGCCATCATCTCAATGGCAATCACATTGGCGTAATCACACACTACAATATTCCTCCCTTATGGAGGATTCCTTCCTTATGGAAGGCTGTAAAAGCTGAACTTTTAGGCAAACACACATTTGTGGATGGACTTTGTGCAGCAGAGTATCCCATCACTTTCATAGTTGGACCCATTTATTTTATTTTGTTAAGTCTTTCTCAGCTTATAATACTAATAACAATAATGATAAACACAGAAGAAAAAAATTATGATAATATATATGTGTGTATGTGATAGAGAAAACATTGTGTGTATCTATATATAGGAGTGTATACGCTTCCATTTTTATCAACTTTGTGCATTTGTGTCTATCACCGTGCGTAAACATGCATGCACACAAGCACTGTCTTTTTGTCATTGTGTATACATGTATGTGTGTGTACACGTGTGTGTGTGTGTGTGTGTGTGTGTGTGTGTGTGTGTGTGTGTGTGTGTGTGTGGTGTGTGTGTGTGTCTGTGTGTGTGTTTAACTGTACATCACAGGGTAATATATCCCTTATATGTGTATTGATGTGATTAAACATAATATCATATTGTATATAATATTATTTTCAAAAAGTTATAGCTACTAATTCTGCACGCTTGTCTGAAAACATACTGAACTGTATAAAACATATTTTGAGGCAAAAAAATATTTCCAACACATACATCATCACCAGTGAATTTTCTTTGATTTTCCAGTGGAGGGAGCTTCGCATCTGCTCGAAACTGATCCAAATTCATGTACTCTCCTGCTGTGTCCGTGTTTTTCCCCATTCCATTGACTGCAGGGGTTGTTGGTGATGCTGGCAAACTTCCCTTACTTTTTGATTGCACCCCACACTGTGACACACCAAGTCCACCGCTGTTTTCGTAATCTGCTTCTTCTTCTTTCCCGAGCACATCGTCCAAGCTTGATAATGCTTTGTTCACTTCTTGATCTGATTTGCCTGAGTTGAGAATACGAACGTATTGAGCTGGTACAAAAAAGCCATCGTCTTCATCAACTAAATACACATGCCACCATTCACTGTTCGTTTTTTCTAACAACTTATAAATATCTCCTTCGTGAATTTCCACCAGACCTTGGTCGTCTGAATATGAGTAATCATAGAGAACCTCCACTTCTTGTCTCTCTTCTGATGACATTTTTTCCCCCAAGCAGAAGACGCTACACCAGTCGAGCTAATCTTGGGTCCGAGTTGCAGATCCGCCAGTGCGCGACGAGTCAAGCTGTCAGTGTCAAACTGTTCTTGTCAGTCCCAGAGGATAAAGCACCAAAGATTGCCTCTTACAGACTTCCCCTGCAGACACATTATCGATCGAAGGATCCGGGCTGAGCAGTCCAGAAACTGAGGAAAGTGAAACGTCGGTCACCACTGAACATAACGATCGACCACTAACCGCAAGAAGACGAGCACGAGTTGTTCACCTTGCCGACCTTACAAGTTGTTTGCGATGATCAACAAGTGGCCGTCATCCCGTTAGGCCAATTGTGTTTAATCGCTGGTTGTTGCCGATGGGCAGCCGCACGTTCTATTGACCACAAGTGAGTTCTGAGCTTGATGCACTCCCTTTTCCCCCATCACTGCCAAACGTAACAGAAACAGGAAGAGTTCTCACACGGAAGCAAGTGATCTTCCATTTTAGCACGTCCGTTCTGTACACTAAGCCTGTTACAGCTAATCTCATTGGTCAACATTTATTCCCAAACATCAACCAACTTTGATTCCCCGCGACATTTTAAAGCTGCAAACACTACACCCTAATACTGTAGTTTCAATGCTACTACGTCCGATCACTTTGACGAAACCTCTTTTTTCTTTTAAGTGTTCTCGTTTTTGTTTTATTTTGTTTGTTTAAGATTACAACAAGTAGACTTTAATAATAAAATCCCACAAAAGAGACACTATCCCGGAGCGCTTAATCCATTTTTGCACAAACAAAAATGATTCAATGTGCATCCTTGACCGGCGCACAAGTTCAGAAAGGTACACGTCTTTCGATTGATTGCTTTCATTGCGATTTCTTGCCTTCATTAGGCCTACTCTCACATCAGTTTTGTCAGAACAGAACCGCAATGTAGGCCTGGTATTAATCTATTTTATTAAACCATCATGTGCAGTGGCGGCGTCGACGACGGACACACACACTGAAAGTCGATGGTCGGAACTACAGACGGCGATGTCCGGAACCGGGGGGGGGGGGGGGGGGGGGGGGAGGGGGGGCACGCCCCCTCACCCCCTCCTCCCCAACAAAAATTGTGTGTGTGTGCGTGCATGCGTGCGTGTGTGTGTGTGTGCATTTTTTTGTTTCGCTTTTTCCCCCCGTAAAATTAACGTCTCTCTCTCTCTCTCTCTCTCTCTCTCTCTCTCTCTCTCTCTCTCTCAATAACAATTTTACTTTATCTCCTATTCCTCACTGCCATAAAACAAGTTTTGCTTTTTGAATAGGAATGTTGAAAATGACCAGCTGCTCTGACGTAATGGTTAGCGTTGCAAATTCCTGGCTCTCTCTCTCTCTCTCTTCTCTCTCTCTCTCAATAACAACTTTATCTCCTATTCCTCACCCCCTCCTCCCCAACAAAAATTGTGTGTGTACGTGCTTGCATGCGTGCGTGTGTGTGTGTGCATTTTTTTGTTTCGCTTTTTCCCCCGTAAAATTAACCTCTCTCTCTCTCTCTCTCTCTCTCTCTCTCTTCAATAACAACTTTATCTCCTATTCCTCACTGCCATAAAACAAGTTTCGCTTTTTGAATAGGAATGTTGAAAATGACCAGCTGCTCTGACGTAATGGTTAGCGTTGCAAATTCCTGGCTGAGAGGATGTTAATTGATCCCATCAAAGCTATTTGTGTGCGTGTGTGTGTGTGTGTGTGGGGGGGGGGGGGGGGGGGGTTCTGCTCCGACCGGCTCCTACCCGGAGTTGAGTTTGCTGTGGGCTCATGCAGTTAGGAAGACTGGGAATACACAGCCGAGTTTCATCCACTGAATGAATGCGTCTCTGACGACGTTGCTCTTTTTTTTCACCAACACAGCAGGTGTCTGTAATTCTCAGGCCTGGTTGATGCCGGGACATATCATGAAAGTACACATAGAGTACATTGCTGTCATGCAATCTCAGGCCAGATGCAAATCTGTAGCGTCATTTCCATTGCCCTCATCCTCATCCGTCATCATTAAACAAGAATCATCTTTATATATATATATATATATATGGGGGGGGGGGGGGGGGGGCGATGGGAAGGGGAGCCGACTATCTTTAGGCTATACTGAATAACTAAGAAAGACCAAGGTAAGGAGACAACGAAGGAAAGCTTAAACACTCCCTCCCTCCTCCTTACTCCTCCTCCCTCCCCCTCTCTCCCACCTTTCCTTTCGTACAATTTTGAAAATTATTGTTCCCTCCCAGCTCCCCTCTACCACTTCCGCCTGCAAATGTAAAGAATTTGAAAGACGAAAGCCGGCATAAGATTGCCGGCTTAAGGCATAAGATTGCACTTCAATGGATAAACTTCCATGCCTCACTGACACTCCCATCCTGCCGATATTATCGGATCCTCTTGTTGAGTTGACAGTCGCTTGGCCTGATTCTTGGTCTAGCAATATAGGCCTTCTATTCCACGAGCCTTGCACTGGAATAGAAATCGTTGCGCATCTCACTGGAAAAAAAAGCAATAATTTATTATGAACGGGCTGTGCGGTCGGGTACTCCTATGATCATCAGATCTTGATCAAAGAACACACCGTCTATGTCAGCTTGCTGAGTTCTTGCTGGCAGCAAAAGCACTAGGCTATCAGCGAGATCCAGTGGTGATGAAATTTAGTAACAGTCTCTAATACGTCATGTAGGCGGAAGACTTTGGAGAAATACATTAGATCTCTCTCTCTCTCTCTCTCTCTCTCTCTCTCTCTCTCTCTCTCTCTCTCTCTCTCTCTGTGTGTGTGTGTGTGTGTGTGTGTGTGTGTGTGTGTGTGTGTGTGTGTGTGTGTGTGTGTGTGTGTGTGTGTGTGTGCAATAAGACAGCTGGCTAACTCGTGTATGAAGGCAAGGAGCTGATCTTGCAGTTTCTTCTGTGCAGAACTGCCAGCTGTTCGTGATGATGTCATCACCGTCAACATTTCAAATTAATACCAGAACTGGGCAACGACTGTTAATTTTATGGCTATGCCAAATGCCAGAATCCTTGCCAGAACTGAACCAAAATCGTTTTTGCATGGGCAACATCATGTACTGTTATGGGTCAATGACCTGAGCTGGTATCAGTAATGGGCAAGGAACCGGGCCAAAATCCTTTGCATTAAATTATGGACCAATGCTGGCACTGGCTTGGGACCAGTCCTGCTTGTTAACCATGGCCCAGAATTGGCTTTGCAAGAATCCTTGCCTTAATGGCATTGCTAGAATCAGGCGGTGTTGTTTGACACAGTAAAGGGTCAATGCCGATGCTAGCCTGATGGTTTGGGCAACATTAACCAACATCGGCATTGGCCCTTCATCGTGTCTGTTATGACCCACTAATGTGCAAGATCATGAGTATACGTTTAAAGGGCAGTCTCCAATACAGAAGTGCTTTGTAGAGCAAGCTTGCCTTGTTCCAAGGCATTCATTATAAAGGCTCAACTCCGGTGGGTTGAACGTGTAGTATCTCTGAACGAGGCGCGACTTCTGAAGCTGGTCTTCTTCACGAAACTAGCATCTGGCGAAAGAAACACTGGTAAATCACTCAAATGCTTGAAAGCCTGCCTGAAAGCATTCCTAGAAGCCTGTGGAATTCCTCAGCTTGGATGGGAGACCCGTGCTGTCCACATGGGTGTACAAGTCCTTGAAGAGAGGCACATACAAGTCCTGTACCAGAAGCATCAACCTTGCAAGAACAGTCCTAGCTTCTACTATTGCATGCCCACAATGCAGTCACATCTGTGCATCCGACTTGTGGCTGCGTGGTCACCTACACTGACGTTATCATCGCTCGCAACGAACCTCCGATTATAGGTCATTGATCTGGTGTATAACAGATTTTATGCATAGTAAAACGTACTGGGCCTAAAGCCGCCCAATTAGATTCAACACTGGCTTTTGAACTGGTTTTTAATTGGATTCATTAAGGACTGCTCTAGTATTAGACTTGTGTGCCATAATGCCACCCCCCCCCCGCCCCTCCCGCATTTGGGCAACAAATGGACTGAAACAGTTTCTGCTCTGTCTTATTAACCAAATCTATCTTTTATAGTAAACAAGTGAGGTATGTTTTGCTCCCATAAGGAAACCTAACTCAGAGTAACTTTTATTCAAGACTGGCACAGCCTTTTAAACTTGAATAAAGTCAGACAAATACATAGACGAACAATCTAATAGTGGGGGGAAAACAAGCGCAGGCCAACAACTGAACTGTCTTCATAGCAATGACCTGGCAAAGATTTGGACTTAAGGAGGGCAGAGGGGAGTTTGAAGATGGAGAAACTGGGAACATGAAATGAAAAAAAATATGTTACAGATACGAAAACTCTTCACTAGCTGTATAAGGGAACCATCGCAATCCCTTTTGAAGGCAGATATATTTGTATTGCCTGCTCCGAGGCCTTTCGCCCGCTGGGTCGGGACTCATCAGGGAGACACGGCTGATCTTTGCCAGGTCATTGCTATTAAGACAGTTCAGTTGTTGGCCTGCGCTTGTTTTTCCCCCACTATTAGATTGTTCGTCTATGTATTTGTCTGACTTTATTCAAGTTTAAAAGGCTGTGCCAGTCTTGAATAAAAGTTACTCTGTGTTAGGTTTCCTTATGGGAGCAAAACACACCTCACTTGTTTACTGTTTATCGTTTACTGTTCCCTACCTCATTTCATTTCCGATCTATCTTTTATAATTTTCTGGCATTGGAACCATTTGATGGTTTATTTACGACGCACAACTTGATGTGATAATGATTCTCAGCAACGGGCTTGAGTTGGACAAAATTAACTTAATTCTAATATGTTGGCTCATGAACTGTTCCATTGCGGGTTGTCTAATGCTAGGATTACATACCATAATGGTAGAACTCCAGGTCACAAAAAACAAGAGCAAATTTACAATGCACATCAGTTTTTTTTTCATGGCCAGTCATTTTACTTATACATAATCTTTACTCGTTTTAATATACACATTTTTACGCATTTATTGTTCTATGAGCCAGTCATTTTTCCTATAAAGCGTCATTGCTTGGTGGGTGTGTCACTGGCTATTCCTTTGAATGAATTGTCGGTCCAGTAATAATTGGTCTTTAGAGCAGCCAGTGTTAAAACATAACTAGTAGATATTTGACTCAAAGCACTGGCCTGAAAGTAGATTTAGTAAAGAACAACGGACGAGAGAAAATGGCCGACAGTTATAACTTTTTTTCTGATTGGAGCACCAAAAGTAGTGACGCATTCTCATTGATACATGAAACGATCTGAATACTTACTCTCCACAAGCCAGAATGAAGAGCTTGAGGAAGTCGTTGTCATATTGTTGAGCAGCTCTTCCTCAGGATGTTGTCCTTGTGTGTTTTGACAAAAAGCAGTTCTCTCAACGTCGGTGCCAAGCAGGTCCTCAGTGAGGACTGCAATGTCCCGTTTCATTGCATCAGTACCTGCTGTGGCCCGCAAGCACGGTAAAGGGCATAGAGTTGGCCCCGAAAGATTTGATGGAGAGGTCGCAGAGCAGGCAGTAATGGTCTCTGTGAACTGGTAGGACGCCACATCAGTTGAGGAGGCTCGGTCTTAAGTGTTTGTGAGGAAGACATCAAAGGTGCACTCTTTTTTGGTCGGTTGCCAGTTTACTTGCAGAAAGCAAACGCTGAGAATTTTTAGATGTAGGCTCGGCTCATAGGTCTGGTATACTGGGAGGCTGTGATGGCACTGATTTTTAAGCCAATGTCCGAGAGATTCATGTCCTTTCCAAACAATACAACATCTTGCTGAGTGTGGCATGTCTGATTTATAATTATAACCCTGGCCATAGCTGACACCTACTTCTCAGAGGTCTATCATGGCGGTGGTTCAGGGCTCCAGTCACCACGTTTGCCTTGGATATATATCTTCTTTTGGCTCCGAGTCCAGACAGAGACCAGAACAACCTCTAGAGCGGTTGGAGTGTAGTAAGTGGGTAATCAATGAGGGTCTCTTTTGTTGACACCGGGACACCACAATACGAGTGGTCCTTGTCCTGACGGTGGATATCATAAGGTGGTGGGTAAATGCAAGTGTTGACGATGTCAGGCTTCAGCTCCATTTTCAGCCCCAAGAATCATGTTAGGATTAATGCATTCAAGCGGGTTCGACAGCTCTCGCTTCTTGGGCCTAATACTCTGGAAGTTGGTGGTAAGGACCTTCAGTTGCTGGTTCTTCTTGACTGCATGGGGGTGCTAAAGAAGGGGTCAGAGATGACAAATTAACTGCGGAGTTGGTAGAGTTGATACGATTTCGTGAAGCTGGGAGTACAGACGTGCTGATAGGTGCAGATTAAGTGACCTACTGTCTTCAGCTGGTTCGCAGAGTGGAAGGCATTAGGAGCACTCTCACTAGCGACGGCAGCGTGTATCAGATCTACCAAGGAGGATTGTTTGTTTGCAAGCACTGCCAGTGCTATCAAAGAGATGGGAGGAGAAATTGGGGATTCCACATTTGAATATGCCTGACTGATGCTTGAGGATACTATACAGGGCATGTAGATTTTGTCGCAGAAAGTGAAATTGTTAGTCAAACTTGTTCGATGAAAAGTAAGGTTTTTGTTAAACTTGGATTTATCTCGAGAACATCAGAAGAATAAAAGTATTTACACAGATCATCATCATCATCCATTAAGTGTCCACAATCATCAGGTTGATTATTCTGACACTTTGGGGGTTGTGACGACGAGAAAAAAAAGAAAAAAAAAATTGCATGGCACATAGACATAATAGCATTTGGTATAAACTCCCTAACAATAACCCAACCATGCAGTACCACCCAGCAAGTGGGAACGAATCTTGAAACCACCAACCGTGTACGGTTTACGGAGGGGGGGGGGGGGGGGGGGTGTGTGTGCTAAAATCCGGTGGCTATGATGTCTGCGTCATCACTAATAACCCGAATCTGATGCCACAAAATTAACCTGAAAATGTATTCGTAACTGTGGCTTACGACCACAGACATTTTCTGTTCTTTCTTTTTTGTTTGCTTGTTTTGTTGCTTTTCTTTCCATGTAATGGGAGGTTAGTTTCCAAGGGTGGTTACTCCAATGGCACAGTTGACAGAAACATGGCAGAGGAACGGAGACACACGTGCTCGTGAAATTCTTCACGAAGCAACAACAGTAAGCAAAATTATTTTACTCTTAATTTTTTAAGCACTTTTATCTGAGTTTGCTTAGTATAAATAAAGCCTGATTTTGGAAATATGTTGACTGGATGTGTGGATCAAAGCAATCGATTATCAAGCGGTGAAGTTTGCCCCAAATGGTAGGCTCAAATGTTAATATACATTTTTTTCAAGTGTATTTACCAAGAAAATTTATGCGATATTCCGGACTTGAGAGAAGGATGTTATTCAAATGGGGTAATGTTAACAGAAATTCGAGTCACTCCCAAAGCTGTGGAGAGTAAATTAAAACAACTTAACCCAAGTAAGGCACAGGGTCCTGATTTATTGCCACCAAGGGTACTAAAAGAGCTATGTGAGGAACTATCTGTTCCACTGTGTTCATTTTTTAATAAGACACTTGAAACTGGTGTATTACCTGAAGACTGGAAAACGGCAGAGGTGACAGCGATTTTTAAGAAAGGTACAAAATGTGAACCGAGCAACTACAGACCTGTAAGTCTTTCTTGTATCTTATGCAAGGTTTTAGAAAGTATTGTCAGAGACTCAATGGTCTCCTATTTTACAGATAATAATTTATATCTAAATGTCAGCATGGTTTTCGAAAAAAACGATCATGTGTCACACAGCTGTTAGAGGTTATGGAGGATATAACAACAATGCTAGATGGCAGACAAGGAATTGATATCATATACATGGATTTTAGAAAAGCTTTTGATACGGTTCCGCATAAGAGACTCCTTATAAAGCTAGCAGCATACGGTATTGGTGGCACCTTATTAAAATGGATCAAAAACTTTCTGAGTGATAGAACTCAACAAGTCAGAGTAGGGGCAGCCAAATCAAAGAAATGTAATGTACTTAGTGGTATCCCTCAAGGAAGTATATTGGGACCGGTTCTTTTCACTATTTTTATAAATGATCTACCAGACAACCTTGTCAGTCCATGTAAAATATTCGCAGATGATACTAAGATTTACAATTGTACATCAAAGAGTACTTGTATTCAAAACGATATCTACAAACTGCAAGAGTGGTCTGAGTCGTGGAATCTGTATTTCAACATGACCAAGTGTGGTGTATTGCACGTCAGGAATAATAATCAAAATAATGAATATAAAATGATGGAGAATGATGTTTATCACCAAGTAGTGGCTCTTACTGAGAGAAAAGACTTGGGTGTTACCTTCGATAGCAGGTTGTCATTTGACCCTCACTTACAGAGAGTGGTAAATAAAGCTAACCAGATGTTAGGTATCATAAAAAGGAGTTTTACTTATTTAGATAAAGATACTTTTTTGAAATTATACAAAGCTTTTGTCAGGCCACATTTGGAGTATGCTAATGTGATTTGGAGCCCTTTTTTAAAGCGTCAATCAATAATGTTAGAAAAGGTTCAAAGACGAGCTACCAAATTGCTGAAGCATTGCAAAAAACTTATCATATAATGAAAGATTGAAATATTTGAATCTGCACTCGCTGAGGGGAAGAAGGATCAGAGGTGACCTAATTCAAGTTTATAAGATCTTTAATGGCTATGATGATATTGACATTGAGACATTCATTTTCTGTTGCACAAACTTCGAGTACTAGAAACTCTGAAGGAAAGATTTTTATAAAGCACTGTAACACTAATCAACGTAAATTTTCATTTTCTTATAGAGTTGCTAACCACTGGAATGAAATACCTACTACCATTAAATTTGCACCTGATATTAATACTTTCAAGAATTTTCTAGACAATGATTCAAATTTAGAGAATTGTTTCATGACTATGATGGATTGCAATGAAGATATTAATTGTAGCATGCCATATGACCCAAAAAGTGAAGAAATTTAGAGGGGACACATGATAGACCGCGAGGTCTAGGCTAATGAAGCCAGTCCCTACTACTACTACTACTACTACTACTACTACTTATATCAGGATCAGGATCAGGATCAGGGGCGTTGTATCAATACAACTTAGCCTATTTAGGCTTTTTACGCCCTTCTGTATGTATATATCCTTTTTTTTTTTTCATAACCGTTGGTCCAGTCATAGGCTAGCTCAGACTTATTATCCATCAAATTCATATCTAATTTTTGTTAATAATTCATGTTTATCTATGAGGTTCTTGAACACATTAATACTGGGTGCACGTTTGATGTTAAGTGTTAGTTTATTCCAAAAGTTGGTTACTCTATTAGTAAAAGTAAATTTTCTTAAATTCGTTCTAGAATATTGTTTAAATATCTTATCTTCACTGTTCCTTGTAACATTCTTCTGCGGAGTACAAAAAAGCGTGCTTTATCAACATCATCAATTTCATTAAATATCTTGTATGCCTGAATCAAGTCACCTCTTATTCTTCTTGCCTTAAGTGTTGGAAGTTGCAAATATTTTAATCTTCCTGATATGAGTAATCTTTTATATTATGAATCATTTTGGTTGCTCTTCTTTGTACCTGTTCTAGAGCTTCTGATTGTCTCTTTAGCATTGGATACCATACAGTGTTGCCATATTCAAGAACAGGTCTAACTAGTGTCTTATATAATTGCAAAAAAGTGTCCTTTTCCATAAATGTAAAGGTTCTTTTTATTATTCCAATCATTCTGTTAGCTTTATTAATACTATTTACAATATGATTGTCAAATAATAAGTTTTTGTCAAAAGTCACACCTAGGTCTTTCTCTTCTTCACATTTAGATACTTTTATTTCCTTGCCCCCAATTTTCATTTATATACTCCTTTTGTGGGTTTGTTTCACCAATATGAAGTACTTTACATTTTTCTGCATTAAAATATAGGTTCCAAGTATCAGACCACTGTACTAATGTTTCAATGTCCTTTTGTAATTCCTTATGTAATTTTGGAGAGTTATACAGTTTTGTGTCATCTGCAAAGACTTTGCATGTACTCTTTAATTCTACAGGGAGATCATTTATAAACACCGTAAATAATATTGGTCCCAATATACTACCTTGTGGTATCCCACTAATAACATCAGCACTATGAGAGAAGGAGCTACCAATCCTTACCTTCTGAGTTCTTTTTGATAAAAAGTCTCTAACCCAACCAAGTATATTTCCTATTATTCCATAAGACTCTAATTTCTTTAAAAGTCTTTCATGTGGTACTGAATCGAATGCTTTTCTAAAGTCTAAATACAAAACATCTATATTCTCTCCTTTATCTATCTCCTTTGTGAAGTCTTCCATCACTTCTAAAAGTTGAGTCACACAAGATCTTTTTGCACGAAATCCATGCTGACACTCAGCATATAATTTATTTTCTGTCATATGTTTAATAATAGCCTCTCTAATAAATGATTCTAAAATTTTGCATATAATGCATGTTAAACTCACTGGTCTATAATTTCCTGGATCTGTTCTTGTACCTTTTTTGAATACTGGAATGACTGTAGCTGTTTTCCAATCTGAAGGTACTATCATTTCTTTAACAGATTTAGAAAAGAGTATGTAAAGTGGGAAGGCCATTTCCTCGTTTAGCTCTTTTAGTATTCTCGATGGGATGGCATCCGGACCACATGCCTTATTAGGGTTTAAAGATTGAAGTTTCTTTTTTATTGCATTCACTGAAATATCTACATTTTCCAACATTATGCCTTTTGACCTTGAGGCTGGACCTAGAACAGGCATATTATTAGTATCTTCCCTTGTGAATACACTAGAAAAAAATGTATTCAAAATATCTGCCTTACCTCTATCTGTCTCCACTGTGTCACCATCCTTAGTCTCTAAAGGGCTCACTCCAGTATTCATCTTTGTTTTCGATTGTACATATCTCCAAAAGGCTTTTGGATTTTGTTTACATTCCTTTGATAACTTCTTTTCAAATTCTTTTTTGCTTTTCTTATTTTTTTGTTACAAGTATTACGTGCTTTAATATAATTTTGATAATCTTTCCCCTGCTTTGTGACTAAGAATCTCTGATACATATTATATTTCTTTTTTACAAATTTCATTGTCTTTACATTCATCCACTTTGGTTTCTGTTTTTTATTTTTCTTAATAATTTGTTTTGGAGCGTTGTTTTCTATTAAAGAATTTAAAATACTTTTAATTTCCACCCAACATTGTTCTACACTAAGATCATTGAGTTTATTCAGTCGATCTTCTTCAATTCTTCTTTCATTTGTATAAAATTTCCTCTCTTAAAATTATATGACTGCTTTGATTCTTCTTTCCCTTGCTCCTCTCCTAGGTACAAAGAGAACATTAAAACCTCATGATCACTTTTGCCTATAGGAGCTAAGTGCTTAATGTCTGATATCATATTTTCATCATTAACAAGTACTAAATCTAGTATATTTGATTTTTGTCCTCCCTGTGTCTTGTTGGTTGTTTCACCATTTGGTTCAGAAATGCATCTGTAGGTAGTTTATGAACTTTTGACCTCTTTCTCCAGAGCCAGTACCATGCCAGTCAATATCTGGGAAATTAAAATCTCCAGTTATACAAACATATTTGAATCTTTCTAATCTAATTTGTTTCAGCAACTCAAACATTTTTTCTTCATTTTCAGTTGTTGAGTTTGGACTTTTGTAAATAGTTCCAATCAGTATTTTCTGTCTATCCTTATTTAAAAAGGTAATCCACAAGTTTTCATCAAAGTCATTTCCTTTTGTAAACTTGTATACTTTTGCATTTATACGATTATGATTGAAAATGAAATTCCACTACTACCATAAAAAGTGTTTTTGTTTAGTGAGCCGAGACAAGTAAGTCGCATTACGTTTTTTAAAAAAAATTTCTGTCACAGAACCCGTGGTTCAGCTTAACCTTTTAATTATTATACAGGTCCTTCTTCAATGTTTTGATTTGGGGGGTGGAGGGGGGGGGGGGTGTCACTGAGTTGAGAAAAGAAAAAGAAAAAACAAAACGAGGTAACGTTGTTGATTAGTCTCGGTGCCAGATTGTCACAGTGACAGTGTTTGACCTCTTTCACCACACAGTATCGTCATGAACCAATAGTTGATTTGATCCAACACACGCCAGGCTAAACCCAATGCTTGGGGTTTGTGTTGGTCCAGCCCAATACGATCATATATAAATAGGTCAAACCCAATCAGTGCCAAACAACAGTCATCAATGGGTCAACCCAGTACATTTTGGGTGACCCAGTACTTGACATCATGTTTATACAGCACAGTGGGTAGTGGGAAACAAAACAAAATAAAACAAAGCAAAACTGAAAAAAAAGAAAAACCATCAACCCTTCAATGAAAAGACTGGCAGAAGGAAACCTCTCCAAATCCAATTCATCGATGACAGTTAGCAGCAGTAAGTACAAAATGTAGTCTCTGTTCGGGTTGACCTGATACATGCTGACCTGTATCACAGGCCTTTATTCAGTATTGACGCCACATAGGATCAACTCAGTATGTATCGGCTGATCCAACTAAATGACTATTGCTTTGGCATGTATTTGATTTGGGGAAGGGAGATGTGTGTGTGTGTCTGTGTGCGTGCGTGCGTGTGTGTTGGATCAATACATTACCATGTACTATACATATTTGGACAAATCACATGTAATATTCATTTGCAACAGTGTCGCTCTCAGTTTCTTGTCAGTTTGAGGGTCTCTTGATAATCTGATATTTTGTCTTTTTAAATTCATGCTCACTCCAGTGTTTTGATTTAGATGCTATCAGCAACACATTCAATTTTTCAGACTCATGTGAAAAATTGAAGTGGTTTGTAAACAGTGGTCTCATATGAAATGAAAAATAAAGATGGCTTCAAACTACATCCCTACACATTGAGTGTGATCCCAGGGAGATTGAAACTAGTCTAGGAGTCATTGGGTCAGAATGAGAATATCAATATTCTTTAAAAAAAAATATATATATATATATATATATATATATATATATATATATATATATATATATTTTTTTTTTAATCCAGTATCTTGTTCGTGATGCCTGAGCAGACTTATAAAAGATTAACCTGTCTGTTTTATGTTGTGTATGACTATGAAAGAAGCATTGCTATGATCTTGTATTGTGGCCAGGATCATTGAGTCATGCATAACCGAATGATTGCAGAGTTGCAAAGGATAAAAGATCACTCGGCATGCTCTTGAAAGTATTCAGGTCAATGCAAAGGGAAGTAACCATTTAAAGCCCCCTGTGATGGAAACTGATTTATGGTCATTTCCTTTGTGTGTGTGGTGAAAACCATGCCATTTAAATGGTAAGATCATAGACTTTTAAATAAATAAATGAAGTTTAGGATTGTTGAAAATTCATTCCACAATCTACACAAAACAGTCTCAAACTTAACAGCCCTGAAAGTCTGTCTCATCCCAGTTCCAGGAAGCAGTATTTTGCTGCGTTCAAGTCGAATTCTATCCCTGAAAGAAGTTATGCAATTGGGAAACTGATCTGTAGATTTCCACTTCACAAAGATCTGTTTGGACAATCTTGTCGACCGTCAAATTAAGAACAGAAACAAATGAGGGATCATCGAAAGTCCTCAACAAGGTTGTGCAACTGATTGAAATAGGAATGACCTTTAAAGAGTTAGGCAGATGACAAAATGTGATATGTCATATTGTTTCGCTGGGTTAATCTTATTCAGTTTATTGAAATGCAGTGCAACATATTCAAAGATGTAGATGACTTACTCTAGAGTTATCTTTTTTGCTTTGTGTGCTTGCAGGTATGCCATTCCCACATCACCATATACAGTTCCCATAAATGTGGACAGAGAACAGCTGTCTGCTCTCATCAACAGTATCTTGAATGGTAAGAGATTATGGGGAAAAATTTCAACCACATGTTTATAGAATGAAAATTCCCTAGAAAAAAAACACGCTTCCCATCAATGATTGATATGACTTCTTTGTATGGAGACTATCTTTGTTTTGTTTTTGTTTGTTTGAAACATTTTTGTGTTTTTCTGTATAGATTTTTAACCTTTATGTCACTTTACTTGTGACTGTATTGCTAGCAACTGCTGTTGCCTTAAAGTGGTTGGGTATTTCTCATTGTTATCTACTAAACATGCATACAGTCATGTAAACACATTCTTAGCAAATGTGTATGGATGCATAAATGTTTGCATTCACATATGCCTTTGTGCTTGCACATGTATGCCTGCACATATTTGACACACTGATGTGCATGCTGATTTCCATACATATTTGAATGTGCATGTGCACACACATACACATGCGCACACACATGCACACACACACGTGCGCATGCACGCACGCACGCACACGCACACACACACACACACACACACACACACACACACACACACACACACACACACAGCATTATACTCACACAACAGATTCTTAGAACTCTAACCCATGTTTTACCAGGATTTAAAAATTTTTTTTAGAGAACTTTCAGCTTGCACACACAAGCATATGGAATCAGTTTTACCTTGTGTCCTCAGTCTTCCTTTTTTTCTTTTTTTCATAATTCTTTTTTTAAAATTATCATCATTGCAGAGTCTACAGAAGAGCCTTCAGCTGGAAATATCCAGTTTGACTTTTTGCTGGATGGAGAGTTTCTTCATTCCTCCTTGGAAGAGCATCTGAAGCGCAAAGAGCTCTCAGAAGTACGTTGATGTGTGTGTGTGTGTGTGCGTGTGTGTGTGTGTGTGTGTGAGTGTGTGTAAAAATTCAAAGAGGAAGAGGTTCTAGACACAAAAATAGTGTGTGTAGACCAGCCGCTGTGGCGAAGTGGTTAGCGTCGCGGACTCCCGGCTGGGAGGTCGTGGGTTTGAATCCCATCAGAGTCATGTGGGTTTTTCTGCCCCGACCGGCTCCTACCCAAAGTTGAGTTTGCTGCGGACTCAGTTGGGAAGACTGGACCACACAGTCGAGTTTCATCCACTTAATGGATGCGTTTCTGAGAGTGTTGCTCAAATTTCCTGACCAGTACTGCAGGTTCCTGTATCTCTTGGGCCTGGTTGACGCTGGGATATATTATGAAAGGAAGCATAGAGTACAGCCCTGTCATTTAGTCTCAGACCGAAATGGAAATCCGTAGCATCATCTTAATCATCCTCATTCTCATCGATCAACATTAAAAAGTGTCTCAAATTCTGTGGCCCTTCATGCCCTGCTCTCATGGTGACCTCAGTTTCGATGTCCTCTCCACGTCTGTGGCCTTGGTTTGGTTCCGTCGGGGTCACCGGTATCGGTGAGCCCATGGGGGCTGTTGTTGGACGGACGTGGTGGCGCTCTCCAGAGGGAGAGCTCACTCACGCTGGCTCCGCAACTAAGCAATTATTGTCGTCAGTAGGGGGCTTAGTATGTGGTGTCCTGCTTATGTTAGATCAGAACAGGCGCCACTGAACACACCGAAGTGACTCGGCAGCAGTGCTTGACATTGACTGCTCCTTGTGGATTGCCGGTGCCGGGGCTGCAGCGGGGCCGACCGGGCTGTGGCTGTTGGAATGAGTGGCGTGGGTGCACTGCCTCTGAGGTGGTGCAGAAGTTGGGACAGCAAAAAATCATATGAAAAAAAATATAGTATGTGTAGATTTATTTGCATTAGTGTGTGCTTGTAAACGAGTGTTTGTATGCATCATTGAGTGTGAGTTGCATATGTTGTTGAAAGAGAGAGAGTGTGTGTGTGTGTTTGTGCGCTTATGTATATGTGCTAAGAAAAGATTTTATTTTACTGAGAGAATGTGCGTGAACTTAGGTGCATGATGGTGTGTGTGTGTGTGTATAATGTGTTTGTGTGGATGCGTCATTGAGTGTGTCTACCTGTTCTATGCATTGTTTTACGCATTGTCTAGAGAATGTGTGTGATGATTGGCGCTCATGGATTGAGATCATTCAAATTTCACCTTGAATTGTTTGACAATTTTTTTTTTTTTTAATAGAGTAGAGACTTGTTCTTTTATGATAAAAGTACTGTTGATCATGCTCACATATAAAATAATTATACTCTTTTAATGTTGCGTTACTTTGCTACTGGATAGTTTTCAGCTGAAACGAAGGTTATGATATTGCGGCATATTGCTAATGTTCCTTTTGCAGTTTTGTTAAAGCAGGGATGATGGTATAGTTTTCTTTCGCTCATCTTCTCTCTGTGGGGGTGTTCTTGTGTCAGGAAACAGTGCTCGACATTGAATATGTGGAGAAGCAGGCAGCACCCCACCCCCAGCAAGCCTTGGAGCATGACGACTGGGTCAGTGCCATACATGGCACGCAAGATTAGTGAGTATCGCTTTGTTGATGTCAAAGGTTAAATCTTGATTGGCACAATGAAAAACTATTTTTAAAAAAACACTGTCCCGATGAAAAACCCTACGTCTCAATTCTCAGAAATATTTCCTTTTTGTCAATCATAGATTTTCTCCCAAGTTATTTCTCCTTCGTTTTAACATACACACACAAACACACACACACACACACACACACACACACACACACACACACACACACACACACACACACACACACACACAGACAGACAGACACACACACACACTTACACTCGCACACACACAGACACTGACTGACTGAAACCAATTTATTGTCAGATTAACTCAAGGTTGTACTGACATTTAAGAAAACATTATGAACAGAATATGAACTTTTTTCATTCAAAGCAAAGAAGCATAATTAACACACAAAAATACGTGCGCACACATCAGACCTGTTTACTCTTACGATTTTGCCGTAATTTTTACGGGAAAAAATCGAAATTACGGGAATTACGGCCAAAAAAAATTATTACGGGAAAAAAAAAAAAAAAAAAATCTTAAACGCAAAGTTTCTTTTGCTACGATTCCGGTCAAAAGGCAAACAGCATTCAAGCGTTTCCCAGCGTGCCTTGCGTCTTATCCTTTGCAAAGATGGCGACGAAGCGAACACGCGCGCCTACGGCTGGTTCATCCAAATGTTCAAAAGTTGCAAAAGTTCGGCAACAGTTCCGTGAATCATACCTGAAGACGCCTGGAATACAGAGATCGTCACTTGGCGAAGAGTATGCCTTCTGTGGTTACTGTTCATCGGATTTTTCTATCGCGCATTCAGGCCAGTATGACATAGAGTTACACTGCAAAACGAAAAAACACCTGAAGTACATTGAAACGAAGAAAGATGCCGAGTCTTCACAGAAACTGACATCGTTTTTCACGACTGAAAAGAAGAATACCAAAAAGGAGTTCGATGATTTGTCTGTCATAAGGGCAGAAGCAATGGTAGCGGAAACCTTGGTGAAAATGAACGTGCCATTGTCTGTGTCTGATGTTATCATTGTGGTGTTTCCAAGTTCAAGAAGCATGAACTTGACTTCAGAGTGCCTGCTAGCTGAACAACATATAGTGACTTGCAACATTAGTATACTTATAAACAGTATTCAAGAGTGGCTTCTTCATCATAAAGTGATTTGTGTGTATGAAATACAAGGATACTCCCACTCCCAGTTGTGGTGTTTACAAGTTCAAGCATGAAACAGACTTGAGAGTGCCTGGTAGCTGAACAATTTGAAGGTAACTGGTAAGTAAAGTGTTATTAAAAATTAAATACTATAATTGTATAATTAACCAAAGTCTTGTTATTATGGTATAAATGCTTTACATTTGCTATACATGTGTAAGTGCAAAAAGTCGCTAAATATTGCGATTATGAAAATTACAGGTTTTTTTTCTGAAATTACAGGTTTTTTTATGAGACATTACAGGTACACGAAATTGGGGTAAACAGGTCTGGCACACATACACGTACACACACACACACACACACACACACACACACACACACGTACACACACACACACACACACACACACACACACACACACAAACACACGCACTTACATAAATACACAAATACACACATCTCAATACAAACACACCCATACCCTCACATATACTCAAACTTACACACTCGCACACACAGACATACACACGCCCACACACACACGCGCACACACACACACGCGCGCACACACACACACACACACACACTCACACTCACACTCACTCACTCACTCACTCACTCACTCGTACACACATGCATTCACTCTCACAAACACACTCTTTCACGCACACATACACGCGCGCACGCACATACACACCCACGCTCACACACACACACACACACACACACACACACACACTCACAGAGAGAGAAAAAAAGGAATTTCATTGAAAGCAAAGAAAAGGAGAAAGCAAATTAATTTTTTGGTTACCTGGTCTTAGTTTGTAATTTGGGGATTGTAAGTGTCCATAAACAGAAGAAGATAAAAAAAAAAAAAAAACAACCCAAAGGATGTTCATTTACAGTTTGCTTTTGGGGGGAAAAGTTTTTCTTTTGTACATTTAGCTACAGTAATCCCCACCCCCCCCTTCCCTCCCCCCCCCCCCCCCCCCCCTCCCCCCCCCCAGGTTTTCTGTTTTCTGTTTCCCCTGTCCCTGTTCCAAACCACTGTTGGTGCTGTGGCTTCTATCCACCTCACAGCTCCTTCAGATTCTGTGCAGGTTTTGAAACAAGTGCACATAAAGGGGCAGGAGGCCGAAGGGGATGGAGGAAGAGTAATAAGAGAGTGAGACCTTGGCGAATTTCTTTTCCCATCTTGTTCATGTAATACTCACCAGTGTGATACTTTTGTTGCAGCATTCTCAGTGGGAGCTACGACAACACCGTGCGGCTGTGGTCAACGAAAGGAGATCCGATCATCACAGTCCCCGCCCACTCTGAGCCCATAAAGTGTGTGGCTTGGATCACCCATAGTGAGTAGATTAAGCGTGACTAACCTAGTAAACTACTGTCAGTAAATTGTTTGTGCCAGTTGTCGTATACATACTATCTTGTGAGGGGTTCCACACTTTTTGTTGTGTGTAGAGATCTGCATTGAAGTTCAGGGTATGTTGGGGTTTTTTTTCACAGGGTCAAGTCAAGCCAAATCAAGTCAAAATTATCTTTATTGAGGGTTAAAGAAAAAGCTTTCCAGCTTTTTTACATCCTGCCCTCTGTAGAATTTCTATGCATGTATTTCTTGTTTGACATTTCATTGCATTTTTTTTCTTTTTATGCCATATTTACCATGCACTGTTGTGGAGTCCTGTCAGCCAACTGACTTATCCAGGGGAAAAAGAAAACACTTTCATACATTCACGTAATCTAGAAGAATTGCAAATGTGCATCCTAACGTACGCTTCTGTTATATGTAGTCACAAACGCTAGTACTCATTGATTCCCATGAACACACAGTCACAAACATTTACATGTTTGTACACAGGTGCTTGTATAGTGGCTGTTTTTGTTTGTTTTTTTAAAATCTTTTCAACTTTCCGTGTTTCAGATGAAGATGATGCGGTGAGCAGGTTTGTGACTGGGTCTCTTGATCAGACGGCGCTGGTGTGGCAGTGGAGGAGAGACACCAACAGCATAGACTGTCAGCTGTCATGTCGCGGTCATGCCGGCAGTGTGGACTGTGTGGCAGTCAGTCCCACCGGGGAACAGGTGAACTACCATTTCATTTTTCTTCTTATCTTAAAATACCGGGGTGATCTAGACTAACCTTTCAAGTACCCAGTTGTTGTTTTTTGAGAAAAAATTGTTCCGAACCTCCAGATTAATTTCATGGAGCAGTCAACAAACTGGTGAACTATTTGCACCGTTTGGATCAACTTCGGTCTTCTTCTTCTTCCTCATTCGCCATCCTGTTAGATGAGCAGCCCAGTGTCCTCGGTGAAGGCTGCCGTCCGTAGCAGTTCCTCCAGGGTGCCGTACAGCTTGGCTTCCACTGCTGTCGTTGTTGGCCAGTACTTTTCCCTGTATGCTGCATACATCGTATAGACTTGAAGGATGTGGTCAGTTGTCATTGGTCCCTCACCACAAGGGCACTCTCCACTCTGTCCAATGCAACTCAGTCTGATTTCTGCCTTTCATTGCAACATATTTTTGTCGGTCTTTTCTTTTTCTTTCTTTTTTTTTTTTTTTTTTTGTTTTTTTGCAGTCTCATGTTCTGTGCCACATCAGAGGCATTGTGCCCCACAGTGCTCATTTGATCTTTCCCTCTGCACATGCAGAGGTTATGGCTGCACAGCCATTTCTTACGTTGCATTTTACCAGTTTGCCATGTCTGTTTTTTTCACTTCTGATCTGGGTCAAAGATTGGCATTTTGAAATAGATTCAGTTGGACATCCATGATTAGTTTAAGAGTACCAAAAAAAAAAGGTCTTATGCCTTGCAGTGTACTCAGACAGTGCCGCCCAGTGCCGGGTGGCGTGTTACGAGTGAAGCGGATATGTGTGCAGCACGCAGGGAAGAAGCTAATGGCCTGGGTGCTACCCATCTCTAATGCTCCCTCTGTGCATAGCTTATGTCCCCTTTCCCCTTTCCTTTACAAAGTTGAGATTTATTGATGTTATTAAGTTATTTCAACAGGTTTCAAGATGAGGTATCATGTCCTGATCGTTGACTGACTTATTGAGTCATGAATGAAGTATATGATTTGGGAGAAGGGGAAGAACGATGCATGAATTACGTTTGATTCACTAGTTTGAAATAAGCAAGCAAAGAACAACAACAGTCCACTTTCTCGTATCATGTGGTCTCACACATTTGTCTGCTTTTTGATTCACAAATCACGCATCCATTTTGGAGAGTTTCAAGACTTGAGTGTCTGGATTTTGCACCAGTATCCTCTTGTATTACTTGCTGTACTTAAGTCTGGTGTTGCAATAGTGGTATTTCTCTCTAACATTCTGTTGATGCAGTCTTAAAAAGAACAAGGCAATTCATTTCAAGACAGTCACTTCCTTCTCTCCTGTCCCCCAAGTCTCTCTTATCCCTCTGTCTTGTCTTTTTTTCTTTTCTCTGTCTGTGTGTGCCTGTCTGTATCTTGCTCTTTCTCTCCCTTTCTCCTTCGCTTTGTATCTGCACCATGTCTCTCTTATCTCTCTGTCTGTCCTTTTTATTTTCTTTCTTTTCTTGTGTGTGTGTGCGTGTGTGTGTGTGTCTTGCTCTTTCTCTCCCTTTCTCTTTCGCTCTCTCTATCTGACTGTTTTTCTCTGGACTCTGTTTTATTCTGTCTTACCCTCTTTGAATTCTAGGATTCTGATTTGTATTGAAAGCTAGGTACTCTCAGATACAATTAAAAAAGAAACACCTTGCGCTTCTGTACTGCCTTTAACCTGTTTAATTCCTTTTTTTTTCATTTATTTTGCAGATGTGTACAGCATCTTGGGATAAAATGCTGAAACTCTGGTCCACAGGTAATTGTTTTTTTTTATTTTTTAGTTACACTGTTTGCTTCCAAATAATTATTGAAAGGTAGAATTTACAAGTATTCACTTATGTGTATGTTTTTTGGTGTGTTTTTTTGTGTATAAGGCAAGGAAATAGTGCTTAAAGGTCTACTTTAGAGGTTTTCAATAATTGGTCAGCTTATGCAGAAATATGAAGTGTTTGATAAATTGGTAAAATAAACATCCGATTCGCTCCCGATCACACGAAATCGATCCGCGAAAGTGGGCATTTTCACCTGTAATCAAGAAAACGGGAGGTAATCAACTAAATCTTGGCATGGCTTAACTACTCTTGGATGTGACGTCACATGATGGACTGGCCGTCAGCCGCGACCTACACAATAAGCCAACGGCGACAGAAAGCGATTCTGATGGCTCTTGCACATCTCGATCGGTATTTACTTTATCATGTAAAAGCAGTGACTATGATTGCGACAGATAATGTAACTCTGGGGATGTTTCTGCAAGGCCTTTACCTTATCAGTTTGAACGCTAAGTTCTTTTTACCACGTCAGTTCCAGCTGGACCACGGAAACGAGCAATTCAGTTCCAGCTGGACGCCCGATAACATCATTCCGAAGGCGTACGGACTTAACCGAAGTCTCGAGGGAGGCTACCGACTGACTTCTTGATGCGATCACGCGTGGACGGCGAGCGGAGATTCTCCTTCTCAAGCCTTCACGTGTTCATTCAATTTAACAAGTGTGATCTGTCCATAGATAAGAACAGAATAAACGTGCGACTATCGTACTCATCTGTACGAGCTTACCACTCCGCCTTCAAAGTATACGCGCACAATGCAGACGAAGTTTTTGATCCACTCGAACGGGCTCGGCAATTGTCGGAACAGCTCATTTCCGTGGTCCAGCTGGAACTGATGTGGTAAAAATAACTTTGTGGCCCGGCATGGTTGCACCAACCGAATCCACTTCTTTTGAATATCTGGATCAGATGGAAATGTGTGCAAAGAATATCCGTCTCCTGCTGAGCTGCTGCACACGCCTACAGCACAATATCTGCCACCCCCTCATGACTTTTTAGGCTGTGGGGGATCGCAACTCGCGTTGATTTCACTTGGCGTTGGCTTGTTCTGTAGGTCGCGGCTGACGGCCAGTCCATCAAGTGACGTCACGGTTTTCAGTCTACCGCGCGGGGTTTGAACAGGTGTGCAAAACTCGTTTTTTATCTGTTAAATTCTTCCGGCGACTTTTTAAAAAAAATGAATACCGTACTGGTTATATGACATGTAGACCTGTTTTTAACAAATTATCGAAAATCTCTAAAGTAGACCTTTAAAACATATGCTTGTATGTAGATGTATTTTAGATTTCTTCTTCTGTTTTTTTTGTTTTTTTTAAGAAAGTGACATCATTTCCAAGCTCTGCTTCTTTGTTCCCTCTGTCTGTGTGTGTAAACCTGAAGAATTTCAATGAAATGGCCAATACATAAGGTTCCAGGTTGGGTATGTTGATGAGATAACATGATGGGATACATGTGGATATCCCTAAGATTGCGTGGGTACATATTACCATGCAGGTATTCCAGTTCTTCTTTTGTAGTTATATCTGCTCAGATAATAGTGTGCAGAGGATTTTTTTGTTTTTTTTGTAGCTTCCATTTGATTAAGGTCGACAGACTGAGATCTTAACACCATAGAACATAAAGATTCTCATATCTTGTGTGTCAGCTTTTTCATGGCTGCCAACCCTCCTTAGTTTTTTGGAATGTCCCTATTTAGGAATTATTTTCTAAATCCCAAATGTCATGAAGAAATCCAAAATTTCACATTTTTGTTTTAGAAATGTGGGGTTTGAGGGGGTCACTTTTGAACAGGAATCATACGAGTATTGCAAAATAAAGCCTAAATGATGTTACATGAATTTTGACAACTTAACATATGGAAAATTCTTTTTCTTTTTAACTCCCCCCACCCCCTCTCCTAAGTCAGCTGCAACATAAAGAGGTGAAAAGTGATCACAATCACAGCTGAACCACCCCCTCTATACTCTACCCACCCCCATCATCTCCTGGTTCCTTAAGTTTGACTTCAGAAGGTTAGCAGCCATGGCGTACTCTTACCGTGACTTCAATATGATCACAGTGGAAGGGCCAAAAGTCACCTACAGTTGTCTTATCTTGCAAACTTTATGTATACAGTGTGTCTAGCATCATTTTTGCCTTCTAAAACCAGATGAAAAAGGAATCAAGCATAGAATGTTTTGACGATGGTGGTCCTCATATTGGAAAATAGAATGAAAAACTACCGGATGAAACAAAGGCTGTAAATAGATGCCTTTAGGGTGGATGAAGAAAGAAGTCTGAAATTACCGTAGAGTTTATGTGAAAAAAGTCACACACAATAAAAAGAAGAGAACTTGGAGCCAGGGTGCAAATGTAAAGCGCTATTTTGTCATCCGGACAAAAAAGAAAAGAAAAAAGCATTCTTTAGGCGACAAAAATAACTAAATAAGTTATTGTTAAAGATAAGCTTATGTTACTATAAGTGAATATAAGTTAAAGTACTATCAGTGTTTCAAACAGACAGGTTTTCGAGTATAAGAGAAAGATGTACAGATGACTGTGTGAAGATTCCTGTTACTGTTGGCAAAGATTGACATTTACTGTCATAACGGCAAGTGCAAGTTTTGTTATTGCTCAAAAAGATTTAGGTAGTAGGACTACAAATGCTTTGCTTGAAAAAAAAATGTATTGTGGTGTCATTTCTACTAAAGATGTTAACAAACTGCAGAACAGTTTTTAACATTTAAACGCTTGGACTGGGGAATTGAAATTGAAATTGTGATTTAGAATGAAGGCTCTTGCATGCAGGCAAAAACAAACTTGTTTTTTTTGTGCAATAGGTGGGGGGCCGGATAGCTCAGTTGGTAGAGCGCCGGACTCGTGATCCTGGGGTTGCGGGTTCGAATTTCGGTATAGGGGGATTTTTCCCTCGGAGTTAACATTGGTTCTGACTCCATTCCCCATATAGTCCTTCGAATGAGACTATAAACCGAGGTTCCGTGTGTGAACGCACGCATAACATCTTGCACACACGTAAAATCCCATCACCAACTTTCGGAAGAGAAGGCCAGTTTGGCCATTGGTATGGATGACACGTGACACATAGCATGCACCTTCCCCGAATATGGAGTATGGCTGCCTTAATGGCGGGATAGAAAAGGGTCATACACACAAAATTCCACTGCCTGGCTATACAGGGAGTGTCCGCAGGAGTATCAGCCTGCGTACGCAGAAAGAAAGAAGATGTGCAATAGGTAAAATAGTTTTGAGACTACTGCAAGCGAGAGGTATTCGGGTGAAGTGACTGATAACTTTTAAAAGAAAATACCCCTCCCCCCACCCCGTTCCCCCCATAAAAATAAATCAGTTGGTATCACCTCTCACTACAGAACCCATGAATCAAGGGACATAGTGGCACCACTGTGTAAGACTCTAGAAAGTCCCGTTTTAGAATCTGGAAATATTATTCTGGCTCTTCAGGGCAGAAAGCAGGTAAATTGTTTAGAAAATGTCGACAAACATCTGACCAAAAATAACATTAACATGAAGGACCTTGACTCTGAACAACGACTGTGTTAAAAGGACCAAGTCTAGAATGTCGTAGGCTGGAGAAGACATGATCAAAACATTTTGGATTATCCACGGGTATTGTAATGAAAGAAACACATTTGTTTTCTTTGAATTACTGTCTGAGACACAAGAACTACCCCTTCTAAACGTAAATATTTTTAAAAGAACTAAAATAAAGAAACAAAAGCGAAAATGAAAACAAAAACCTGTTCACACACCAACAGGTAAGTTTGTGTGTGTGTGTGTGTGTGTGTGTGTGTGTGTGTGTGTCAACACAGCTGCAAATGCCCAGAACAGCTTACACCACAGAATGGGGAGGACTAAAGGAACATTCAGCATCAGCAAATTATTGATGACAGTCCAGTACCAATCTGTTTATGTAGCCTGATGCTTTGGTGGGTTTTTTTTAGAGTGCTGTTTGTCATCAGGTTACGGCGCTCTTTTGCAGATTGCACAGCTGCGGAAGAGGATGAACAACCGAGTAAAAAGAGAAAGGGTGAACCATCAACTTCTCATGTGCAGACGAGGGTGAGTCTTGCTGACAGAACAGCAGCGTGAAAGGAAGCAAAGGGGCAAATCAGGTTAATTAACCCTCTTGCATTTGTTTCGCCCGTATCCGGCCACTCTATTTGTCTCCCTTGGTGTTCGTTATTTCAGCAACTGGCCGCATATGCTGCGTTACTTTCCCTCACACTCTGCGACCTGGCTTTAAGTCAAGGCTGGCCAAAATAACTGGGCATCCCTGAGAGGTGTCCAATGAAATCTTAGCAGTAGTATGGGGTGTGGGAAACGATTTCGTTCACACATACTAGGGTCGTGAACTGACTGCATTCCACTGATTTCTCAAAAAATATGAATACTAGGAGCAGTTTTGGGTTGGAAAATGCAAATGCAAGAGGGTTAAGAGGAAAATGAAACAAAAACGCTTTTATGAGGACTGTGACTTTTCTTTTATCTTAAGATACACACTTTTTTTTTTTCTTTCGTGCTTACGATTGCAGAGAAGCCAGCTGACCTGATTTTATCTTATCTTGTTACGACTGCTTGCTGTTTGTACCAATGTTACTCAGACAATTGTTCCAGTGAGTTCAGTTCTGGCTAGTTAGGGTCATATGCTTGTTTTCTTGTAAAACCTCTGGTAGGTGTGCAATGCACTTGGTATACTGAGCGTATGTTGGGATAGTGAGTCATTTAGTTCCTATTGGATGATGAGTGAGTTCACACTGAACTTGCATTTAGCAGATTAAAAATGTACAAAAATTCATTTAGGGCTAAATCGCAAGAATCAATTCTGATAGTTTCATATCCAAAATGGAGTGTACGGCAGGCTGTAAATACCACATTGTTTGTATAATTACAATAGCATTGTCTTTAGAATTGCATGAAATCAGAGGTGATTCTAGAGCGCGGAATTAGCGGAATACCGCTTAAAAAAATCGAAAGACGCAAAACCGTAAGCCCAGCGCGGCCGCTGCTCCGCACCCAAACAAGAAATGCCGCCCTCGCCAGTCGTGACTGCGCTAATTTTTTTTCACTCCCTTGCCTTTTTAATCTCGCGTCCGCTTGGCCTAGTAATCTACCGAGCGAACCAAGCGAAGCTGTCATCGAGCTATCAGCTATGTCAAGGTCAGCCTTGTCCGCATGAGCAGTAAGGAACTGAATGTAAACGCATGTCTGTATAGTCAACTGCGATTGGTTGGAAAGTTTGCTTTCAGCCAATCACAGCTCGCGGTACGGCAGCCCTGCGTTTCTGCCTGAGGTTCCATCATGGCGAAACGAGGCACGTTGTTGGATTTTTCTTTTACCCGAGGGGCGAAGAAATCGAAGAGAGGAGGAGAGGCAGATGATTCTTTGGATGTACAAAGCGAGTGTTCGACCGTCACTGAGCAGCCGCCTAGTTATCCTTCAACGAGTGCCAGTGCCGACAGTGGAGATGTAGATACGCGATCGCAATCAGACTGTCAGTCGGACCGGGTTAGTTCTGTTTCGTCATGCGAGCGGGAATCGGAGCCTGTGTCAAGTTTCTGTGATCATGATGGTGGTTCGGGATTTTCGTCATCAAAACCAGACAGTGTTGTGTCTGCAAGCGACATGCCTGAGACGAGTCAGGGACCGCTTCAGAGACGCTTGTGGACAGTAGTACAGCGAAGCCAGACACAGAGGTTGTCTGCATTAATCCTCTGAATGATTACTAATACTATGATTTAACAATTTATAACACTAGTAGTACCTGCCGTTGAAAAATATAGAAATTATATAGTTAAAATTTAGGCCCCCCTGGGGGGCCCCCTTTTTTACACAGAGGGGGCCCTTAGGCCCCCTTTTTTGGAATCCTAGAATCACCTCTGTGAAATAGATACAATAATTGAATGTCACACAGTAATTGAATGTAATTGAATGTCACACAGTAATTGAATGTCACACACATAATAGAAGGATGAGAAGCACATTCAAGACAAGATGGAGAAGACATCTTCAAGCTTATGGTGGGGGTGTGGTGGCTTTGTTTGCACCATTTCAAGTGTTTATTTTGTTTAAATGTTTTCAATTATTTGTGAAACAGATGTTTTATCCATGTTTCATTTTGCTCATTTAGTTATTATGCAGCATGACAGTCTATTGTTTTGCGCTGTCAACCGTCAACTGTCAACCGTCTCTGTGCAGGTACCAGTGTTGACACTTTCGGGGCACACGGAGCCTGTTTCTGCTGTTCGGTGGTTGGACAGCCAGAAAGTTGTCACAGCATCCTGGGACCATTCCCTTCGATTGTGGGATCTCCAGGCTGCTGTGCAAACTTCTTTACTGGTAAGAGTTCTTTTTCTAGAATACTGAAGTGATGTGGCTGATGTATGGGCAACATTTTGCGTCAATGGCCGGTTAAAAGATTTAACTATCAGAAATTTTTTTTAAGCATTTGTTTATCCGCAGAACCGATGTACTGGAGCATAAAACAAAATGGATGTGATTATGTTTTTCAAAAATTACATTAAAAACCGTCGGTCTGAAGGATGCTTTTTTTTTTTAATCATAACAAAATCTCATTGTGGATGCAGTTTAATGTTATTCTGTCGGTTTGTACATTGCTGGTTTTTGTGATTGATTATTGGGGTCACTCTTATCATGAATGATATTTTTGCATGTAACTGGTTTTAATTGCACCTTTAAGAGAACATTTTCTGTTTGGAGATGACACCAGCATGCATGTGTTTTTTGTATGTGTGCATACCACACATCAACCAGCACAGGTTGGTCTTTTTTTTTTTCAAAGGATAGAATGGGGGTTAAGATGCCTGCAGTTTTTTTTTTCTTTCTTGAGTTTATGCACAAAATTTGAAACCTCTTTCGAATTATTTGAAATAGGTTAGGGTTTTGACTTTGAGGAGGTTCGAGTCTTCATCCATGTTGACTTTGAAGAGAAAAATCTTACCCGGCTTCCTCAGGGATTGAACCCAGATGAACCATGCTTTACCTGTTCTGCGAACTGTACCCTTTGTGCTAAAATGACAAGGGCCTAAATCCTAAACTCCCTAACCCCACCAGTTCACCCCCCTCCCCAGTTGCCCTACAGCAAGAAAACAGTGTATTGGCTTGAAGCTTGTGGCGCCTGTCATTCATTTTGTTGTCTTTGTCGCATTTTGTGTAAATCATGAAATCAGAATGTTCATCTCCTTGCCCTTATATGGGATATGGGTTCATCCAGAATTTAAGGTCTGGAAAAGCTGGTATCAAGCGAGGTACCCTTTTCAGCGACTTAAAAATCTGTAAGAATCAATTCGATGTCATCTCCTTCAAAAACAAAAAAAACAAAGAAGAAAAAGAAGACAAAGAACCACCACCATCTCCACCACAAACAACTAAAACAGCAACAACTGATCTTTTGGTCATTGCAAGTGAATTCAGTTTTCAGTATGAATTCAAAGTCTGACCACTGCAAGTCTTTAGTTGTTTGGAGATACTTTAGGAAATTGGACCTTTAGAATACCATCACAGGCAGCAGATTCTGCTGCTTTAATCGATTGAAATGGAGAGCACCCTCTCCAAAATAAAGGTTAGGTTATTCACAAGTTTGATTTCAGTGTACCTATAAAGCTTCATATACACTGAGTTTGGAAATTTAATCCAGTTACATTTTAATAGTTTGTAAATTTTGTGCCTATTTTTTTTTCTTTTTTCTTCGAGTACAAACGTCAGAGATGAATGGAAAGTGTGATTGTCTGTCCTCACAGCCAGGGACCAAGGCCGTTTTCGACGTCTCCTATTCACCACTAAGTCATCTCCTGGTCACGGCTTCCGCTGACCGTCATGTTCGGCTGTTTGATCCAAGAAGTTCAGGTGGGTGACGTCAGTTGAAATAACCAGGGGGAGAGAATGAGCGGGGCAATGAGAGGATGATCTTGTGTGGTCTGGCATGAAGGGGAGTCGAGTTGCATACTGCGTTAATGCCCATGGCCTCTACTTAATTAAGAGGTTTTGTGGAAAATTTGATGCTTTCCTTCAGATATCATCGTTTTCTTAGAAAACAAGGCAAGGGTAATGCTCGACTGCTCCCTCACTGTAGCTCTATTTTCAGCCGCTGTTTTCTCAAATTTTTATTATTGTTTACAGCGGTAAGTAGAAAAAAATAGATTCAATGTGAGAGGGAGCTTTCAAATCAGATCTGCAATTTTTTTTTTAACCTGTGATCAAATGAGTCATCTGCATGCAACCGTGTTACCTTGTATGTTATCCCACAATGGAAAACTTGCAACTCAGCTCAATTCCAACATAAAGATGATGAGAAAAAAATGTGATATGTAAATAAATGATTGCTGAGAAAAGTGCAGATGACATGAAAATCCCCTAAATTTACCTCGGCAGAACTTGCTTCAAAACCAAGATGAGAGGCAACTGCCTGTTTGACTTGCCTTCGTCACGAGATGACAAGGGAGCAGTAAGGAAGAAGGAGAGACAGGGGAGGGGAAGGGGGGAGGGGGGAGGAAAAGCTGTTTCGATCTTTATCATTTCTGCCAGACGACACAAACAGATCACAGAACAAACCACAATGCATTTCGACCTCTTGGGTCTTCTTCAGGCAAAAACAAACATTATTTAAGAACCCATCCAACACCCATTTTACGCCGAATATGAGAAGATAAGTGGTTGCTCATTCTTCGTTTTCATTGTCCTAAATGTTGTTTGTTCTTTGCGTGAAGAAGACCCAAGAGGTCGAAATCGTTTTCATTGTCCTAAATGTTGTTTGTTCTTTGCCTGAAGAGGACCCAAAAGGTCGAAATGCATTGTATGTTGTCCTGTAATCTGTTTGGCTGAACTAATACTCTCTTTTTATGATTTTATTTCATTTCAGTCGCCTTGGATTAAGGCTGTGTCAGGCCACTAAGGGTACATCAAAATGTTGTTATGCTCTGCATAGTTATGCGGGGACTGTCTTCAGTTGTGACAAGCTCCTAGCATAACATTATCAGTCTCCAAAATCCCTCGAAGTCGGAGTGTGGCTGCCCACGTGGCAGGGTAATCAAAAACGGTCGCACAGGTAATGTTCTCATCCATAGCCGATGCATTTGTACCATAGTGTTCAAATGCTTCAGCTGTTCAGGTAATCCCTGGAGTCTTTTAGCCAGGGTACGACAACAACATTTTATTTCATTTACCCTGTTTGATTGTGCTGCTTTCATTTGGCTTTCTTGACTTGATTTGCCACAAAGTAATAAACACTTGTTTGGCTGTTTTAATCTGGGGTTACTGATTCTTAGAATAGTTCTGTGTTGTATCATTGAAAATATTGCTGAAAACTGTAATCACAAGTTTATGCCCTTCGCGATTTTAGGGACATCTTTATGTAGCGGATAGCTGGAACGGTTTTAACAATGTTTATCACTGCTGACTTTGGTAATGCCAACAGTTGTAATTGCTGAGAAAAGTCAATGATTGAAGTGTACAATCAATACCATCGCGCACACACAGACAACTGAAACAGGGTGATCCGATGCTAGTTATGCACACGAGTTGGTGTCATGGGTTCTTTTCCGTGTGCACACAGCATGATGTCCGCAGTGCCTCGTTTTATAATCTCATCCCTAAACTACTTTCCAGTTAGGGAAAACTTTTTTCCCCTGATGGAATGAACATGATTTTTATAAAGCATTAGAATCTGCTTCTGTAGCCCAATCGTCATTGACTTAACAGACTGTGGGCTTAGTTTTTCAGACGCGACAGCTCCTCATGTTATGTCGTTTGTTTGACCCTGTGTCAGCTGGTTCTTTTACCGTTTGTTTTATAGATGGAGTGGTGGTGAAATGTGCGTTCACATCACACACAAACTGGGTCGTTGGGGTGCACTGGTCCCCGACTCGAGAACACCTCTTCATGTCAGGGTCATACGATGGCGTGTCTAAACTGTGGGATACCCGCAGGTGAGTTTATGTGAATGTACAGGTAAATTCCATCTTCCAGCAACACATTTGCTTGTGTCTCTCATTCATGTTGTTGTCTGTCGGGATTTTTATACAGCTGGATGTGAACTGATGAACACTGCTTACAGGCTTTAAATCTTTTCTACAATATTGCAGACACAATTTTTCATGTTGGATAAGTGATGTACTGTACCACCGTTTACGATAGTCGGTTCCATTTGTCACAAACCAGTTTAATTATCAAGATTGAGTTGTTGCTAAAAAAAAAAAAAAGTAAGGTAATACTCAGAGACATTCTATGGAAACGATATGTTTTTCTAGGGCACTGAAATGCAGATGCATTATGGTACCAAGAACTGCAGCTAAACATGCTTCTGCCTCTTCCTTCTGCTAGAAAATATATTAGAACTAGAAGACTTTAAATCTCCATATCCATCATACTTTGGGTCATAAATTTGATTTTTTTCCCCCCAAAGATATTGATGGATGTATACAGTATAAAGCATGAATGCTTTGTTTTTGCTTTTTTCCACAGCCCAAAGGCCCCGCTGTTTGACATGAAGATTCACGAAGACAAAATACTGGCCGTGGATTGGTCAGCACCCAAGCTGATGCTTACAGGAGGAGCAGACAACCAGCTGCACATCTTCAGTTACAATTCAGCAAATCTAGCCACTTCTGATTGACTGTGCAGATAACACATAAAGGTGTGTGTGGTGTGTTGGTGTTTTGTCCACTTTGTAAATAAATTTGTCCAAACATCCGTGCAGATCTCATTTTCAGTTTGTTTTTGTACAGAATGACCTTAGCAGTACCATGCAACTTCATGGGAACAGTTTTCCTGATTTTGTGAGCCTTCTTCTAAGTTCTATAATCAAGTCATCATTAAGCAACCAAATGAGGAAATATTGCACTGAAGCCAAGTCAGTTTAAGGAAAGGGAGGGAGGGGGGGGTCACGAGCCTTATTCTATTCAGACATATTCACAAAACATCAGCTTCTAAACTGTTGCTGAGACTTAGCTGAAACTGCAGATTGGAAGAAAAAAAAATGAAAGTAGGTGTCCAGGAACTGCCTACAACCCCTACTGGGTACAGGGACACAGCCTACGTTTGGGGGGGGGGGGGGGGGGTTAAGGGGGGGGAGACAGGAAGCTGTGAAAATCTGATACTGTGAATGAGATGGAAGACATTAAAAGCAAATAGGAGAACATTTAGGACAAACATTTGGTCTCTGTGAGGCTGAGTAGAACTGTGATATTTTCCATAAATAAAAGTCCATAAAATTAGGATAAGTTTTAAGGTAAGGGAATCTAAAGAGGGCTATCATGTGCATATCAAACACAAATGGCATACTATCAATCTGGAAAATGAACAGACAAGAAAAAAAAATAATTAAAAAGAAACTGACAGAGAGAGAGAGAGAGAGGTGTAGCGCATGCGACTGAGCAAGAGAGACAGGCACACCAGTAACAAGCACATCAAAATCAATTTTACCTTTAGATATTTTGGATGTTCAGGGTTTTGAGTGTGCTCCTTGAACCATTTCTTCTTGTCTGAGCCATACCTCAGCTCTGCATAGCAAACTGTACACATCACAAGTCGGCATGATTTAGCTTCTCACACCACTGTGCATAGTATTGCTTTGAGCCAATACACTTTCCGACTCCGGGTTGTTCATGTTTCTGTGTGTTCTGATGAAAGAGTCTAATAAAAATTTACCTTAGGGAAATTTTCAGTTGTCCTCAGTGAGGACAACTCGGAGAACACCAACACCCACCACAACTACCAGTCAGTCTGGGCTGATGAAGACCAGCAGTAGCTGGCAGAAAATTTCCCTAAGGTAAATTTTTATTAGACTCTCTTTCATTCAAGCATTCCTAGCCATATATATTCTTTGCAATCATGTTTACCTCGGACACATAAGCTTTCCTCCATCATTGCAGACATGTTTTAGCAAGCTGATTATTAACTGTATGCAAAAGAGTGCAAAGCTCTAGTCTGAAGAAGGCCCTCTCAGAGTACAAGTGATGGGGTCTATAGAACAAGGCCTGAAGTTTCGCCTCTCGTTTCCATTTTTGGTTCTTGGTGCCAAGGTGATTGATCGTCTGGGAAGACTTCGGTGATTTAAAAAAAAAGAAGAAGAATGTGACCAAAAAACCCAACAGATCTTATGTTTGACAGAAAGCCTCGAAGATTGATTGTGTCGCTGAGCGGTAGAAATTTCACCCATGTGACACAGATTCAATCAGTACTGTGCATTATTGGAGAACATTATTTATAGGAACTGGGTTAACATCATGTCTACTTTCAAGACAAAATAGTCCAAAATAGAAGTTTGCATTTCTTTTGTACATCAGAATATTATTTCTGTCAGAATGCATATCGTTTTAATGCAGTTTACAATGTGAGCACTACCAGGGGGTTACTGTTATCAAGGGGATTATGAAATGATGTTATAGAATGGTTGCAGCATTTTGTGTCGGAGAACCGCCTCTTGACTGCTTGCCAAATACTACTACTAATGACTATCTTTCTTTCTTTATCTCAATCATTGAACACTTCACTTTTAAATGAATCATTACTTGATTCAAGTCTGTCTTTCAAAAGAGGAGTGTCACTAATACTGTATGTAAATAAAATGTTGGTTTGCTTTTGGACCTTTTTCTCATACCTTCTGGGGGCAAGAAATTGTCTGGAAATTAGTTTTCTGACCTTCTTAAAGTGCAGATCCATGCACAGTTCCGATGTGGGATCTAGTAATAAACTTTGTTGCTTTTTATGAATAACTGCATGATCCATCTTCAAATGCACACCACACACACAAATCTGTTGATAATCAATCAGAAAATACTGTCTTTTACAAATACCCACAGACATTAAACTAGTGACAACCATCTAATGTTTATTTTACCAAAGAAAACATGTAACACGTAAATGCACCTTAAATAAGTAAGAGAGTAACAGCCATCAGGAAAAAAAAGCTATGGAAAAACAAAGTAACTGACTACTTACTTATTCTTTCACATTCAAGTATGTCAAAAAAAGAAAAGTACCCCCCGCCCCCACCCCCAAAAAATCAATAAGACATGGGGAATATAAAGTTAACTTCTGCCTTGAGAATCATTTAAAAATCGTCCCAAACTGCTGATTTTTTTCAAAAATAAACATTTCTTTTTCATGAATTATAAAGATCAAAACCTGGTCTAACAATTTGAGCTTAAATTCAAAGGTCTCGTTCTATGCAGTTTAATAAAATCCAAACTGGAAACTTGCTTGCAAAACTTCTTTCATTAAAAAAAACAAAAACCTGAATTCCCACAACTTACAAATAAACAGAGTTAGTTTTATCATTCTCCATGTTTTGACAAAATATTCTCAGCCACAAATGGACAAATTTAGAATCTAATGCAGGATTGAGGTTTTGTGGTGATTTTGTCTGATAATTTGTCTCACCATCTGAATCAAAGTCGGTACTCTCAAAATGTAGTACATCAGTACATAAATCACCATGAATAAGTCTCTCCATAGATGTAGTACTATCAGATTGAAGAGTTTTACATTTTCACTCTAAATCTTCAGACTGTGACAAGTTTAAAATGTCACCCAAATTTAAGTTTATCTAAAGACTTTATCAAAATTTAAACTGTGAACCACAATCCTACCTCTGCTCATGCGTTGAAGTATTCAAATCGAGAGAGCATCAAAATCGGAGAAATAAAAATTGATGTACCTTTTATCCATAACAGGCTGCCTTTAATGTGCATTGCATTTGGGATATCGACTTCTTTCTGGTGAACGCCTTTTTTTTTCTTCTTTTTTTTTCTAGCATGCATCACTGCAACATGACATACCCACAGAAAAGTTGCTGCCTCGTAACAATTCAAATGCAAGTCATTTTTTTTTCAATGCTGAGCTTACTTTTAGGTTCCAGCATGTACATTAAAACTCGCACAATTTATCTTGCATGCATTGTTAAACCTTTCTGTCCGATATAAGAAAGTGTGCATCACATTTATCCTATGTAGTGAATTTCTATATGTGCGCAGTATATCTACACACCACAGTTGTCTATTCTTTTCCTTCATCTTTTTTGTGCATTATGTATGAGCACATAATCAACTCACCATCAAGGTATATTCTTCCTCTTGTTTAAAATGCTTATAATGTCTCCTGCAAGAATGCCCCACAACTGAGAAGGGAGTACACGCTGGAACTAAATATATATTGTTCATGAAGGAGGAAAATCATATACATAATGCTTTTCTGCCTAGATTTATTATCGTCATCATTCAAGCACAAAATTTAAAATAATGCAGTTAGGGGAAAGTGACTGTGTGGATCCTACAATGAATTCAACAATACTGAAATCCTTTTCTAGCCATCCACAGCATACCTAACGACTGATTTTCTGCTTTCAAAACTTTGTAACTGTACTTTCGTTGATTCTACTGACAAAATACCTGTTCTGGAATATGACTTCACAAAGTTTTTTTAACATGTTTTTGAAATTTTCTATCAATAAAAAAGTAGAAAAATTTACCTTGAATAATAGAAATGAAAAAAAAAACCCAACTGTTCCTCCAAAAACTCGCACGAAATCTGTCGATATGTAAAGAACTGGCAGGCCTGCCGTCAGACTGAGAAGAAGTTTCACACAAGCAAGTCACAAGAAAGGATATAACCCTGTCTCGGTTCGCGCTGCCTTCACAGTCACATGAAACACATATACATGACAAAAATACTTTCAGTTCAAAAGTGAATGTACAGAAAGAAAGTAGCAACAGCTTTGATCACTTGAGGTTTTCAATCCCGTTTCGGTGACCTCCGTGACCTTTAACCCAGATGTTGCATGATCATGCCACAGATGTATGCCATCAATCATAGAATCATTTGAACCAATTCTCATGTATATCATCATTCAGAATCATTTACGCACATTCTTTTAAAGCATGTCAGAAAGGGACACAAGAAAATTCGACACCAACGCTTCTTTTACTGTGTCTTGTACGCATGGAAGCTGTAACTAAGCACACCAAAAGGTAAATCTATGCCAGAAATTTGAATGTTCGGACAGTGAGCAGACAAACTAGCGGTCCATTGCCCGATGTCCAGTTTCAGCGACAAACATGAAGAAGCTCCTGCACTTTCTATAATTCAAGCATACGTTTCTCTCCCCCCCCCCCCCCCCCCCCCTCCCCTCACATTCATGGCAAGAATTAGTAAGTAACCATAATGATAACATGAACATTTTGTTCATGCTATGCCAGCTCATGGAACACCTGTTCCCTACTATTCCAACGACTACATGTAACCAACGACTACATGTAACCAGTCACTCTGTCATGAGCACAGCCCTCTTCATTGCATGATGGGTAAAAAAAAACAATTCCACTTTTCCTGTTCATGGTTTTAGGAATACACGTTTCAACTTATTCATGACATACCATGTGTAGGTTGAGGGAAGGCAGCCGTTCATTTTGGCTGCGCTGTGTGTAGGCAACGCTAGTTAAGTCTTCTCCCATTTTTCCTTAGCCTATCATACTTAATTTTGGGAGTAAGCTAATAGAAAATATTGTTTGTTTCATGATACTGACATTAAGCTAATAGAAAATATTGTTTGTTTCATGATACTGACATTAAGCTAATAGAAAATATTGTTTGTTTCATGATACTGACAATCTACTTCTGCCAAACAGCTTTGAATGAGGAATGTTAGACATTTTCGTGTCGCACAATCAAAATTCAAGGGTTTTTCAACATCACAACAGTATTTGGGTATTGGCTAATAGGTATTTAAAAGCATACTGTGAGCAAAATTCATGTATATCCTTCCTGTTGATATATAACAAAAGACTTTTACCTTTGTATTATCCATCGGCAAGGAAAGAATTTGTTACACAGCATCCATTTTGAAAGTATCAAATAACTGTTAATATGTAAAGGTTCTAGCCAATGAAAAATGTTATTAATTGATTACAGTCACAAACGTTTCACGAGTAGAACAAAGACATCTTGAACGACCCTGGAATTTCCAGACTAACATCTCATCTGGCTTAGCATGCACTACGCTTTTGAGTTTGTGTATTACAAATTTCACTGAGGTACGTACACTATTAGCACTAGTAGCAAGAGAATAATTCTGTTACACAGTAAACGCGAAACAAAAAGTCATTCATGCTGAAGAGGCCGACACATGTATACACCTATCTTTATCACATGCTCTTGAGTGAAACAGGAGGGGGGGGGGGGGGGGGGGGGGGGGGAGGAGAAGCATGCTTGAGTGGGTGTACTTGTAATATTGGAAAGGGGCATAGGAGGAAACACTAAATGTTCATCACAGAGCACTACAGTACTTAACCCCTCTTGTGCAGAACTGACCTGACAAGTCTCCTTTGTGCTTGCACATACTTCAACAAACATCACTTTCAAACTGACCAGCATCAATCACTGGACATCAACATCAACTCAACGGTGGGATTAGCTTGCATGTTAACCAGTCAACTCAAATGTATGCATGTGTAACCACAGTAACCAAAATGTGTATACCTCCACGAAAGATCAATTACAGAAACAAACACCACTTTCTCTTTACCACATGAAACAAGTATGTGTGTTTTTTTCATAATTAAACGATGGATTTGAGTGAAACTTGGGGGTAAAAAGAAGACCAAAACCAAAAGCACAAAATCTGTAGACGGCAACATTTCAAACAGAACAATTTCCAAACTCCAACATTACTCAAAAAAGAATAAAAATAAGTCATCAGTCTATGTTGATGTGTTGCAGATTCTCGAAATTCCTTATCCTATGTGTTCTCTTCACATTCAATTCCGCTGCATAAAACAAACAAAAAGGCAAACAAAAAAAACCCACAGGTTGCCTGTCTCTAATGTCTGCTTTGTCAAACAGCATTTTTTTTATGTGTTAATCTCATCTGATAAATTGTTCATGTGCACAATTCTTGTCAAACATTAAATTTTGTTTGTAAAAAAGAAAACACTGATGGAAGTGATTTTGCTTGGCAGTGTGATTAAGGAGCCCCTGCCAATGCAGACGTCCTGCTGAACTTCAGTGACCTAAGTCACAGGATGAGCCAGTGTTACAGATCGAGATGTGTCCATAACTTGACCGGTCAGGAATAGACATGGTTTGACACCAGCTTTCCTTGGGACCAGCCTTATGAGAATGGTGGCACTCCCTGCCTGCTTTTCCTTCCCCATTTCTAAACAGGAACAGGCAGTCACTGATGACTATGTGGTGTGGGGTGTTATGTTCAAATGTAGGCTCTGAATTACTCAGCTAACCATGCATGATGATGCTTAACTTCAACGTTCAGGAACAACTCGATCCACCGCACTAACCTGTTCCCCAAGTGAGCCTGTTTACGCTGGATGTGAAGCAGCTGCTAATTTGTTACCCACTTGCCAAAAACATATATGTCATGCATTATGTTGGTTGTCAGCTAATGTTTACATTTGGCAAGCAATTTGCCAAGTGTACACAATACGCTAGCAAATAGCTGCTTTCCATCCATGCCACGTGTTACCTAATAAACATTAAGCAATTTTCAACATTATGCATAAGATATATGGGTAGAAGACGTTTGCTAGAAAGGGAATTTAAGGGTGTGACATCTGATGCATAACAGCTAACAACACAGCTCTATATGCTGACAGATCTGACTGAACATCGTTTTTGTCTGCAACCGTGTTAAAAGTGACCAAAAGGAAAAAATCAAACAAAAACCACACACATACACTTACAAACAAGTCCTAAGCAAAACAATTAAGTAAACCATAAACATCAGTGGGTAATGAGAGTTCGGGGGAGGAGTAGCGTGCCAGTGAATAACAAATCATGCTTGGAGACCACACGACAGTTGTCAGTATGTGCACTCAGCCACCCACTAACTTGTCCAAGCACAGCCTCACACCTGAACACTATCACACAATATAACCGCTGATGGGGACTGGATGACAGTAATAGACCAGCAATATCAGTCTTCTTGCTGTTGCTGCTGTTGATGATGATGCTGACGATGAAACTTGGTTCGAAGTGGATGTTGCCTTAACATGACAAAACACTTTTCACTTTTACTGGCCCGCTAGAATTGCTGCACATGAAAACACATGGTCTATCTGTTGATTATTTCTGTCTGCCCCTACCACCGTGAGATTTTCTTGTATAGCTTGAGGCCGGCCCTGTATCCCACGGCAGTTCAAACTCTCTGAAACATTCGTTTTTCAAACCAGGTCACCGTACATGGAAAAGCTCGGACAAGGAAGGAATTTAGCTTACACATACCCAGTCCACTCATAAAAACCACAATCACACGCACAAACACATGAGAAGCCGAAATAGTAGTAGAGTATACAGCCAATGGGAAAATAGTATTTACTAATTTTTGTTTTGTTTACGCATATGAAAAAAAACACACACACCTGATTACTTTTCCATCCAGCTAAATGTAAAATGTGTCTAAAACTCCAACAACCTCAAGCTCATTTAATCACACACACATGCACACACACACATGAAATCAAAACTTACAAAATTGAAACAAATGGCAGTGCTACTGAAAACAAGCCAAACTTAAAAAAACAAGGAGCAAGTAATGCTAATCTATACATTAAACAAAACGACGTGAATTTTCAACAAATATGTCCTCGTCAAACAATACAAACAACCAACATAAAAAATTATCAAAACAGTACCCACTCTACCCACCCCCCCCCCCCCCCCCCCCCCCCCCCCCCCCCACAAATGGCTACTGTCTCCTGATGTGGCTGTTGTATGTAAAGAAACACGCAAATGCATGCACATGCGCACACACACACACACACACACACTCACTCACTTGTGCGCACACACACACACACACACTCACTCACTCACTCTCACACACACACACACACACTCACTCTCTCTCACACACACTCATTCACACTCACACACTTTCAATCTGAATTCATACTGTCCCATTTTGCTGTCAGGGATACAAACAGGTCTGAAAGAACAAAGCTATAAGAAAAACAAACAAAAAGAAACCAACAATGACAAAAACAAACTTGAGCTTATTTTCATTTACACATCATGCTTCATTTTGTTGATTTTCTTTCTTTTAAAAAAAAAATCTAAACAGCCTTCAGTAAAGTGTATTTTTCTTCTAACTGTGTGGGCAACATTTTCTTTTTGTTTATACAGATTACTATTAAAAAAAATCACAAACTATACAAAATAATATATATACAAAATGATTCAAATGTTAATGCTCTCCCATACATTAATTATTTTCTGACAAAAACACCTGTATATGTTGGGGAAAAAAACATACGCCACAAACAAGGGAATGACAGACCTGGTTACCCCTCAGAAATTCTATGTGTATGTTTTGGGTCAAAAATGTGTACAATTGTGTGTAAAATGTGTAAGCTTTTGCAGCGCAAAGTAGCTGCGTAGGAAACAATACTGAATGCATTCCAGACATTAGAAACACTGAAAATTTATTACTATAAAAGATGTATTTTCATGAAATGCATTAAATTGGCTTCTTTAACAATCAATGATTGTTAAACTAATCAAGTTCCTTGCCAGTATCCTCTGATGGGCAAAAGCCTTTGCTCAGGAAATTAACAAGAACATTAACTGATGTGAATTTTCTTTTATAACACTTTAAAATAACTCTCTCTTCACTTTTTACTGTACTGATGGACATAACTGGAAAAAAAATCTTGAAGTAATCTATTTCTTTCATATGCTACTATGGGCACTTTTTCACTGTTGATAAGCTAACCGGTCTTTCTGAAGAGCATAACAATTATGATGTGAACTTTATTTCAGACTTTGGTGATTCCAGCTCCTTCAGGGTTCCCAGGTGATGGGCATGAGGCCAAAAAAGGACCTTACTTTGCCAACATGGAGGAAGGGGGGGGGGGGGGGGGGGGGGTAGACAAGGCGGGAAAAGGAATCTATCCTACTCAAGAACTCAGCATATAGCTGTTCCCCAAGCTGTTTGTTATGTTCGCATGTTCGCAATCCGTCATGTTATATACCTATATTTATTTGGGTAATAATATTTTCATCATTATTGCCCCACTCTTCAAATGAATTTCTATAAAGGGAACATTTTAACATAGATAGCATGAGCGAAAATGTTAAGTCAGCTATATGCCGCGAACATTAGCACCGCGTCTGCACTATGGAACCCGTGACGTCAAAAATGCTGGATTGCAGCTTTGCGTCGTCTGCTACCTAAGCTTAACTAAACAGAAAGCCCACTGATAGGCCTAGCGTTTCAGACGATCGTGTCGGCATCTGTCAACTCTTTGCAACTTGCAAAAGTACGGTTTGGGTTGTGGAAGATGTATCGGTTCCGTTTTCAAGCCTCCTTCTTATGAACTGCATCTATTAATTTAAAGAACAGTCAGCCTTCTTCAGGATGAGAAGACTTTCAAGAATTTCACTGGACAGTGTGCTCCTTTGGGGGGGGGGGGGGATTTTGGGGCTTTTTGTCCCTCTCCGCGAGTAGTCTGATGTTCCAGTCTCTCATCAGAAGTGCCTGCAGAACTCGACTTCACGAAAAAGCTTTGAATGTTCATTGCCTACCGTTTTCCAGAATCACTGTTTCCCTTGTGGCTTTTGCTACCGATGTGCCGCTGAATGTCAAAGCGACCACTGTAGCAATCGCGATTTGACAGTAACACGTGGTGCTGTGTGCGAACGTATCGCCCTTCTTTGACGCAGTAATGAACTTGAAAATAGTATGATACGCTGGTGTACTTCTGTTCATATTTCTTTTTCTTTTGGATCACAGCTTCTACCAATGAATCTGAATTTTCGTTGTCTGTTTCATGCGCGCGAGTTGAAGCTGAGTGAGAAGCAATGTTGATGCATTCATAGTGGCAGGAAGTACGCATGCGCCATCGGAACTTTTAAAAGTTGGACCAGACTCTTGGACTCGGCCGGATTACGTGTTCAGCGCATTTTCGTAAGCTCGTTCATCAAAATTTCGTACAATTTGGTTTTGAAACGTACAATCGTATAGCTGTATTAAATTTCGTGAGATTATACGCAAAAATCGTAAAGTGCACAGGTCTGGAATGAGTAGTTCATTTCACAAACACTATATCTGGCAATGTGTGCAACCTTTACTGTGAACAAAACATCGAGATGAAAAAAAAATGTCAGTGACATAATCAAAACGATCTTTAATTCAGCCTGTTATGCAAATACAGCTCTCCCATTTTTTGAGCAGGGTAGGGGGTAGGGGGGGTTATCATCACACCTTGCAGTTTGCGAGGTAAGGTAAGGTAATGTTGCTTATAGCCCAGCGACCACAAAGGGCCATATTAGGGCTGTCACCACGTTAAAATCAACTCACAAGTCATTGCAGTTTGCGAGTCTAGAGATAATACATATAGGTTCAAAAAGCTACCAAATTTCCAAGAAATATAAAACAATGCAAATGGTTGAAATACTTACGAAGGTTCAACATGTGGGATTGCCTGTCCAAAAGCCATGACAGGCACTTGTTCTGAGATTTCCACATGAGTCACTGTAACAAAATAATCACAAGGACACTTTCATTACTGGGATTTATCTTTAAGGCATCAACAACAACAAACAAAAAAAACAAACAATATAAAAACCCACGTTGTGTTGGTCACATCTACCTTTCTCATTTTTATAAAAGAGTCTCTTTGGCGCGCGCACACACACACACACACACGCACATGCGCAAACGCACATAGACACACACACAGACACACATACATACACACATATCATGTGATATACGAAGCATCAAATATCTCCTTACATAGTGTTGGGGGTACTTACAGTAAAGGGCACAAACATTTAGCAACATATTCCATGAAGATCCGCCAGGTGCAATTTTTCATCTCTTTCAAATGAAATCAATATCATTCATTTGATCAGACTTAGTTTTGGGGTCTGCTGTTTAACCGATGACTTTGAATTGTCAGTCTTGAGCAACTTAACCTTCACCATCTCTCACTACAGAATACAAAGTCCGGACATTGCAGGTCCCCCAGTCCCCATACATTTTGCAAAGGCTTCATGTGCGTTTTCACTGTGTTCATCCCTATTCAGATGTTGTCAGTCCTGTGGGACCTATACTCGTCAAAGTGTCCTCAAGAGTTTATACTATAGCTGATGATGAGGGTCAACATGGACGCATACTCAATATGCTGCAGTATCCAACTACCCGTCTTTAAGTGCGGGTCCATCAGGACCCACGTTTTATTGGAAGCTTATAATTCAAATGACACAACTATTTCTTTCTTTTTGATGTGCAGACACTAAACTTACCTGTTTTAGAGTAGATTATATTTTCATAAGACATCCAAAATTTCAAATTGGAAATGAAATGAGGCAGGGAACAGTAAACAATAAACAAGTAGGGTAAGTCTTGCTCCCATAAGAGCAATAATTCTAAAATCTCATTAGAACAGTTCTAATTGTTCCACAGAGAGAGATTTTTTTGTGTATGTGTCTGGATACATGGCTACCCAGGAAGCACTCGGAAGTTAATTTGTACATACCTCTGTTTCTGTTTTCAGCTTGCTTGCTGCCCTAATGTGTTATCCACACAGATGCATACATGAAGAGCGAACTACATCAACTACCAGATTTTCTGGGCAAGATTTGGTGTTTTGAAACTGCAAAAATGAGGAATGTGGTAATTCTTTTAAAAAGAAATGCAAACAGAACAACACTTTCATGCATAGAGTTCTTCTAGCGCTTTATGGAGTTAATTTGGTACTTATGTAGGTTAAAAAATAAAAAAAAAGTATGAGATTTAAAGGCAAAAAAACCAACTCACAATCTTCAATACTGGGTAAGAGAGTTTTGAGCGATTAATTCGGCTTGTGCTGCGCAGGCAGTTGCCTCCTCACTGGTTCGAAGCTTCTCAAAGACTTTCTGCTCCCGCATTCGCTGGATTGTCCCCCCTGAAAGGAAAACTACAGACATCAGCAACGGCTTCATGATCATGTTAACATTCATTCAAAGTTTTCCGTTCTGGTTTCAGAAGCTTTAACTCATTCTACCCTGTGTCTGAGCAATGCTCGGACGCCTCTAAAACACCAACATGCACCTGCACACTAGCTATGTTCAGGTGACAAATCTTATGTACTCAAATAGTATTACCCCAAATCTATGAAAGCTATCATTTTCATATTTGACACATCCAAAACTGAAAAACATGCAGCTTTGTTCAAAAACATGATAGGGTTTTAAGTTTTGGACCATAATGAAGTCTACTATTTACATTCAAGGACGGGAGTTCTGTAAAAAAAAAAAAAAAAGATCAATGATCTTTTTGTTTGTAGAGAATCATGAGTCCAAGAATAAATAACATGGCATGGAATTTTAGTTTGTTGCCAAACAATTCATTTTGTTACTATAGTGCCGAATTTTTCACATCTTTGCGGAATAATTTTTCCTGATATTCAGAACTGAAAATGAACTACCCAGTTTGTTCATGTCATGGTAAAGCGATGTTTTCACGCACCAAAGCATCAGAAGTCTGAAAAACACGTTATGATATATGTGTTATTAATTTCTTACCATACAACTATTTGAAAATAACTATGCCCATCCATCCCCACCGCGCCTTCTTTTTCCTCTGAACAAGCCTTCTTTTTCCTCTGAACAAACTTTTTTTTTTTTTTGATAAAAGAACTCAAATGAAGTATTTTTTCCAAGCAGATAAGCCCGAACTGGTCAGGCAGAAAAGGGTGTCCGGGCTGTAAAATTGGAAGGGTTGAAAGGATTAAATGGAAAACATTTACTGTCGGTAATGGAACAAGAGGAAACACAGTTTTATTGGTCTGATGACAATTTTCTTGGCATAAAAGACACATTTTCGAGGTATAAAGGCCAAGAGGGGATTCTACAATTTGATTTCAAAATATGTTCTCCATGGAAATCTTCAAAGAGATTACATGATATTTTATTTGGGTGAGAGATGAATAACTGAACTTCTCTCTGCCTTGGCTTAAGGCTGTGTCAGGCTAATTGACATAGGCTAGAACACCAAGGCTACATCAAAATGTTGTTATGCTCTGCATAGTTATGCGGGGATTGTCTTCAGTTGTGACAAGCTCCTAGCATAACATTATCAGTCTCTAAAATCCCCGAAGTCGGAGGGTGGCTGCCCATGTGGCGGGGTAATCAAAACGGTCACACACGTAATGTTCTCATCCCCACTGATGCATTTGTACCATAGTGTTCAAGTACTTCGGCTGTTTGGATGATCCCTGGAGTCTTTTAGCCAGGGTACGACAACAACAACAACAACAAACTGAACTTCTCTTTTCATGTTAGAACACTGAAGGATGGTGGATTCATTATAAAATTTTAACTATTCCAAATAAAATATCTGATGTCTTTGACACTTGATACCAAAAACAGCAAGGATTTTAAAGCAACCTCTCTCCCCAAAAAAAACACAAAAAAACGGAAACAAACCTTTTTCTCCTTTTTTCTTCCACTTCATGTTTTTGATGTCGCTTCTGATAAGCCTCATCTGTAATATTCTGCACACATATTCATATAATCTCAGCTCTGATTAACCTTTGCTGACAATACGTTGTTGGTTCCAACATTCCAATTATAAATGTATTCTGACTTGGTCCATTCATCATTTCATGTGTACATATTTGTGTGTATGTGTGCATGTGTGTGATGTGTATGTGTGTGTGTGTGTGTGCGTGCACGCACACGCGCATGCGTTCAGTGAGACAGTGTGTATGCATATCTGGATTTGTGTGTGTATGAGAGCAGAGCATACTACATTACGAGATACGACACTTGGGGGTTTTCCGTAAGACGCGGGACTAGGTTACGGCCTTAGTTCAGCACGTGTAAACTCAGCTCCAACATAGCGACGCGCAAGAAGCAAGGAGGCGAAGCCTGCAGCGCTATCGGTTGTTCAAACGCTCGCAACAAAATCGATTGTGAAGGGCTGGCATTTTTTCGTTTTCCAAAGGATGAAGAAAGGCATGTACAAACTTTATTGCATTTTATTAATTATTGGCAGAGTAAACCACGTAAGCAATACCGTATACGGTGTGGGACTATGCATCTGGTGCAACTTGAGTCTAGTCTAGATCAAGTTTATAGTATGACTATGAAGCCACATGGGCAGATTTTTAACAGTTTTTATATATATGTAAGGAAAGAGCAATGCGCATACCTTGTTTCTTCTAGAAATCATTAAGCCTACTGGCTTATTTACAGTCCCGTTAGCTAAACAACTAGGCAGCGGGGAAAACCAGACCACGCATACCGTGCCCTCACATGGCCAGTGATGTTTATGTTGATAATGACAGTGCCGACACACGTGTTTCATCACCGAATCTCTCTCTGTCTCTCTCTCTGTCTCTCTCTCTGTCTCTCTCTCTTCTCTGTCTCTCTCTCTCTCTCTCTCTCTCTCTCTCTGCGTGCAGTTGCATGGCTTGTGTGTGTACAACCTTGAGTTAATCTGACAATAAATTGGTTTCAGTCAGTGTGTGTGTGTGTGTGTGTGTGTGTGTGTGTGTGTGTGTGTGAGGAGAGAGAGAGAGAGAGGAGAGAGAGAGAGAGGAGAGAGAGAGAGAGAGAGAGAGAGAGGAGAGAGGAGAGAGAGAAAACCATTACTAACCCCCTCCACCCCCAGCATACTCGTGTGTAAACCTACATGTATCAATGACCGTTTCATGTCTAGGCCTATCTCGTCGCAATGTCTATTTTGAGGTTGATGTGTGTATTTGAAATTGTGTGCTTCTTCTTTGCTCGTATTTTAAAGAAGACATTTTTTGCAAATTTTTGCAGACTGTTTGGAAAATGCAACCAGTTTTGTTTTAATCCATCTTGTATTGATGGCAGAACTTTTTTGTATGTTTTGTGGGATGAGACGGACTGCATTACCCCTCCCACCCCCCACCTCCACCCCTTTCATTATGCCATTGTTGGACGTTGTTATAAACTGACACAACACAATTAAAGTTTGATTTGGAGACAAATAAATGGTCTTTTTTTTAAATTTAGAACAAGCCACAAACTCTCTCTCTCTCTCTCCCCACCCCACCTTCACCCATCTTACCACAGTCATGCACACACACACACACACACACACACACAACACACACACACACACTATACATACATAAAAATACATGCGTATGCATGCACACATGCAGTGCACACACGCACCTACATGCACACAAACACAAACACAAGGAGGGCCAAAAAATGTGTAGAGGCATTTGAATCTGTCGTCACAAACTGCTGAAGCAGTTCAAGGTAAAGTTATGACAACAAATGCGGCCCGACGGGCGTCGTTGTTTTCATCACGGCAACGTTTTCACATAGCAGCCGCGAGCCTGCAGCCCGCGCCGACTAAGGGAGATAATCGACTGAACGGACTTGTAGGCTGTAAGAGGCAGTGTCGTATCTCGGTAATGTAGTATGCTCTGATGAGAGAGAGAGACAGAGAGAAAGAGTGTGTGTGTGTGTGTGTGTGTGTGTGTGTGTGTGTGTGTGTGTGTGTGTGTGTGTGTAGGCGTGTCTGTGTGCGCATGCAAAAAATTGTTATGAGAATGGTGAAACAAAGATATGTCTATAGATTACCGACATCATTTCATCAGTACAAAGTTTCACACGATGCATGAATGGACTATCTTATATTCATAATATTGTTGCTGGAAAAAATGCAGCCTAATGTTCAATGAAAATGATAGTAACAACACATTAACCATAATATTTTCTAGTAATCAAAATAACTTACTTCTGTTCCTTCTAACTGGTATCTGTTCGTTAGCACATTAATTCTCCATCCTGGTGTTTCCACTGAAAGAACAAAACATTAATTACAGTGAAGACTTCTTTTTTGTTTAAATCATAGACACTGCACTGAGAATCACAAATACACACAGACACAACTGTAAAGCATACAATGACAACTTGTATGCACAATCTCACAACTGTATGAAGAAAGTATTCTGCAGAAATATAATGAAAAAGAAAATAGGATATCAACAGCTTGCTCAAAAAGTCTTCTTTTGTAAATATCCACAGATCAAACATAACTGCTTACTGAAGAAAGTTCTTGCACAGAAATTTTCATGTTAAACCCTGGTTAAAGACTGATGCACGCACACACTCATCACACCACAAAATATGTGGACAAACACTAAAGGAAATCTAGCAAGCCATTTGAAATCACCGTCATCCACAAATTGTTAATACTTAAAGAGAATTCTGCCGACTATCATGGACTAGATTGTGCTACCTGTTTTCCATTGTATGCAAAGGATGTTTACAACATCATTCTGACCATCCAGCAGACGATTATCACTGTTCAAAAACTGCCATAGGAAGTAAACAAGAGTGCAACTTAACACATAAACACACATATACATTATGCACATAATCGGGAAAAAAAAATTATCACAAAATGTTCAGTTGATGAAATATCTTTAGAATTTTCAATCCTAAAACAAGAAAATAAAACAACAAAAAAATGCAATTAATGTGATATTAAGAACTTATGCCATGAGGGATCATAAACTGATAAAAGGTAGAACTCCTTGTACCGTCCTGATTAAGGTTACCTGTATACTAAGTAAAGGTATACACATGTAATACAGGGCTGGATAACTCACCTGGCTGCAAAACTGAGTCTTAAAATTGTCCAGGCGTGAATGCACCAAAGCAAGAGAGATAGGCAAAACGGGGGACAGGGAGAGGTGGGGGGAAGAGGGACTTCAGCCAGACAATACACCGAGAAAACCTTGGACAGCAATCTTGTTACAACTGTTGTTTTTTTTTTTCCTTGATTCCTTGATCATTACACTCATTGGGCCACGACCACTTCTATTAGTTCATCATAGTTAAAACAACTGCTTATATTTGAATATATCTTCAGTCTCACTAACCAAGTTTTCTAACATTGTACTGGCCTCTGCTATCAATATACTGTACTAGTATACCGAGGCAAAGTAGAAACTGCAAATAGAAAAATGAATCTGATGACAAAGTTGGGTTTTCACCAATCTAACCTTAGTCCTGATGACAAAGTTGGGTTTTCACCAATCTAACCTGGCATTGTTTTTAGCTGCATAAAAGTCAACTAGCACTCTGTTCTTTATGTGAAGAAATCCCAGTAAAGCTGGGGAAAACTGGGCCCTTGTAGGGTTGACATTGACACCATTTACTAGCTACCAGCAACCCTGCTAAAACACAAAACAAAAAAAATCTCTCTCAAGACCTTGTTTCCGGGTAAAATAAAGAATGATGTTGGCACAGACTACAGAAACTTGATAAATTCACGTCACAATGGACTGTACACGCACAGATAAGAGTTGGCTGTAGGGAATTTTTTTATTAACCTGGACAAAATTTTGCACATGTGGACTTCCAGCCTGAGCTTGATAGTGGCATCCCTGCAAATAGATTGATATCACAGATCATTGTGTATTGCTCTTTTTAAGCAAATGTTCCTGCATTATATAAAGATTTTAAATAAACTGCATTTCAAATCTACAGGACCATGCTCACTATATAAGCAAGGAAAGGCAGACTTTGAAGTTTAAGTTTAATACTTAATTTTGTCAGTCATAATATTAATCAAAATTCTTCCGTGTCAAAATGATCTTTTTCCTGTAAACTTACACAACAGAAAACGGAAAAGGAAATGAACATATCATGTAATTATGGAAATGTGAACAAAACAATCGACCCAATACTTCTTTCCTGTTGGAAGCTCTTCAGAGCGAGGACGAGCACCGTACCTTCCTCTCCGGTGACCACCTCCTTCTCATCGTTTAACTCCATGGGATCCTCCAACGGCATCTCAACAGAACAGGACACATGATACAAACAGTCTGTCCGCAATACTGGTTCCGGATGAGGGTCCTTGTCCTCTTCCACCTCCTCTTTCACTTTGTTCTTGTTCTCGTCTATACTATCCTCATCTCTCCCTTCCTCCACGTCTACGTCACTTCCTTCATCCTCCTCCTCTTCTTCCTCTACATCACCCTCATCCTCGTCACCACTATCACTTTCGTCTGCATCCTCCTCCTCTTCAGAAGTCACTGACTCTGAAGCTTTGTCCGATTTCACAGCAAACTTTCTAGCTTTCTTTACACTCTTTGGCTGGCTCTTTCGAGGCCCTCTCCTCTTCCTGCCTGGAGTATGCTCTGCCCTGGCGACTCTGAAAAAGAAAGTGTGTTATATTCGGTTCCGATTCATGAAAGAAAAGAAACAATCTTAAACCTGAAGTGTCTTGGGTTTTTTTTAATGTTTTTTTTACATTGCTCAGCACTTTTGTCTCCTTTAACATTATTGTCTTTAGTCTATTTTAGTACTTTAACTTATCTATCTACATTCATTTCATTTAAACTTAAAGAAGCGGGGAAAAAATGACTGATGACGGTGGGATTATGAAGAGTGTGTGTGTGTGTGTGTGTGTGTGTGTGTGTGTGTGTGTGTGTGTGTGTGTGTATGTTTGTGTGTGTGGCAAATGAACAAATTAATTGTTACAAAATATGATGAACATGATAGGAGGTGGAGTAGGGGGAATAGGGTGGAGGCACCAGACAATTGGCATGGCTGCTCCTCAACTAAACGAAGTTATTTTCTTATCAAGGAAACATTTTGGGCCACAAAGTACACCAAACTTTTTGGCTCAAAAAAACAGAAAGAAGAAGAAATACGTATGCTTGTGAATACAAAAGCAAAACACACCGAGGTAAATATGTGTCACAGTACTAAATTAGTGTCAATTGCAAAGTACTTGATTCGATTCATTTTCACAAGCCGTTTTACGAAGCAAAATACAATAAACACACAAAATGCTCATTTCATGAATACACATGACTAAACAGTCACATAAGAAGGGAATGCTTCAAGTATGTGATCTTCAGACATCTCAAATAACAGACATGAAATTTTTAAAAACGCATAAACAGCACTCAGTGCGTTGCGTTACTTCAGATGTCTTAAGAAAACATGTAACAAAACAAAAAAAAATCACCTATCTGCCTTTCATTTCTGTACGCTTATTTCCATCACTTTGCACTTTGTCTTTATGTGTGTTTTGGTTTGTTTTCAGCAAAACTTCAGTCTCTTTCGGTCCTCAAGCTGTTTCATGAGTATGTTTCTACAAAATTTTACTGGGGAATTCAGTAGCAAGACCTGGTGATGAAAAGAAACACGCTTAAAAAAAGTAAAAGCTTTAGAACAATTCAAAGACTATGATGTTTTTGATCCTGTTATTTGATTAACATATTATCAAGAGAGTTTAATAAATAAGATAAGATAAGATAATGTTGCTTATAGCCCAGCCGACCGCAAAGGGCCACATCAGGGCTGTCACCACGTTAAAATCAACTCACCAGTCATGTTTAATAAATAGGACATGATCCTCAACATAGAAAACACAAAAGGCCAAAAGAATTTACTGTGGCTGATTTTCGATAAGGGACTAGAGATATGTAAAAGTAAAAAGTCCAAAAAGTCCTTACAGAATGTATCATAGTTTGATTGCATTACTAGCAATTGCCAGATACATTCCACAAATTTTAAGAAATGTGGGAAAAATACACATTTTACAGGTGAAAGAATGGCGGTATACAATAGGTCCCTTATTACATCTTCCCATTACCACCACCATCCCTCCCCAAAACTGATCTCTGTTAAAATCTGCATGCTAGGCAAGACTTCAAAATCATCTGGGAAGCCAGATTTTCTTACAACTAGTCTAACTTATCATTGTTAGATCTACCTTTTCCTTTTCCAAGAAAAAGTTGGAGATGAACGATTCTTAATTTTTCAATAAAGCTGGCGAGTACAGATTTAACTCAACAAAAATGCCCGTCCCAAATAAGTAAAAAATTGTTTGTTGCTTTGTATGTTCATTTCTAGACGATGACCAGTTTATGGAAAAACACATGGAATCAGAACCTCCCACAATTCCCTCAATCCTCTCAAAAATATCCTTCTAACTGGATACTGATATGACTTGGCAATCAAAATCTAAAAATAATATCACTTTTAAAGCAAGACTTTTTGCCTTTTAGCATTTACCTGGTTAAGATCACAACGAAAACTATTCAATTCAAATGTGACATGCTCTAACACATGCAGGCTTAGGCTGTTGATTCTGACCACAGCTTAACACACAAAAAAGTGTTGTGAGTTGATGTCACTCAGTAATGTGGCATTTTTCAGTTTATAAGATTCTGTGAATAGTAATCACTCTACCAAATCCTATGAACTGAAAATGTCACACTCACCAATATCAACTCTCAAAAACATTTCTGAGGTGTTACGTAATTCAGAGCCAGCAACTTTTGGCCCTTATTTTTGAGATCAGTAATAAATCTACATAATTTGAAATTAAACCTCATTTTCTTTCCTGTAATATTTCCATTCATACACAGTCAAGAACCGCTGAGTGAACTAAACATACAACTCAGATAAGAGATTTCATATGATGTGTGATAAATGAAATAAAGGCACATAATCTACAGTTGATACTGCTGTTGGAAATGTGAATACATGCATCTTATGTGACATTGTTAGCCTTCGTTTTGGAACAACCAAATTATATGTAGCATGCTGTCTTTTCTGTAAATCAAACTGCCACCTGAAATCATCAACAATCAAACCAATGTTGAAGGCTACAAGTTGACTCGAGACATAACATCCTTCAAACAGGCGATTTCTTTTCTATTTAATGAAATCATGGGCGAGCACCAGGGCTGTTGATAATACATACAATTTGTTCCTTTCCAAATGCTCTGGCACAGACGTTCCTTCTTGCGCTACTGCAATGTTTTTGGCATTTGCAATCTGTGCTTCTAGTAAATCCTCTTTTTGCTTCATCTGGGCCAATCGCTTTTCCACCTTCTGCAGCCGGCATTGTAACTGAAATGAAATTTAAAAAATGATCAAATAATTCATTAAAAAGTAAGAAATAAATCAATTACTTCACATCATAAACAATTTAACCTAACCTGGATGAAAAACACCCATTCAGCAAGATCAGAGTGCATTACAAGAAGAACTGCCACAATGAAATACAACACGATGAACACCAAAAAGAGAATGGTGTGCCAGTAAACACAAACACATGGTCATGAAAGAAACAAGATCTGTGAATCATTTATAAACCATGCAGGATACCCATTTATTGGTAAATATCTGCATTTTACCGGTTCAGGTAATGATGTATCAACAAAAATATCACTGTTGTGCGCCAATTTAATTTTCACACAACAGTATTTTTTTCTGACGCTGACACTGGGTAAGTGCATCACTGCTTTCATAGCACCTGACTTTCACCAATTGCTATGACCAAGTAACAAGTATACTTGTTTTGTTTGACTAGTCTCGGTTTACCAAGTTTTGCCATACTGATTTCAGTCTTCAAAGATAGCTTGAAGGATCACAGATTCTGGAATTAAAGTAACAGTTAATAACTGGAGACAAGCAGGCAAAAAATATTCCTTTAAATAAAAGTGCACATAGTATCTCTCTTTCAGGGGAACATTTGAAGGCACATCCAAGCTGTTCAGAGAAATGAACCACCATTCCTTTTCTTTGGCCATACATTTCATAATCATTTAATGAGATGACTCCATTCAGTCAGTGTGTCAATCATTAATATATCATATTATATTATATTTGTCATATATAACAAATAAGATGCAAATGAGGTAACTCGCTCACTCGGCGTGTCAGTCACTGGCTCACTCATGAATATGATTTTTGAGAAGATGTTTTTATTTAAATTATCCATCCTTCATTTAGTTCTTTATTCAGAATCTACAAAATATTATCATTTAATCAGTTACATTCAAATCCAATATAAGCTGCAGGGCTAGAAATTCCCACATAATTTTCAGTTGTACTGGAAAGGTAGGTATGGCAAAACAAATCTACTTGTCCCACCATAATGCTACCTGTCCTCTGCAAATAAAACTTAAGACACTTGTTAATAAACTCACCAGCCGAACAATTTCAACCGAGACAAACTTTTGTATCTGACAAACGAACAGCCTGCAAGAAATGCTGACTTTGGATCAGACTCAGCAGCAAACATGTAGCGCAATGGCATTTTTTCTCTTTATCATACTACATAGAGTCATAGAGCACTCCACTATTTTTCTTCCATAAGCTTGGCCATATTTCTTCTTCCTCTTTCTCGTTTTTTTATTTTATCATTTAAAGTCATTTATGGCCTTTCAGCTTTTTCTTTTAAGCTAAAGGTTCTCATATTCCAGAGCTGGCAGCTTCAAACTTGAACACTGATATTTTGCTTGCTACTCAAAGAAAAAGGCTACATTCGAGTCATATGACAAAATGTTCAAGCTCAAAATTGATAAAACATGCACTAATGCCATGTTCTGCATACATCTGTCATATGCAGAGAATTACACGGATCAGACCAATCATTTTGTGTTGATCGAGCACAATGTATGCATGCTGTAGGCACATTTATAAAAGTGTGCGTCACATGCTTTGTCAGCGAGGAGGAAGGGCAATCTATAAATCTGCACTCAAGCTGACTTTCTAGTTCCAGTCACCATTTCACTGACTCAGTTTTTAAAAAAAATTACACAATGAACAGTTGAAGGGAGCACTTCAAATTGTCCTCCAGAAAACTTAGTTGTCACATGTATACAATTTGACAGATTGTGTTCCACGCCCTCAGTTGAATTTCATAGACATTAATACTAGAACTAGTAGATCGTTGGCTATCAACAGTCAACACCTTGTAGCCTCTTACAGTTTTAGATATATGTCCTACATTACATTTTTCTATGCCCTTCATTACATTTTTCTGTCTCATTTTCCCTGCCAACTCAAAAGCATTACTCCATCTGCATACCCCATTTCCCCAACCCCACCCTAACTCCCTCTCACTCTGGCTCCCTTTCCACAGCCACACCCCAGCTACTCCCATCATAACCCTGGCACTGGCAATCCACAGGGAGCAGTCAATATCATCATGCAACCCACCACAGGAGATACTGCTCTGCTGCCATCTATTAAGCCAGCTGCTGACAGCATTAAATGTTTAGTCACACAGCCAGTATGAGTGTATACCCCTCTCCACTGGGTGCCATCGTGTCTGCCCGACAAGTATCCCCATGAACTTGCCAATACTGTCCTGCATGAATAAATCAATGACACAGACCTGTAGAAAGGAGATAAAACCTGAAGTCACAATGAGAACTGGGCATGAAGGGCCCAGAAGCTAAGATCTTTCTTACGCTGATCAATGAGGATGAGGATGATGAAGATGATACCATGAGTTCCATTCTTGTCCGAGACTGCGTGTCAGGCCTCTAATACATGCTTACTTTCATGATATATCCCAGTTCAACAAGTCCAAGAGTGCTGGTCAAGAAATCTGAGCAAAACCTTCTGAGATGCATCCTTTCTGTGACAAAACTCAAGTGTTTGTTTAAAGTCTTCCTCATTGCTGAGGCGAACTGAACTCTATATGCAGGGGTTGGACAGGAAAGAAAAATCCCACAGATTAATGGATCAGAGAGGAATCTAACTCATGACATGGAGGGGTGGAGGGAGGGGGGGGGGTCTCCATGGCATTTGATGAACTTCAACTCTTCTCTTTGGAAAGAAGGATAAGCTAGCTGTTTTGGACAATCACTTTGCGTCCACGTCACTGACTTTCGCCCTATTTATTATGTAACTTTCTCAATGAATAAAACACACTGCTAGGCTTACCGTATCTTTTTCATTTCTCAAGATTCTGATTTCTTTATCTTTATTAGCCAGCTGTTCTTGTTGATGCTGTATGAGTTCAATGTGGATCAGGAGGAGATCTTTGAGTTGTTGCACTTCCGAACCCTGTCCTTGATCACTGCTTGTTGCGAAAGTTAACATTTTCCCAGCCATTCGTGAAAACGATTCGTCTGATTTAACACCATTCAAAAGTGGACTTGTTTTGTCAACTCCCTTCAATTGTCCTTCTTTTTCTTTGGCATATTTCAAACTTTCCTTGATTGCAAGAGACAATTCCATTTCAAAATCTCCATTTTCGTGAGAAGTCTTTGTGGCCACTCGTCTCCGCGGCAGACTCGGGCGTCCCTCGGAGCGATATCTGGAATCCATCGTACAGTCTGATTTCATTTTATCTCCAGTCATAGAATAGTTTTCTGTTCATCAACAAATAAACCCAGATCTATTTCTCAAGAGCATTAAACGAGCCCTCCATTTTCAGATTCTTTCTATTGTCAGTAACCGGAAATTCATCAGATATACAAACTCACCTTTACGCTTAAAGAGTTGTGAAGGCCACCCAATGCAGTGGGTGGACATGTTTCCATTATACATGGAATTAAGAGAAAACAACTCTGCCGCTCCTTTTTCCATACAGACGAGCATACACACTGCGAGCACAATTTTATTGATAAAGTGTTTTATAAGATTTTATGCACTTAGGATCAAGTTTAGGTTCCGATTAAGGTATGAGGTAGATTGGGTTGAGGTGAGGAACAGGAGCTTGTGAGGGTGAAATAGGGTCAGAATCTCTGGAGTTAGAGTTCTGGTTTCTTGATCAAAGTTCCCATTTGTAATGTATAATTACTCCACCTTCAGCCAGAGGGGCACCGAACTGAGTGTGGTCGAGGTTGGAAAATTTTTGTCGTTCATCATATTGTATTGGCGTTGTGTAAGATTGGTAATAATAATAGGTGAGGAAAACTCAGGCGATTACATCCGGAAACACAGAATGGAAACGGGAATGCAGACTACAGAGCGGCTCTCAACTGTTCGCCATTCTACTGTTCAATAAACTTCTTGTCTCATTCAGTTGTACAGTCATTGTGGTTGCGTGCGCATAATAAATGCATACACAGGGCTCGTGGTATCAGGGATCTTGTTTTACGATTCCTGGTTTATTAATCAGTGAGCACGTTATACACCCGAAAGAGCGGGAAGAGAGAGGAGCGGTGCTCGTGCGAGGAGGAGGGGTGGAGGCTGTTTGATTTTAACGACCGAGAGGTTACTTCCCATTTGGTCTACTCCCATTTCGCCTACACAGAAATGTGTGAGCACGACTTGGCCTAACGGCCTTCGTTCATTCGTCCTTCGTCCTCTCTCGGGCTTCGCCCTACTCTAATCTAAAGACCATCGATTCTGCTTTGGAGTAGACTGGGACACTGGTTACGCCAGGTGGAGCCTTGCAGTATGGTCAGTATGGAAATAGACGAAATGGGAGTAGTAGACGAAATGGGAGTAGACCAAATGGGAAGTCACCCACTGACTGAACATCGCCATTTTGCTCATACTGAGACCAAAGAGACCACACACTGTTTGTTGTGACCCTTTAGTCACTGATTTTCCAAATGGACCTCGAGTTCGAATTTTTGTGATGGGGTCTAAGGCCATCTATAGCTGTTTTCATGGAATCAGATATCGGCCCCTGATTCTTTTCGCCTTTGGAGTACGTAATTGAACACTCCAACCAGTCTCTCCATATCAGTAATTTCACTTGAATTCTGTACTCTTACTTAGCTGCTCATCTTCAGTTGATTTGTCAAAACGTTTTGCTGCCGTTCCAAACAAGGATTCCAAACAAGATTACCGTGGCCGTGCTACAGATGTGGTTTCATTGATCCATTATGACAAACTCAGAAATACATTTATGTCAATGTAAAGAGTTCTCGCACAAATTATTTTGCGCAAGCACACCAGACTGCTACTGATGAAAATGAAGAAGGGGACTCATTAAATGCAGCAACTACGAGCCTAGGCCAAGAAATATACAAAACCACCTCCCTTTTATACGACGACTGCTGCTACTAAACGGAGAGATTACATTAAACTGTAAATAAGTCGGAAAATTTTGCAACATCTTGATCAGTTGTTTGGCAGTAATTCTGTTGAGTCAGTAATGTCTGATCGCCTGTTGAGAAAAAAGTCTCACTGTGATATCGAAGATTGGCCAGTCCTAAAAAGCAATGCCTGTGCATGTCACAGAGACCACTTTGACGAATTGTATGCGGAACACATAGGCACCATTTTTTCCTAATTATATAATTGATAGGATGTGTGGTTTGAAGAATAACATAAGTGAAACTAAAAGACACCATGCCACACAAATTTACGTTTTAAGAAATCAAAATCTCTCATAATTCAGAATAACTGACTGACAAACGTTTGAAACGAAACTGTTTAAAGCTAGAAGGCCAATGGACGGGATCCTATTCATTTGACCACAAATACAACTGCTGACCATGTATATACATGTACATAGCATATATTATTAGCGAACTGTTAACAAGATACCTTCCACATATTTTGTCGTGAAAGTTTACTCGGTCATGATGACATCAAAAACATGGCAATCTCCGAGGATGGAGGTGGATCTTACTGGATGTCAAGGCGTGCTGGGAACTGAGGTTGGAACAGACAAATGCTTCTGTTGGCCAACCTGTAAGCCAAGAACTGGACTATAGAGGGACTAACGTTTTGACGTCGACAAGCTGAAGACATACGAAGAAAAAAAAAATCTCCATCGCTCTAACCAACAAGTTCCCGGCTTTCGCAGATCTGGAAGATGGCACATCAGAAAAGAAGAGGAGAAAAGTGAGAAGTGCATTTGATACTTCCAGTCAAGAAGGGTTTTCTTTTTCATGTAGAAAGAGTGAACACAAAGAGTGGATATCGGGTGACGGAACCAAAACATCAAAGAGGAAAGAAGTAAGTGAACCGAGAGGGAATTCAAGCTATGTCAATGGACACGAAACAAAGCTAACAAAAGAAATAAGATAAATGAAATAAAGTGATCCAGGGAAATACTAGGAAAGACAAATGATAATTACTTGATGGAATGGTTGCATCCAATCATCCAAGCAGTAAAGAAAAGTAAAAAAAAATGGCAAGGCGCCAAGCCTAGATGACATTCCACCAGAAGCTCTGAAAGCAGTCGAAAAAAGCAATAACATACATATTCACAGATCTACTCCAAGAAGCCTTGGAGAAAATAGAAGGCACCACAGGACTGGCAAAAGGACTACATCACCAAGGTCCACAAGAAAGGAGATCCCGGCGAGTGCAAGAACTTGAAAGGGATATACAGCTGCTCTCCCTACCCATAGGATTTTCTCAAGAATCACTGTGGAGTTGATTTATGCAACAGTAGACACAAAGCCAAGGGAACAGCAAGAAGAATTTCGAGTTGGGAGATCATGCTCAGATCAGATCGCCACACTGTGTGTCACTGAGTAATCCTTGGGGTGGTAGTTGCGCTTACATAAAATTCTTGGACTTAAAAGAGCCTTCGACTCTGCAGATAACATTGTTGCCTGGAGGATAATGCGACAGTCTGTTGTAGCTGTGAAGCTTTTAAGAACGTATAGCAACGCTATAGAAATAGAACTGGCTGTGTCATTTACAGCTCCAGCCTGTCATAGCCTTTTAACATTGATACTGCTGTCCAACAAGGATGTTTGCAGTCACCCCTGATTTTCTCTCTGTTAATCGACTGGGTCATAGGGAAATCAGTTAACCAGTTACGTTGGATCTAGTTGACTCTACCGTAGAAGCTGGAAGATATCAGCTTGCTGGCACACTCCTTTAAGCACATCAAAATGAGACAAAGTGCCTCCAATCAACTGCAATGAACATAGATCTTGATGTAAATGCCAGAAAGACCAAAAGCATAATAACCGACACTGACTACACAGCACCAGTTCGCTTCGGATAACAAGCTCTGGATGGTGTCAGCGGGTTCACTTATCTCGGGAGCATCGTCAGCAAGACAGGACGTACAGACGAAGACATGCAGGTCAGGATAACCAAGGTAAGACACATGTCCTCAAATTAATTTACCCCTCCTCCTCCATCAAAATGAAATAGATCATCAGATGCCAGTGTCAAAAGTCTGTACCAGTCTACGACTCCGAGGACTGGGACCCACGTGCAGGTCTTCAGCAACAAATACCTGCGACAGATACTGCATGCCAAGATGGACAGAAAACATTGCTGATGAAGGCCTTTGGTGCAGAGCCTACATGCAGGGACTTGTAGGGTACACACTACACCACAAAAGTGAAAGTGGATTGGACTCGCCGTGTGCAGAGGTCCGAACAATATCGCACTATATGCACTTGACTACGGTCGTCAAGGAAAGCAAAACTGAGAAAGTAGGCAATAACAATATGGGGAAAGACCCTGGAAAATGAGCTGAAAACAAGCAGAATATCTTGGGGGAAAGCAAAACGAACAGCCTAAGATCGACCACTATGGGGAGTTTTACAGTAAACGGCCTGTTGCAGCGGGAACGAAGATGATCCAACAACAAAAATCACGTCACGATGGGAGAGAGGAAGGACGGGGGTGGGAGATGAGGCGGAGGGAAGGGGAGGGGTGACCCTGCACGTGCGCATTGACAACACGCGTAAGGTAGGTATTATTAGAGTCTACGACATGCAAATTGACGTTCCCAAGCACGCCGGCGCATGTATGCACACGGAGAGAGAGAGAGAGAGAGAGAGAGGAAAACATGTCGGTCAACTGACAGACTGTGCACTTAATATATCAAGCTAAACATTGCACACGATTGAGCAATGTTTGCCAACAAACTCTTGATGGGGTGTGCTTTCAGTCTGCGCGCAGCGCATTGACAGTTAGGATCTCAGAATTGAAAGTTGTACTGGCCAGTGCACCGACTGGTCAGCGAAACTTGTCAACAATAAAACCGACCGTTATATACTAATTATCGTTCTTTGTTACTCGTTAATTTCGCATTAGAGTTATACCTCTTTTGGTTTCCATTGACACCGGATATGATTAGTATGGAGCGGTAATAAAGATGATACGCTGTTCGTCTATTTTTTCAAGTTGAAATGCACTTTGCATGCACAATGCAAACAAACAAATTGATTAATATGGAGCGGTAATAAAGATGATACGACTTTAATTGCCGTTCGTCTATTTTTGTACTCCCAGTTCTTATAGAACAGGGAGTACTTTAGAATGGGAACGAAGAAATGCTGTGTGTGTGTGTGTGTGTGTGTGTCTGTCTGTCTGTCTGTGTGTCCGTGGTCGAAATGTGTTCCACTCGCTCCAGACAAAACTACTGGGCCGATCTTTCTGAAAATTTGTAGGTATGTTCATTATGGGCCACGGATGATGGCCGCTGTTTTAGTTTACCGCTATAGCCGTTACTAACGGCTGTAATGGACTGTAACGGTTTTTCTTCTTTATGGAATATCTCAGAAAGTACTTGGCCAATTTATAAGCGGGTTGGATGACCTTGTGACAAACCGGAGCCTCTGTCCATATGTAAGTGATGTAATGCTGAAAATGGATTAAACAACCGTTAAAAACCGTTATTATGTCGTTATTCCTATATATTGGTGGATTTTTAATGAAATTTGGTATATAGAATAAGAAAGCTAGGTTATCACACACAAATGGCACTTCTATACAGTGTTTCGAAATTTGACCGTTAAAAACCGTTATTCTTGACATATTGTCCGATTTGGATGAAATTTGATATGTACACAAGCTTTAGCCCAGTAAGGACTAAAATACCAGTTTCAAAAGTGTATATCGGTTATATAACCGTTAAAACCGTTATTTTGCCGTTATTTTTTATATATTGGTGGGTTTTAATGAAATTTTGTGTATAGAAAGGTTATCACACACAAATTGCACTTTAATGTAGTGTTTCAAAATCTGACCGTTAAAAACCGTTATTCTTGACATATTGTCCAATTTGGATGAAATTTGGTATGTACACAGGCTTTAGCCCAGTGAGGACTAAAATACCAGTTTCAAAAGTGTACATCGGTTAAATAACTGTTAAAACCGTTATTTTGCCTTTATTTCTTATCTTACAAAGCACTTGGCCGATTTATAAGCGGTTTGGAAAACTGGGAGTACGTTTATATGCCTCGCATCTTGTTTCAAGTTGAAATGCACTTTGCATGCACAACACAAACAAATTGATATACTTGAATGATATACACCCACGTTTCTCTTCACTTGTTGACCACAGTCCTTCGAATGAGACTATAAACCGAGGTTCCGTGTGTGAACGCACGCACATTTTGCACACACGTAAAATCCCATCACCAACTCGCAAGAGAAGGCCAGTTTGGCTGTTGGTATGGATGACACGTTACACATAGCTTGCACCTTCCCCGAAGTTGGAGCATGGCTGCCTTAATGGCAGGATAAAAAAACGGTCATACACACAAAAGTGTCAGAATCTTCAACTCGATGAAGGTGGACACTCAAAGAAAAAAAGACCCAACAGCTCAAAATTTACAAACCCCAAAATTTAAGTAGGTTACATTTCATTTTCTTTTCATGATGATTTTTCTGTTCTGAGGTGTGTCAAATCTCTTCAAATTGTAAATAGCCAGCCAGGGTCAACATAGGGCTTGCTGACGAATCTGCCAGACTTGAAGGGCTTCGGTTTGTATTCATGGAAAAGAAGCAGAAGAATGGAAAGAAAAGGACTGAGCTAGAAAGAATCAGTTGACTGGGAGAGGACGGATCAAGAGTGGGAGTGAGGGAAACGGGAGCGTGGAGCGGGAGCATGTGGTGCTCATTTTCACGGAGACTTGCAATGACCAATTACTTTCGGGGGAGGGGGGGGGGGGGGGGGGAGAAAGAGGTGATGTTTTTGTTCGTTGAACAATTGAATTACATAGGTGGGGGCAAAAAGATAACAGGCTACATTCTCGTTTGGTATAGAGAGTACATACGCCAAAATGTTCTGAGGTGAAGGGATGGGGTAGGTTAGGGTGGGGGGATGAGGGGATTAATTGTCACTGCCTTATAACCACAATGATGATACATTGCTGTGTTCTGTATCTATAAAATGACCTAATAAGATGAGTTAAGAGTTATTCCAGGTGCAGACCAACAGGAACGGGTTCTGTGCACAGTGTTTACTGTTGTTGAAGACAGTTTTAAAGAAAGAAAAAAATCTTTAATCGTTGTTTTCTGCAAAACATTCTTTAAGGTGCTTTTAGACTTTTTTGTTGTTGTTTAATCGGTGGGCTAGGACTCCCTCCACCTCCCCCCCCCCCCCTCCCCGCCCCACTTCCCGCATGTTACCATGTGCATAGTGTCAGGCGACTGGAATATAACGGATTCAATTACGAAATTTGGTTGTGTCTTTATAAGAATCTCTTATACGTGTTCTGAATACATTGAATCAAAAGTACTCGGCGTTCTCGGCAACATTCAGATCAATCATTCTGTGTAAATGATCGACACGCTCTTCGTGCCCTTGCACGCTATCGTCTGTTTACATACAGTCAGGCCACATGGTAGCCTTCAGAATGATGTCGTGGTGTGTGTGTGTGTGTGTGTGTGTGTGTGTGTGTGTGTGTGTGTGTGTGTGTGTGTACTGTGACAGCTAGTGTTGATCGCGAAACATCGATAACGGTCGCAGTGAATACAGTATGGACACACTGCATGTGCTAACAATCTAACCGGTCTGACCATCAATGCATGTATTTTGTTAATTGAAAAAGAGCTTTTGACAGATATCCTGGAAGGATGCGTTTCATAATGTTCAGCAGCAGCAGCAGTAGTAGTGGTAGTATTAGTAGTGGTAGTAGTAGTTGTTGTAGACCTATAGCGGATATTCTGTGCCTTTGATGAGTTTGTGTTGAGGTCGCCGGGTATCACTAGGCGAGTCCATACGGACTGTCATTTGGGCTGGACATTGTGGTGCCCTCCTCCAACTGCCAATTATTGTTACTAGTAGGTGGGGGCCGAAATAGCTCAGTTGGTAGAGCGCCGGACTCCTAATCCAAGGGTTGCGGGTTCGAATCTCCGCCGGGCCGTTTCGGTACAGGGGGATTTTTCCCTCGGAGTTAACATTGGTTTTGACTCCCTTTCCCATACAGTCCTTCGAATGAGACTATAAACCGAGGTTCCGTGTGTGAACGCACGCATAACATCTTGCACACACGTAAAATCCCATCACCAACGTTCGGAAGAGAAGGCCAGTTTGTATGAATAACACGTTACACATAGCATGCACCTTCCCCGAAGATGGAGTATGGCTGCCTTAATGGCGGGATAAAAAAAAAACACGGCCATACGCATAAAACTCCACTCCCTTTGTTGGGTAGATGGGACTAATACTTGCCTGTCCATATAGGGAGTGTCCGCAAGAGTATCAGCCTGCGTACGCAGAAGAAGAAGAAGTGGTGCTCTCTTCCAACTGCGCAATTATTGTTACTATAGTAGGTGGTGTTCTGAGTATGTTGGATCAGAATAGGGACGACTGAACGCCGCACTAAAGTGACTCGGTTAGCAGCAGCATAGTGTGTGCTCTGGTGGGTTGTGTCATGGTGAACTCTTCTTCTTCTTCTTCTTCTTCTTCTTCAGTGTTCCAGTATCGGGTAGTGTGTGAACTCGTTTCACCCTGTTGGGATACTCACACTATACTCGAGAGTATAGTCAGTTCACTCCGACTTCGTTGAGTGCAGAAATTTATGGGAAGAGGTTGTGGGGAAAAGATAGATAAAAGACATGGTAGACAGAAAAGACAGTAGACGACAGTACAGCAAAAGAAGGAGACAGAGTTACTGAGAGCGAAAGGAAAAGTGGACGTTACTGGCACAGAATGTCCAGAAGGAGGGGGGACTATTTGTACAAAAGATCCCCCGGTATCCCCTCCAAGATGTGGTTGTGAATAGGGAGTTGGAATGTGTGGCATGGGGATATTGTTGTTGTCGTACCCTGGCTCAAAGACTCCAGGGATCATCCAAACAGCCGAAATACTTGAACACTATGGTACAAAATTAATGAATCTTCTGGGGATGAGAAAATTATGTGTGCGACCGTTTTTGATTACCCCGCCACGTGGGCAGCCACACTCCGACTTCGGGGGATGATAATGCCACTGAAGTGGGATGGAAAATAGTGTAGCAGAAAAAAAAGGAAATATGACAGCATAGCTCGCATTTCTGTAGTTAGTAAATTCATCACTCTATGTGTCTGTCTTTTGTCAAGGAGTGGAAGCGAAGTAACGACACAAAATCCAGGAGAAAATAATCCAAATAGATCAAGATATTTGTTTAAAACTTCATGATGTATGATTGGTGGAGGGATGGAGGACTGAGGGGGTAGGGTGCAGGATGAAGAGGTGGATGAGGGTATTTAAAACACAGCTGTCATAATGAGGTGCCTGTCCGTGCTTTTGTCATGGCTCTCAGAATGTTGCCTCTCTCTGTGTCTGTCTTTCTGTCTCTCTCACCATGAATCATCTCATCTGTCTGTATGTCTGTCGCAGTCTTTCTATCTCCCTCTCTTCTTCTCTCTGTCTCCGTCTCTCTTTCACCTTGAACCATCTCAGATCTCTCTCTCTCTCTGTCCTTCTTCTTTTTCTTCTGTGTGTGTGTGTGTGTGTGTGTGTGTGTGTGAACTGGGACACATTCATATGTAATCCATGGAGACAGATCCTCTTTAAAACGAACCGATAGGTGCGGACCTACCCGTTTACTGTAAGATTAGATCGTAGGCAGACGCGCCTCATCAAAGATGTAGAGAAAAGAGGATCAGTATTGCGCCCCGTTTTTCCAGTTTCCCTCTGTCGGAGTCATGTTCGCTTGCGCAGGTCACTAACCACTTCCAGGCAAGAAATTTGTTCAACTGGCTAATGTGCCCTGTAGGATGACCAGGTATGCGAATTTTTTTTTTTTTTTTTTTTTGCTGTCCGAACCTCTGCGCCACCTCAGAGGCAGTGCACCCACACCACTCATTCTGACACCCCGTCCACAGCCACAGCCCAGTCGGCCCCGCTGCAGCCCCGGCACCCGCAATCCACAGGGAGCAGTCAATGTTAAGCTGTCAAGAGGCAACCAACTGGAGGAGACACTGCACTGCTGCCGAGTCACTTCGGTGGTGTTCAGTGGCACCTGTTCTGATCTAACATATTGCAGGACACCACCTACTAAGCCCCCTACTGACGACAATAATTGCTTAGTCGCGGAGCCGGCGTGAGTGAGCTCTCCCTCTGGAGGGCGCCACCACATCCGTCCAACGACAGCCCCCATGGACTCGCCGATACCGGTGACCCCAACGGAACCAAACCATGGCATGGAGAGGACATCGAAACTGAGGTCACCATGAGAGCAGGGCATGAAGGGCCATAGAATTTGAGACTTTTTTTTTTAAAATGCTGATCGATGAGAAGATGAGAACGAGGATGATTAAGATGATGTTACGGATTTCCATTTTGGTCTGAGACTACATGACAGGGCTGTACTCTACGCTTCCTTTCATAATATTGTTATAGGGTGCATACAGATGTAAATTTAACATCGTCCGTGCGTATAGCCACAAAACCGGAAGTCGTGGTCCGTGAAAGAACAAAAAGGATTGACGAACGGAAACGGCAATTTGAAGCCTGGCGTAGACCCGACGACATCGAAGAGGCTGCACGCAGTGTCTTAAGCGTTAGTAAGTTGAATGAGATTGTATACTTTGAAAAGTTTCTTTGATCGATCTTCAAATACTTTACCCTGTATGTTTGTACAAGTTGCAGTTTTGTGGGTGCGAACCTTTCAGTTTCAAGCTTTTCAGTTTCGGAAATGGCCATGTGCTAGCCTTGCTGCTCAAACTCCCTTTGTTTCAAGCCCTTCAGTTTTGAACTGCCACGTGCTAGCTTTGCTACACAAAACTCTCTTTGTTTTGAGATCATTACCATCTCTGTATTGGAAAGAAAATGTAAAATGTGTGAAACGTTCAGAATTACCCAGCCATCTGAAGGATTGTGTGGACTACTGTACTTGCAGATTTATTGTTGAAAGACTTTATGAGTAACATTTGACAAAAGTATCACTTTTGCCACCGGGCATGTCAGCAGATTTTGCAACATTGTTGTACATAGCTGACGTCAAAATTTTCCTGGCCCAGAGAAATTTGTCTAAAGGCGGTTCTTAACTAGAGCCTTAATTGATTTTCTGCCTATGTTCCAGTCAACCTTGAACATTGAAATTTTCTTTCTTTTTCATCCTTTCATTCTTGTGTATTTTGCATGTTGGAATAATGATTAGGGGGATACTTCAGCATAATTACAAAGTCACACCAAACAAGAATTCTTGTCCACAGGATCTTTTGAAGGTGGCTTTTGCCCTAAATTTAATATTCTAAATGGTTAGTCACAAAGGTGTACAGCCTCAGATTTAACCGATACATGGCTCAGTATGGTAATAACTGTGGTAAATAATTAAATTCTCTTTTTGTTAGTAGTGTTAGTAATTTCTGCTTGGGGAATTGGTCTAATCCTGTTTCAGAGGAGACCTAATTTTGTAAATTTCCTTTTGGGAAATTTTGATTTGGGGTTTCACCGTTTGTTGCAACTAATGCAAGGCATTCCATGATTAAATGATCATGAGAGAATCGAGCTAATTTTACCAACCACCACATTGAGGACCAGGTTGGAAAGTCATGGGGAAAAGGGGTGAGAACATTGAAATTGGCTTCAACTGTCTTAGATAAAATGGTGACTGAAGCCTTGACATTGTGGCAAAGTTGAAATTTTATTGTATGTTTGTTTGGCCTACTCACTGAGTGTTCTAATCCAGACTTTTGGAGAGAAAAAATCTCTCTCTCTCTCTCTCTCTCTCTCTCTCTCTCTCTCTTTCTCTTTGTGTTGATGTATAAGTTTAAAGTTTTGTGGTATGTGTGTTGAGTTGTGTACTGACAACTACTGCCTATTTAGGTTTGATAATTCTATTTGTTTGTTTTTTTGCCCTTGGTATGACAAATGACTATGTAAATTATAAATCCATAAATAAAGAAAATGAATTGGGTAGGTGTACGCAAGCCTAGTATCCATTGTAAAGTGTAGATTTTGACAACTATTGTCTCCTACATTTACTGTTTGTTAAGAAGCTGTTTTCTTTGCATGTGTCTATACAGGCTTGCTCCCTGCTGTGTGTGTTGTAGTGAAGATGAATAAACACCTATCACCTTCTAGTCGCTGAATTGTTCCATTGAGTGAATGAGCCACACGTTCCAACGAACCAACACCACTCGACCACTTGACTACACGTGGCGTCGCCGACAGGATTGGAACAAGAGTGACCCTACAACAACACACAGCAGGATGGAAGATGAACAGCCTAACTCCCGATGGTGGGCACCTCCGAAGCTGCCTCGCTACTCTGGAGACCCTGCTGACGGACCGGCGGAGGAGTTCATTGAGGAAGCACAACGCGTCCTCAAGGCCTATACTATGCCCGACAACATGGCGGTAGAATTCATCATCCGCCACCTCCATGGGAAAGCACGCTGCGAAATCCTGAGTGTGCCAGACGTAGAAAAAGATAAGTCCGACAAGGTGCTGAACATCATCAAGAGAGTGTTTGGGGACAGTAGGCCCTTGACAAGCCTGATGTCTACATTCCATGGAAAGCAGCAACACCCTGGGCAGACTGTTCTTGAATTCTCCCAAGGACTTCGTACACTAGCGGCGCAAATAAATTCCAGAAGAGCAGACAGTGTGCCCGACGAGATGTTGAGGGACAGATTTATCGAGGGACTTGCATCAGTACCTCTGAAACGGGAACTGAGGCGACAAGTGAGAGGGGACGCTACCACCACTTTCTCAACCACTAGAGAAGAGGCGCTGAGTGGGCAGAGAAGATGAAGACCCGTCAGAAAACCCCATCCAGTACCAGCACTTCATCCCTCCTAAACCCCCATCAGAACTGGAAGAGCTGAGGAAAGAAATAGCTGCCCTGAAAGATACTGTCAAGACAATGCATGTCACCATCACAGGGATGACAATGCCAAGACCCGGAGACAGCAGGCCATCCAACCCAGCTTCCAAGTGCTTCTACTGCGGCAAGCGGGGTCACATTGTGAGATTCTGCAGCAAGAAGAAACAAAATGAACAGCCGCAAAATCAAAGGGGGGGCGGGAAACTAGCTGCCTCTACTGCGTCCAGCCAAGCAGTGGGGGCAGACAACAAGGCTGCATATCCTGACCTGACTGGCCGATGCCCAAAAGCACAAGTCACCATTCAAGATCAGTACATCCTGTTGCCTGTGGTGACTAGCGCTGTAGTGGACGGACCACTGCCCCAAGAGGAAGACAGGCGAGAAAAGCTTTGTCCAGAGCGTGGATGTGGGAAGACTTTCACCAAACGGTCGAAGCTGAAGATTCACACCATGCAACACACAGGGGAGAGACCTTTTAAGTGTTCCAGAGATGGCTGTACCTCGGCTTTCACCACAGCCAGCAAGCTGAAGCGACACAGCGCCAAACACCTGAACCTACGCAAGTACAAATGTGACCAGTGTGACAAGAGCTTCACGGCCAGAAGCAGCCTGTACGTCCACCTCAACAAGCACAGGGAGGCGGACAAGAGGGTCTTCTACTGCCCCATTGACGGCTGCAGCCGCAAGTACACCACCAAGCCGTTACTGCGTGCCCACATCGTGCGGCACTACATGGAGGTGCCGGAGGAGGGGTGGTTCCCCGACAGGAGATCGCCCAGCTGCTCAGGGCTTGCAACTCCGATGACGCAGAGGGCAAAGACAGGTCGCAGGCGGGAGGTCAAGAGGAGGACGGCGGTCAGTTCAGGGAAGGAGGGGTGGAGATCACCAGGGACCAGCTGACCAACGCCACCGTCTCCCAGCTGCTGTCCATGCCCGTCACCATCAGCGTGGAGTCTTCCCAGCCTGCCTCAGAAACGGTCCCCACCACCGCGGCCATCATTCAGCCCACCATCAGTCTAGAATCCAGTCTGCATCGTCCCGGGTTGAAGAGCAGAAGTGGATGTGCTCACACTGACTTCCAGAGCAACCACCGTGTCAGTGGTCAGGCTCATCAGCGCTTGCAGCAACAGCAGCAGAAGCAGGAGGGGAAGATATTCACCACGCCTGACTCTTCACTGGCCGCTCTGTCCTTCCGTGATCCACAGACTGGCCTGACCTTTGTCCACACCCAGCTCTTGCAGGACGACCCGCCACAGATGGTGTATTACAATGGGGACACGCTGGGGCTGATGGTGGACACAGGCGACCTCCACCAGAGTGTTCTGGACATGGTGCCTTCCCACTTCCTTTTCTATCAGAAAACATGGCAGCGCCCTTTGTTGTCGCGTGTTTTACCGGGCGCTAGCGGGCACGCACATGTCAAGAGAGTTAAGGGAACCAAGTAATGGTTAGTTTATCAAGATAGGCGTACATGGACTTGTTGAAGGTAATAGTTTTGCTCTCACTTAATACAAAGAGATATCGAGTACCTGTTCACCCATAACAAATCCCATCAATGTTCTCCATACTATACTGACTGTACTTTGGGAGCTGAGGCTAACTATTAGTCTACTCCCAGTGTAAATTTTCTATCATTTGTTGCTAATGTTAACCTGTTTGGGTGGGTCGGAAACTAATTTCGACATTAGCAAAAGGATATCTTTGGGAGCAATGGGGACATTGCGTTCAAAAGCAAGGGGTGTGTGTTATAGGGTGCATACAGATGTAAATTTAACATCGTCCGTGCGTATAGCCACAAAACCGGAAGTCGTGGTCCGTGAAAGAACAAAAAGGATTGACGAACGGAAACGGCAATTTGAAGCCTGGCGTAGACCCGACGACATCGAAGAGGCTGCACGCAGTGTCTTAAGCGGTTAGTAAGTTGAATGAGATTGTATACTTTGAAAAGTTTCTTTGATCGATCTTCAAATACTTTACCCTGTATGTTTGTACAAGTTGCAGTTTTGTGGGTGCGAACCTTTCAGTTTCAAGCTTTTCAGTTTCGGAAATGGCCATGTGCTAGCCTTGCTGCTCAAACTCCCTTTGTTTCAAGCCCTTCAGTTTTGAACTGCCACGTGCTAGCTTTGCTACACAAACTCTCTTTGTTTTGAGATCATTACCATCTCTGTATTGGAAAGAAAATGTAAAATGTGTGAAACGTTCAGAATTACCCAGCCATCTGAAGGATTGTGTGGACTACTGTACTTGCAGATTTATTGTTGAAAGACTTTATGAGTAACATTTGACAAAAGTATCACTTTTGCCACCGGGCATGTCAGCAGATTTTGCAACATTGTTGTACATAGCTGACGTCAAAATTTTTCCCGGCCCAGAGAAATTTGTCTAAAGGCGGTTCTTAACTAGAGCCTTAATTGATTTTCTGCCTATGTTCCAGTCAACCTTGAACATTGAAATTTTCTTTCTTTTTCATCCTTTCATTCTTGTGTATTTTGCATGTTGGAATAATGATTAGGGGGATACTTCAGCATAATTACAAAGTCACACCAAACAAGAATTCTTGTCCACAGGATCTTTTGAAGGTGGCTTTTGCCCTAAATTTAATATTCTAAATGGTTAGTCACAAAGGTGTACAGCCTCAGATTTAACCGATACATGGCTCAGTATGGTAATAACTGTGGTAAATAATTAAATTCTCTTTTTGTTAGTAGTGTTAGTAATTTCTGCTTGGGGAATTGGTCTAATCCTGTTTCAGAGGAGACCTAATTTTGTAAATTTCCTTTTGGGAAATTTTGATTTGGGGTTTCACCGTTTGTTGCAACTAATGCAAGGCATTCCATGATTAAATGATCATGAGAGAATCGAGCTAATTTTACCAACCACCACATTGAGGACCAGGTTGGAAAGTCATGGGGAAAAGGGGTGAGAACATTGAAATTGGCTTCAACTGTCTTAGATAAAATGGTGACTGAAGCCTTGACATTGTGGCAAAGTTGAAATTTTATTGTATGTTTGTTTGGCCTACTCACTGAGTGTTCTAATCCAGACTTTTGGAGAGAAAAAATCTCTCTCTCTCTCTCTCTCTCTCTCTCTCTCTCTCTCTTTCTCTTTGTGTTGATGTATAAGTTTAAAGTTTTGTGGTATGTGTGTTGAGTTGTGTACTGACAACTACTGCCTATTTAGGTTTGATAATTCTATTTTGTTTGTTTTTTTGCCCTTGGTATGACAAATGACTATGTAAATTATAAATCCATAAATAAAGAAAATGAATTGGGTAGGTGTACGCAAGCCTAGTATCCATTGTAAAGTGTAGATTTTGACAACTATTGTCTCCTACATTTACTGTTTGTTAAGAAGCTGTTTTCTTTGCATGTGTCTATACAGGCTTGCTCCCTGCTGTGTGTGTTGTAGTGAAGATGAATAAACACCTATCACCTTCTAGTCGCTGAATTGTTCCATTGAGTGAATGAGCCACACGTTCCAACGAACCAACACCACTCGACCACTTGACTACAATATATACCGGCGTCAACCAGGCCTGAGAGATACAGGCACCTGCAGTGCTGGTCAGGAAATTTGAGCAACACTCTCAGAAACGCATCCATTTAGTGGATGAAACTCGACTGTGTGGTCCCAGTCTTCCCAACTGAGTCCGGAGCAAACTCAACTCTAGGTAGGAGCCGGTCGGGGCAGAAAAACCCACATAACTCTGATGGGATTCGAACCCACGACCTCCCAGCCGGGAGTCTGTGATGCTAACCACTTCACCATGGCGGCTGGTGGTATGCGAATTTCTTGTCCACTACCCAGCGAGGTCGGCGCACTGCCTGAATGTAGGCTTTGGCTTCAGTGAACCATCGTGTATGTGCGCTTCAAACTTAATTGACAGTTTTACACTTCCAGCTGCAAAGTGTGTGTACAGATAGACAGCCCACGAACAGGAGGTAGATTCAAAACCAATCGGACCAACAGGAAATGGTGAATGCCCTTTATGTACATGATGGAACTCGTAACGCAACGATACTGATCTTATCCCCTCTACATCTTTGGTCTTACCCGGAAAACATACGCTGCCTTGTGGTCTAATGTGGAGATTCTGTCTTGGGAAGTCCAGGGCGTCGTCAACCCTTGTTGTTACAGCTGCCACATCAGTGGTCATGCTACTTGAAGGCTTTGCTATCACGCCAAAATATTGAACGTTGATGATTTCCTGTCCTACTAATTCCCACTTCAGCAACATTCAGTAGTGTGATGTTGCGTATAGCGAGTCCAGTTATACGACATCCCAATAAAGAAAGATCACGTCCTAGAGACAGACCAGTTCATCACTTGATCATGTCTCTCCAGACAACAGGTAGGTGATAAGATCTCTCTCATACATAACATCCTCTCTCTCTTTCCCACGTGTGTGTGTGTGTGTGTGTGTGTGTGTGCACGCGCGTGCATAGGGTTGCCAGTTAACTCGCTTCTCCTTTCCTATTCACTCACACACACACACACACAAACACACACTCGTGCGCGCATGCACACATGGACTCACTGTGTACAAACAACAACACACACACACACACATACACGGAACTCAACATGGTACTGGATGTTTCTGTGATGGGATGTAACTAGTGTAGAAGTCTAAGTGGACACCCGGTTTCATTGGACTCACCGAGACTGGACGTGATCGCTCTTCTGAAGTGGGATACTAACAGGAGAAGGAGACCGACATTGGTTTACACAGACAGACCTAGACCCGAACATACTGACACATAAGTCATGGCATATCCTGTGTGTACTGTCACCATTTTCTGTTTCATAATCAGCTAATCGTTCGACTTTGTTTTAATCAGTTGTACATTTGAAACGATGCAAGACTCTAAATTTCCGCGCGTCTTGGTCGGTTTTGTTTGGTCTTGGTTGGTTTCGTGAAATAGTCTGTCCTCAAGGACTGAAAGTTAGGTAGATTACTCTTAGTGTGGCTCTTTGTTCTCTTGCCACTTAGCACGAGTCTTTCTCCTTCTTCCCCCCCCCCCCCCCTAACGCTTTTTCAGCCGCATGTCTGTCCACTAGTCCTGATTACTGGCTAGTTTCTTATTTTAGTTGGCCTATACTAAGATATCCAGGCACGCATCTGAAGGTTTTTTTCTCTCCTTTTTTCATACTTTAGTTGGCCTATGCCAAAATATTCTGGCAATATCTGAAGGATTACTTAAAAAAAAACATTTTCTTTTATTTCTTCCTTTTTTTTATAGGCAGGGTAGTCAGTTCTTCTGTTTTGGACAGCTGTCTCAGTAGTAGCTTGCAATGAGGCTGGACTCGCTAACCTATAGACCGAGTCCTCCCAGGATGACAGGCAGTAAGTTGGTTTGGTAGCATAGACGGCTCACCTGAGGTCTTTTTCAAGATGTCTTCTCTGAGCTTGACCTGTGTTGTCTTAAAATTGCTTTCCAACATATCTTCATTCTTTAAATTATCTTTTAAGTAGAAGATAGGGTTGAACAGTGCGGGCTTTGGCCCCCTACTGAGGACAAACTTTGGTTCCGAGTCCTCTCTGTTTATTGATGACTTTACTGTTGACCATTTAGTCCGTTTTGAAACCAGCATCCACAACGCCTTCATCAACAAACAACATGTGGTCGCAATATTTTTCGATCTGGATTTGGCCTGTGATACCTCTTGGAAATCTCGAATTCTTATGGATCTTCATATACAAGGTTTTCGGGGTTATCTGCCTGTTTTTCTTAAAAAAACTTTTTGGCTGACCGACTGTTCCAAGTCTGTGTTGGCACTATGCTGTCCGACATCCATGAGCAGGAGTTGGGTGTACCCCAAGGGAGTATTCTTTGTCCTGCTCTCCTCAGTATCAAAATTAACGAGACTGTCAAGTCTGTAAACTTTGGTTCCGAGTCCTCTCTGTTTATTGATGACTTTACACTCCATGAAGTTGGAGCCACCTATGCCAGGGTACAGCGTCGACTCCAAATTTGTGTGTGTGGAGGGAGGGAGGGAGAGAGAGAGAGAGAAGAGAGAGAGAGAGAGAGAGAGAGATTTTTTGCTGTCCCATCTTCTGTGACATCTCAGTGGCACTGCACCCATGCCACTCTTTCCAACTCCTTGTCCACATCCACAGCCCAGCCTGATCGCACAATCCCGGCACTGGCAATCCACAGGGATCAGTCAATGTCAGGTCGTCATATGGCAACTCACGTGAGGAGACACTGCAATGATGCCAAGTCACTTTGGTGGTGTTCAGTGGTGCCTTTTCTGATCCAACATAAGCAGGACACCACATACTTGGCCCCCTACTGAGGACAATAATTGCTTAGCTGTGGAGGCAGCGTGAGTGAGCTCCCCCTCCAGAGGGTGCCACCTTGTCCATCCAATGACAGTTCTATGAATTTGCCGATACCTGTGACTCCGACAGAATCAAACTAACTACGGCATTAGACATGGTAAGGTACTCAAAACAGGTCACCATGAGAGCTGAGAATGAAGGGTAACAGAACTTGAGCTTTTGTTGTTGTTGTTGTTGTTGTTGTACCCTGGCTCAAAGACTCCAGGGAACATCCGAAGTACTTGAACACTATGGTACAAATGCATCAGCTGAGGATGAGAAAATTACGTGTGTGTGACCGTTTTTGATCACCCCGCCACGTGGGCAGCCACACTCCGACTTCGGGGATTTGAGCTTTTTACTTGGCTGATTGATTTGGATGAAGATGATGCTACGGAATTACACTGAGGTCTGAGACTGCATGACAGGCTGTACTCCATGCTTCCTTTCATAATATATTCCGACGTCAACCAGGCCCAAGAGATACAGACACCTGCAGCGTTGGTCAGGAATTTGAGCAACACTCTCAGAGATGCACCCATTAATTGAATGAAACTCCACTGTGTGTCCCAGTCTTCCCAACTGAGCCCATAGCAAACCCAACTCTGGGAAGGAGCCGGTCGGGGCAGAAAAATCCGACAAATAAATGGCTCTGATGGGAAACGAATCTACAACCTCCCAGCCGGAGTCTGCGATGCTAACAACATCGCCACAGCGGCTACCATATTTTTGCATTTTTTTTATTAGGCCAGACATGGTCATAAACCTAGACAATGAAGGCAAAAATGGTGATGGAAAATGACTGGCAAGATTGATGAAATGGAAATTTAGGACATGCTGTCATGTTGCATTCTCTTTACTGGTAGGCCTACAATTTAACATGAGTTTGATGCCTACTGAACTGACATGCATACTTTGTATGGTGCAGAAATGGCCAGAAAAAAGAATAACCAGGAAGACATTTCTGTGTTAACTTTTTATTTGAGTATGAGGGGGCATGTACACATGCAATGAGCTGAAAAAAAAATCCCTGCATGGACTATGTGTATGAAAAGTGTGTGCGAGTGCATGAATGCATTTGTGTATGTGTGTGTGTGTGTGTGTGTGTGTGTGTGTGTGAATGATGTCTTGGTATGTGTATAACGGGAAAGCGACAGATTAAAAAGTGAATGGTGAAGAAAAACAGAGCTATGGATTGAGATAAGGAAGATATGTGATTAGTGACTATAGAAACTGGTCAACAGAAACTAAAGGAAAAAAACAAAGACACTGAAAGGAAAAACAGTGACACCAATCAACCAACAAGCAAAATCAATGAATAGAAACTGAGACACATGATGTAGAAATAGGGGCACAGAGCTGGGCTGCCTCCATCAAGAATGAATATAGATCTGTGGGACACATGAAAGACAAATCAGTTGGAAAATGATGAGAGACTGAGAAAATCAACTGTGTTTCATTCCTTTAGGAAAGATCCAAATCAAATTGTTTCTTTATTCTTTCATACCTTTATTTCAACTGGCAGAAACCACTCTGAGATGGGCTTGACAGCTAATGAGACTTTTACGATTTATTTCTGCAGAACATTTATTCCAGTCACAAATGCCAGAAAAGCATCTTACTTTATTTGCATAAAGGATGTCTCCCTGGATAAACAAGTTTTACGAAATCAAACAATATGCATACAAGAAAAGACTTCTACTTAGCCTGCTCTCTCTCACACACACATGTTCACACACTGTTTCAAAGGTTGCATGTGAGTAAAAGTACTATGAGAAGTACAGTTGAAGCTGCCTTTAACGAATTGCTGGGACACTCAAAAGTGCTTCATTATATCTGGCTTTTGTTACAACCAGACGCGCCGATAATCACAAATTTCTATCTGGTTGCTTCGTTATATCCGGCGTGAAGTGTTTCCCCGACTGGTGAGTTGATTTTAACGTGGTGACAGCCCTGATGTGGCCCTTTGCGGTCGGCTGGGCTATAAGCAACATTATCTTATCTTAAGTGTTTCCCCTCTCTCTCTGTCTCTCTCTCTCCACACACACACACACACACACACACAACCACACGCACACACATGCGCACCCGCATATGGGCGGTAATCCTGCTCGTTTCCTGAGCTGTTATTTACTTTAATGAAAATGATCTTCAAAAAATGTCTCCAAAATGTGACTGTCAATTAATGTAAACCGATCACATAGGCCTACATTGCAATTTGAAAAAATAGAAACCGATAACAGGTAAAAACAGGCAAATAAAATTCACTGTATAATTCTGAAGACTTCAGAAAAGAATGTCAGAAGGAATTACACAGCGCCATGATTTGAAGGTGGGAGGAGGAAAGATGGGGAGGGGAGGGGGGGTCTGCACTGTTCGTTTACCGTTTCACATTGTTAGGACATTGGAGTATGCACTGGTATGGAAATAAACTCTAAAGTAATTGATTTTAAAATACATGCACTCTGCCATACTGGAGAACAATTTTTTTGTGCTTGTCAAAGCTTAACAAGAAATCACAATAAGCAGAATAAGAGCCTCAATTAGGTCATCAAGAGACAATGATTGATTTACTTTTCTCCATCATTACAGCGAAAGTCAAAGATGTGTCATTATGTGTTTGTGTATACAATCAAGTTTTCTTTATTATTAGCAGTACACACTAGATCACCCATATACAAATTTTTAAATGTAATTAATAGCAAACCGCCAAGAAAACATAGACAAACGAATCACAAGACAAAACATGACGCGTTTTGACCTCCTAGGTCTTCTTCAGGCAAGATACATAACACTCAGGACAACGAAAATGAACGAGCCGAAAGAAGTATACAGCATCACAAGTGCACACACTGATGACGTAAACAGAAATACAATACAACGAAGGGTAGCAGTCTGTATGAATCAAAGTTAGATCTAGTTGCAAAGTGACGCGACTGCAGGCGAAAATTTTTTTAATGTGGTTAATAGCGAACAGCCAAGAAAACAGACACACGCACGCACACACACACACACACACACACTTGAGAGATGCGCTTGTGGAGCAGTCGACAGTTTCAATACTCTGCATTTTCTTTTTAATTGTTCCTATTTTAACTCATCTCTCTCCAACTTCCGACAAAAAGATTCCCCATGCATTTTCCAGAATCTTCACGCCTTTTTTTACATTTGTAAATTCGCTGATGTTAAGACCAGTTGGCTTGTTTGTGTAAATATTTTCAGGTTGTTGTTTTTTATTTTATTTTATTTTATTTTTAAAAATTTATCTTTTAAATTGTTACATTTAGAACAGTATTTTCATTTCAATTGTCAAAGTCGCACACACACTCACGCACGCATGCACACACACACATACACACACACACACACACACTCGTGCGTAGGCCTATACTAGCACTTTGCATACACTATTTCCATTTCTCTCATCCACTCATTTCTGCATTATTTTGTCTGATGTCACTTAAAGTGAACAGACGTTAAATTGAAGAACTAACTAACTAACACGCACTCGCACACACCAGACACACTCTCTCTGTGTCTGAAATCAACAAGAGTGGCATGAGATGGATTAAGACACGTCAGTCTGTAGACCCTTCCCCCTTTACAAAGCGTGTCTTAGACTCCCTCATTCACATTTTGCTGCAGTACTGATGGTAGTCATCTGTTATAATTATGTAGGATGTGAGTGTGTGAGAATACTTGTATACAGTATAGGTATGGATTATGTGTGTGCGTGGGTGTAAGCGTGTGTGTTCTTCAATTTAATGTCTACTCATCCACATTTTTTTTCTTATCCCTATGCACTCCACTCATATTGGGCATCGTTTGTATTGATGCCTGGAAAGGGCTATTTTTGCTCACATTGACACACATGCACCCACCACCAAGCACCTGTCATTCTTGCTCACATTGACACACATGCACCCACCACCAAGCACCTGTCATTCTTGAAGAGTTTATTTCCATGACTACATGACTTGGAGCAAAATTCCATTATCTTCCAGTCCATGAAAGCAATTTTTTACTTCCAAATTCCAAGAATTTCCACAACTTCCATTGCTTTAACGGACCTTGCCTGCATGTGGTGAGCTACTTCTCTGAAGACCTTCTTCTGTCCATTTCTCCCTAGTGTTTCTCTCTACCACTATTCTCTCTCACACCCCTACATACATCTTTTCAAAATCTGTAAGCTGGCAAATATAGCACAGCACAATATGGTTCCTTGTTACAAATTTATCAAGGTGTGCTAAGCCATTTTGCTGACCAGTCAAACGTGCCTTCTGCATTATCATGATCATCAGACTGGCCTTCAAAATGAAGAATAATTATTGCCTAATTCAACTGTATGAAGCTTATCATTTATTCTGCTGGATAGCTTTGCTGTAACAGATTTACAACAGCAAAAACGAAACAAAACAAACAGTTTCTTTTAAGCAGTGTACTTTCACACTGGTATTAAGGTTTTTGACAATAGTATGCTTTATATTAAAAATCAAAAGAGCTTGGTTCAAAAACCGAATGGTTACTCATGATTAATGATAAACAGCTTGCCTCCAATTCAAAAATATTTGAATGTACAAACGATGAATTCGGTCTTCACTAACACAACATGGATCATTGGATGACATCCAGTATCAACAAATTCTGATTGGTTTGCTTGAGGCAACACCTAGCCACACAAAAATGGTGTCAGCAGTCTGTGTTTTGATGTCTTCTTATGACAGCACATATTCATATTTGCATTTATGAACAAGAATGCATGCACACATGCGAGCACAATTTACAAAAAATACATCTTTACACATGCTCATCACTATATACAAAGAATATACATTGATTTTCTTCTTTCATTTGATATTTTCTTTTTTTGTGTGTGTGTTTCTTAACACTACTGATTGGTATGCTTATGCTCAGTTCATCAGGTTTTCAATTTTTTTTAATGTACTTTTCTTTTCTTATCAACTCATATATACACTTTCTCTCTCTGACAACAATGTAAAAAAAAAAAAAGCAACTCTCGCTTACCCTCCTCCCTTTCCCCCTACTCCTCTCTTTCCCCACCTCCACCCCAAATATAAATCTTTGCTTTTAACAAAACATGCAGCTGTGAGAAAAAATCACATAATAATTATTCTAAGCAGGAGTCGCACCCTCTGAGGATGAGCCTACATCTGTCAACGCACCCTCTGAGGATGAGCCTACGTCTGTCAAAGACCTCAGGATTTCCTGTAATCTGTCTCTTCGTGATGTGAGAGGCATTGTTGGACTCCTCCAAAAGTGAATGTCATTTCCATAGGCAGTATAACGCTTACCCCCTTCCGAACCTAACAAGGCTCGAAGGGCCACATTTCGCTGCAGTTGTTTGTTGTAAAATTCGACTCCCCCTTCGGCATAGGATGGGCCCAGGTCAGCGGCCTGCTTGTCAACTTTTTTGTCTCTGTACCAGTTGTAACTGTCCGAGGCAAAGCAGTACAAAGTAGCACCAAATCCTGCAAACAAACTGTAGACCACTGCCCGGACGCCATCGGTAACCTACGCGATATACCATACACTGTGTTAGCTGCAAAACCCATCCAGTAAGCGGTAAAACAAGACACGGCCACAAGCCCAGCCTTCACGTACATGTGAAAAGTATGAACGTAGAACAGTTCTCGCGCTATGGCAAACTGGCGTGCTTTCTCACTCAGGACGAGAGAATCGGACAACCTTTTCCCGGGCTCAGAACGCCAGTCGATGTTTGTGTTGTTCAAGGTGATCTTCTCCGTCTCCACGTCCAGAGTACTTCTGTACTTGAAGTTGATTGGCGTGCCAATGATGGCTCCCTGCCGTGTGAACGTAGATCCGCGGTGAATGATGTCCTGACCGTAGGCTGTGAAGAACTCCACCCCAGCTTCACTGGTGGGATCCCACAGCACTTTGTCAAATACCTGCGAAACAAAAAAGTGTAGAGACGCAGACACTTAAGGAGCACAAGCAGAGTAATGCCATATGATTGTGTGAATGGAAGAGTGAAGCTCAGCTGCTCGACTCTATGAATACGTAGTTTTCAGTATCCACATATGTATGCATGTATACATGTGCACTTTAGTGTGTGTGTGTGTGTGTGTGTGTGTGTGTGTGTGTGTGTGTGTGTGTGTGTGTGTGAGTGTACATGTACATGTGTGTGTGTATGTGTCTGTGCATGTATATGTCAGGAGGTAGCTCTGATTATTTTACATTTGCTGACAGATGGTAATGCAATTCATGTTGTTTATTGCCAAACTAACCACAAAGAGCTGACAGTGAAAGTCTTAATCAGTTATATAATCATCACACACTGTAAGTTTACCAAACTAAATCCCACCAAGACTCCATGTCCAACCAGCCGTGAAGTGGTTAGCATTGCAGACTCCCAGCTGGGAGGTCGTAGGTTCAATTCCCATCAGAGCCATGTCAGATTTTTCTGTCCCGACCCGCTCCTACCCAGAGCTGAGTTCAATATTGGCTCAGTTGGGAAGACTGGGACCACACAGTCCAGTTTCAATCCACTTAATAGAAGCACCTCTGAGTGCTGTTTTAATTTTCTGACCAACACTGCAGGTGTCTGTAACTCTCAGGCCTAGTTGACCGTGGGATATACTATGAAATTAAGCATAGAGTACAGTCCTGTCATGCAGCCTCATACCGGAATAGAAATCCATAGCTTCATCTTCATCATCCTCGTTCTCATCGAACAGCATGAAAGAAAAGTCTAAAATTCTGTGGCCCTTCATGCCCTGCTCTCATGCTGACCTCAGTTTCAATGTCATCCCCGCGACTGTGGCCTTGGTTTGGTTCCCTTTGGGGTCAACAGTATCAGCAAATTAATGTGGGCTGTCATTGGACAGATATAGTGGTGCCCTCCAGAGGAGAGCTCACTTACGCTGGCTCCGTGAGTAAGCAATTATTGTCATAAGCAGGGGCTGAGTAGGAGATGTCCTGCATATGTTGGATCAGAACAGGCACCACTGAACACCACTGAAGTGACTCGGCAGCAGTAAGTGTCTCCTCCGCTGGGTTGCCTCTTGACAACTTGACATTGACTGTTCCCTGTGGTTTGCCAGTGCCGGGGCTGTGGTGGGCCAGGCCAGACTGTGGCTGTGGACAGGGGCTCAGAATGAGCGGCGTGGGTGCAATGCCACTGAGGCGGCACAGAAGATGGGACAGAAAAAAGAGACTCCACATCCATGACTGTCTCATGGAGTACAATGGAAAGTGAATGCCACAAATAAAAAGTCCTGGTGGACAATGCAAACAACTGACTGGACAATGAGAGTAAATGTGGAGATCCCAAAAGCTCAAAGCATCTGCCACAGCAGCAGTGTGATCTTTGGTCTCAGATGTCCAGTGAAGAACCATACTGAGGCAACCTGCATGACTTGCTACTTTCTTCATCTGTGTTTTGGACAGAATGCTGAAAACCAAATGGAAATGATAGAGGAAAAAAAATGACAAGAAATGTGAAATTCAAAATAAAACATGCTAACGCCCATGCTTAAAGAATAGATGAATAAAGCTGTTGTGCTGGTTTCCCCCCCCCCCGAGATGTGCAAAAATATTGTCATCCTGTACTAGGGTACCTAGTGCCAATTTCGCCCACTATACAAAATCGCTCACTTTCACCAGTGCCTTTACAAAAACTACAATCCTCACTCCCCTATGAACCAAATCGACTCATCCATGCTCTCAAATGTTTAAGGAATGCCCAATGATCCAGAAACCACCGCTAAAAATATCCATGACTGAAAATAGAATTCCGGGACTGGCGCGAAATGAGCATTGCGTCATCTACTGTTGCGTAACCACGCTTGCCACACAGTTTCAGGAATTTTGTTGCAACCTGCACTTCAACTTTATCATGTAAGTACCGTGATTGAGAATGAATGTTTCACTTTTGTATTGTTAGTGGTATCATATATGAATTGTAGTTTATTTTAAACATGTCACTGTTAAAAAAAAGTTCAGATAGTAAGGAATAAATCACCTTTTTGTAGTGGGCGAAATTGTATACACCTATATGGTTCATTGTGTACAATTTCGCTTACGTCACAATCTGTCTCGACAGACTGCTTGCTACATGTTTTGTTTCGGGTTGTCTGTTCATAACTTTACAGGCGGTCCTTTTCTTGTTGTGGTTTCAGGTTGATTTTCATTTTCAAGTTCAAGTTTTCAAGTTCAAGTTTTGAAGATTATAAAGTTTGAAATGTATAACACCTTGTTGCTTTGTGTGTGTGTGTGTGTGTGTGTGTGTGTGTGTGTGTGTGTGTGTGTTGTGTGTGTGTGTGTGTGTGTGTGGGTGTGTGTGTGTGAGTGTATGTGTGAGTGATATAAGAGTGCGTGTATGTACATACAGTGGGTCAGAATGCACCACTTTCTCCTGTATAACAACAAATCAACTATCAAACACATTGCCTGGATCTTCAGATCTTAAAGAATCACAGATTAACAAGAATTATCGGCAAAATAAACTGGTTTGTTCTTCATTGCTACACAAATGCAGCATTTAGACCAAGCAGGCAACAGAGAGCGAAATTGAAACATGAAATGAGCGAAATTGTATGGGGGTAAGCGAATTTGCACCAACACCGGTGTGGTAGGCTATAACCCTTTCCTGATGAATATTCATGAGTTGACACACTGCAGAGCGTCTGAAACGCCTGCTGATTGGTCAGTGTTGCTGGAAAGCCACCACCAACGCACGCAGGCAGAGTGTTCTAAGCACAGTAACCTCGAATCTGTGTGACCGAGTTAAAGTGAGCGAAATTGGAACTAGGTACCCTAAATGTGTAATATAATTTTGCACACCATCAGCATGGGTCTCAGGAATCCATGTTTCTTGTACAGGAGTAACGCTTTGCCATACGTGGCATGCTTCAGTGACCTAATTTTTTTTCTTCTTCTGAAGGAATGAAGTCTTTCTGTGCTTTTGTTTTTTGTTTACTCCTCCTTTGACAAAACAAACAATTTTAAGTACAGATGCAGGGGCATGGTTTATTGACACAGTTATAAAAATTTGTGGAAATAGTTTAAAAACTGAGGTTCATTTAATACCTTTGAGATTCAGTGAAGGGTTTAAACAATTCATTTTCGAATGCATAAAAGTCTGCTATAAACAGTAAACAAGTAGGGTAACTTTTGCTCCCATAAGAAAACCTAACACAGAGTAACTTTTATTCAAGATTGGCATAGCCTTATAAACTTGGATTAAGTCAGACAAATACAAAGACGGACAACCTAATAGTGGGGAAAAACAAGCGCAGGCCACTAGTGAAGAGTATTCATATCTATAATGTACTTTCTTAATTTCATGTTTCATTTTCTTCATTTTCAACCCCCCCCCCCCCCCCCCCCCCCTCCCAAGTCCAAATCTTTGCCAAGTCATTACTATGATGACAGAGGAGTTGTTGGTCTGCGATTGTTTTTCCCCCACTATTAGATTGTTTGTCTTTGTATTTGTCTGACTTAATTCAAGTTTAAAAGGCTGTGCCAGTCTTGAATAAAAGTTACTCTGTGTTAGGTTTTCTTATGGGAGCAAAAGTAACCCTACTTGTTTACTGTTTATTTTTACTGTTCCCTGCCTCATTTTATTTTCAATTTCATAAAAGTCTGCTGTTAAACACATCTTATTCAGTGTAATGCTTACTTTTCTTGTGGTGTTAGTTTTTCATTACCGATAACAAAGTGTTCATGAATCGAGATGATTTAATTCTAAACTCACAGCTTGAAAACAATTACAACGTAATCAAGGATGCCAAGCTTACAAACCTGTTGTGCAAAGCGTTTTGACTCGTCATCTACAGGTTCTGGTTCTCCATCTCTGTACATCTGCAGCATGTTTTTCATGCGAGGACTCCCCAAACATGAGGGTAGAGAGCAAGTCCACTCAGGCCAAGACCGCCCACTCCTGCCACAAACTGCATGTGCTTCTGCATTCCTCTAATGGCTTCTCGTAGGATAGCCTGCACATAGTGTTAGATGCTACAAGTACAACAATCAAATGAGGAAATTGAAACATATTTACATGAATACTTACCTAGTGTATATTTGTGTTCATACACAAGGAAGAAATTTTGTTTAACGTCCCATTATGCATACACATAAAAACGTCTAATTAATAATTTCTGATTAGAATGAATAAAATGGGGTGGGACAGGAATGGGAAAGTGTTGGATCAATTTAAGGGATTGTGTAATTTATAATAACAAAAAAACAACAACTGATAATGAATCTAAAAAGTAAAAAACACTTACATTCCTAGTTCTTTACCCCCCCCCCCCCCCCCCCCCCCCCCCCCCCGAAGATTATGTAATTTATAGGCAAATTTACATGAATCATGATCTCGTACACCATATTTACAGGGTACAAACTCTATGTTCAGTATTTTTTTTTCTCAGTATGTACTTCGTAAATCATTTTCATTTATGCCAGTTTTGATCACCGTTATTAACATAAAAGTATCTGTGAAGAAATGGTGTTGTGTGTGTATGCATACACATGGATGCAAAGGCCCATGTAGGTTAATGTGCATCATACAATAACATGGACACATGAAGTGAAGGTAATTATTGTGGCTTAATGTTCTATTATTTTCAAGAGTCTGCGAAATATTGCAGACTTTACAAAAGATTTTTTTTACCATTTCTTTCACAGATTCTTTATCTTAAATACTCTGAATAAACCTTACCATTTTGGAAGGAGTGTGAAAAATAGTACCAAACAAATAAAGAACCCTGTGTGTCTTAATAAAAAAAATGTTTTCAATCTTTATACCTTTGTTAGAGATAAAGACTTTTCCCAACTTTTTTTTTTGCTTAACTGGTTCATTAACTCCTTAGTATGTGCAGTAACCCACCATAGCCAATAAAATACACTTTTGAAAAGTGTAAATTTTATACCAAAAGAAATCCATTCGCTGGTACTTCAACTCTCATGTACATCTGTCTATCTGGTACTAAATCACACACACAGTGACACACACACACACAAACACCTCTATCCATCTCATACACACACGTGTGTGTGTGTGTGTGTGTGTGTGTGTGTGCGTTACGTGTGTGTTTGTGTGGGGTATGCATGCATACATGTGTGTATGTGGTGATGTAATGAAAATAGCGCGCTGGTGACCTACTCGTTTTTGAGTGAACCAAATATTTAGGAAGAAGAAGAAGAATGAAAAGTCCACACAGCCAGATGATCATACATTTATCATGGCCACAGTTTTGAGTTCTCACATGACAATAGAATCATCAGCACCAGGTTTTGCCTGCACAATGCTGATCAGACTGCAGAAAGCATACAACAACTGGCTTAGGTAGAGGAGTTTTGAAGAGAGAGAGAGAGAGAGAGAGAGAGCTGAGAGGGCAGAAAAGAGGGGGGGGGGGGGGTGTACATGATATAGGAACTGGGAAGTGCAGGGTTGGGAGTGGGAAAGTGCTAGCAGAACTACATTCTTTTATTGATACCACCACCATTTGTCTTCTCAACACTCAATCACACTCATGACCTGACATAGCTACGAAAATATGTACCCTGATAACTGCACCCCCTTTCACTCAGGACACCACCTACTAAGCCCCCCCCCCCCCCCCCCCCCCCCCCCCCCCCCCCCCCGGACAACAATCACTGCTCAGTCACGGAGTCAGAGCGAGTATGTCAGAGTATTCCTCTGGAGGGTGTCACCAACACCTCTGTCAAATGCACATCGTTGATATTGGCTATATCTCGATACAAACTCACCAAGGACATAGACGTGGAGAGGAAATACATGTACATGCTCATAGCAAAGTGAGCAGACAAGTTCACTGTTCTGTTAACATTAACACAAATCTATTCATAACAGTGAAAAAAAAAAAAGAAGCAAAAACGCTGTGGCAGTTAACTGTACTTTTAACCCGAACGAAGTAGGATTGTCAACAGAAAATAATACTGCATCAAGTACCATTCTGTTTTGTTTGAAAGCACTTGGAGCCTTCCTGCCAACTTCTCCTCAGTCTGCCCTCGTTACTTCTAAGGACGCAGCCATATTAAACTCCTCACTTTCCGGATCCGGTTCTATTCCTAATATGGAAACCTTCGTAATTGTTCGTGTAACAAGATCAATTCCGAAAGCAGTCGGTCAACACAGGAAGAGACCGAGTAGTGAGATCATCGTCTCAACTTCGAAATGCACAAATGGATTTTAAAGCCCGTTTTCCACACCGAACGGTTGTTTCGAGCATTGAACTATTGACTTCTTTGCCTTCTGCTCACTGTGAAACAGCTTAGGGATGGCAGCATTTTTCAGGTTTCTGAGCAAGCGACGTTCTCGTCGCACTCAGCATAGGACTGAAATAGGGCAAGCCCTCGACAAGAAAAAGAATGTGTTAACTTGTACAATAATGTTATTGGACGGGACGGACCTGACAGTGGACGTACCGGTATGTTGCTTTTGTCACTCTACTGTTATGTTTGGTTTTTAGAACAGGTGATTTGAGAAGTCCTGCATCTTGTTCATTTTACTTTATTAAGATGTGATCAACTTGCGCGCTGTTTAGGAAGAAGAACTTCTTGACATTGAAGTAATACTTGTTACAGTGCTAGTGTTACTATTGTTTGTTAACAGGCAAATACTCGCAGGCTGAAGTTGGGTCATTTAATGTAAAAATATTGTATGTTTTTTTTTCTCTCAAGAAATTCCATTATAGGAGGATGCATAAGCACTGGTGACCTGCTCGTTTTTGAGTGAACCAGTATTTTAGGAAGAAGAAGAAGAAGAGCAGAAAGTGGCCAGTGATACTCACTGTGTCTTATGTGATAAACATTTTTTGTTTGGAAGCGATGTTATTCCCCATGTTTATCAAGTTCGTTATTGAAACCATTGACTTTTCAGCCAGTAGTGCCACATAAACTATAAATAGTACCCAATTATCAATTCACCTGTTTGCAAAAAAGGTGCACAAAAATCAGTATTAGTCAATGGTTTATTTAGTTTCATGGGATGACCTCCAATGTGACTTACTTACTAGTGTGACTTGCTACATAAAAATGTGTTACTTGTAGTAGCCATGTACAATTTCAATGATTTCTGTCATAAGGCTGTTTGATCTTTGATAGCCTAGACTTAATAATTTTATGAATTTGGTGGGTTATCTCTGTACGTTGTCTGTTAGTGTAATATCCTTCAAAATTGGAAACCAAACTTGGTGTCATATTCTTAAATTGGCCTAATGGAAGTTGTGAATATTAGCACTATTATATCTTTTATTTTAGAGTAATATCCTTCAAAATTGGAAACCAAACTTGGTGTCATATTCTTAAATTGGCCTGATTGAAGTTGTGAAAACTTGGTGTCATATTCTTAAATTGGCCTAATGGAAGTTGTGAATATTAGCACCATTATATCTTTTATTTTAGAGTAATATCCTTCAAAATTGGAAACCAAACTTGGTGTCATATTCTTAAATTGGCCTGATTGAAGTTGTGAATATTAGCGCCATGATATCTTTTATTTTAGTGTAATATCCTTCAAAATTGGAAACCAAACTTGGTGTCATATTCTTAAATCGGCCTGATTGAAGTTGTGAATATTAGCGCCATGATATCTTTTTATTTTATAGTTAATGAAATATATTATCCCAGAATAATGGCTAGTCACATCATGGTCATTTTGAAGAGATGATGCAAAGTACCATAACAGATGTTGCAGCAGTGATAGAGTCACTCTTCTTTGCATTGCTTTATTAATAAACAAACTTGAACTTAAAGAGTCAGAGTTCATTTGAATTGCTTGATCTGAAATATTTTGAAGACTTTGTACTTGATCTGCAACTTTAGGCATATTTTTCTCAAAATAGTTAGGGGATAGGCTTCATCTTGAAAAATGGTTTGCTATGTTGAAAGGGAATAATTATAAAGAAGTAAATTAAAAGAAAAAGGTGGGGTGAGGGTGGAGGTGGGGAATAAAACCTGAAATCATCATAATGATGACATCAGACACATTTCATGGTGGAGTCACTGTGAAAGTAGTATCGTAAGTACTGTGTTTGACCTGGTCTGGTATACTGACCTTGTTTATTTCTGCTCTGGACAGGAGTGTATTATGCTACTGACTGGCTACCCACTGAGCATTGATGCTTTGGGGAGTGGGGGGGGGGGGGGGGGGGGGGGAATGAGTGATGTCAAACAGATTTTTCGTGAGTCATTGAGTTTCAGCATAAAAAGAGTAAAAAAATTGAAAGTGATTTCTTATTGCCTTAGAACTACAGTCAGTCTTCAAATGCTAATGGGATAGTTAGATGATTTTTCTGTAAGTTAACTTTATATGTGTTCATTGTCGGATCATTCGCTTATGAAAGATTTGATCACCAAACAAAATGAGAATTGCCTTTGTTACCTCGTCATAATTGAGGAAATAGCAACCTTTGACTTATTTTTGAAAAAAAGTGCTAAGGGAGAGAGGGAGAGCTGATGTTTTCAGTCTTTAAGAAAGAACTGCATGAAATTCAAAGTCATGTATGGATTGTATGCTTTGGTAATTTTGTTTGTCTGCTGATCTATGCAAATTATGGCCAAAGTGTTATTGTTAGGTCATGAGAATTATTAAAATAACCTTGGCATCTTATAGTTTGTCAGGGAATTGTGAGGGAATAGGGGTGGACATGGGGTTTAGGATAGACTTGAGAAGAGGCAAGGTTGACATGTCTTTGGCATTGAAGTAAGTTGGTGTGTCGCATTATGTGCAAACACAGACCAAATTGTAAAAATCAAACTTATTCTATTACTATTTTAGACAAGAATGATGAACCATTTTACTTTCAGTGACAGTGGAGACAAAAACAAACAAAAACAAATGCACAGCGAAATTGGGCTTCAGTATTTTTGTTTTTGGACCAGTGCAGGCACTGCTGTTGTAAGCTGTCAGAAGAAGAGAAAAGCAAAACCCATGCAGATTTAAACTACAGCAATTTTCTTTCATTTTGCTTGCAAAAGTGTGGAGGAAATTGTTTTAAAAATGAGATGGTGGGCATTTGAAAAGAGCGTGAGAACAGAGGGCACCAGGAAAAACAAACCTTAGGACACTGGACAGAGAAAGGGTTACCCCACTTCCTCATTTTTTTGATTTGGCTAATTTGCGTCAGGTTACATGTGAGGACAGGTAGAAATGATAAGTTTATTATTGGTTCAGTTATGTGGGATTGTCTTCAGTCGTGACAACCTCCTAGCATAACATTATCAGTCTCCCAAATCTCCCGAAGTCGGAGTGTGGCTGCCCATGTGGCGGGGTAATCAAAAACGGTCACACACGTAATGTTCTCATCCCCAGCTGATGCATTTGTGCCATAGTGTTCAAATACTTCGGCTGTTCGGATGATCCCTGGAGTCTTTTAGCCAGGGTACGACAACAACAACAACATTGGTTCAGTGGACCCAAGCAGTTATGTTCAGCAGAAAGAAAGGTACTGATCGAAAAGAAAAAAGACGTATGGTGACTGGTATGATAATAGAGATGATTTTTAAATGGAATAGCTTTTACAGTATAAACACTGTATAACTGATGAAGGTAGTCTATAAACAGAGTAGCTTTTACTAGTTTTGCAATGGAAACAAAGCTGATCAGGACCACTCTGGGAAGAGAGTTCTGGACATACTGCCCCAGGAACAAGTTTATATTTTGGAAAATGAGAATTAATTTTGTCAGTCAAGACAACATATAATTTATTCTGGAAAAAAAAAGTATTTACAAAAATGCAATCTGAAACATTGCTGTGCCTTTTAACCATCTAAGAATATATATTTTATCTGTACCTGGCTTCTTAGAAGAATGAAAATAAAGTTGCTGTACTTCATGTGCCTTTTAGAACGCTGACTCTCAGAGGTGTCCCCCCCCCCCCCCCCCCCCCCCCCCCCCCCCCCCCCCCCCCCCCCCCCCCCCCCCCCCCCCCCCCACCACACACCACCCACACCACGCACACGCTCAATTAGCATCTCTGGCAATCAACCAGTGGGAAAAAATAAGGTGTGTGTGTGTGAAAATGTACATTTTGTACCCTGGTACTTTTGGCAGCTTTTCATGAATTGTCTGACTGCTCAAGGGAACAGGCATGGTGACATTGATCAGTGATCTCCCTGTTCCACTGGGTGAACTAGGAGCTGTCAACATGAGCCCTTAACTGCCTGTCACAGATTACTTGACAGTCTCCATATATATATGATAGTATAATTGATGGACTGTTCGTTTGTGGTTTACTGGTTAGATCATCGTCAGAGAAGAGTGAAGAGAGTGCCATGAATTTGTCAGCTTTCTTTTTTGGGGCAGGAAAAAAGTTTATTGCTGTTTGAAATTTTGTCTACCTACCCCCCCCCCCCCCCCCCCCCCAGCTCTTTCATTTGCTGTGTGTGTATATACGTGTGTGTGTGTGTGTGTGTGTGTGTGGTGTGTGTGCGTGTGCTAGTGCGCATGCGCCATGCATCCTTACCATTTTGCACAACTGCATGCACATGTATAAAAATAAGTTTTCTGCTGTAAAAACATCTGCATGTAATATAAATACTAAAACAGATGCTAAACATTGCTCGGACAATTATCTCTAGAATGTTTTAAAAACAAATTGAGATTATCAGCAACTGGTACTTGTGAAATGGAAGTTGTTTTAAAACAAATATAGGTTTGAAGCAACTGGTACGTATGAAATGGAAGTTGTTTTAAAACAAATTTAGGTTTGAAGCAATTGTTTTAAAACAAATTTAGGTTTGAAGCAACTGGTACATATGAAATGGAAGTTGTTTTAAAACAAATTTAAGTTTGAAGCATCTGGTGCATGTGATAATGGAAAGGTTAGCATGTTTCATTTGAAGTAACTGTTTTATGGATATAAATTGAAGCGTGTAGTCCAGGCAACACATGGTGCTGGCAGTTACTCAGTTAAGAAGATTTGTTACCTCTATCGTCCCACATGTTTTTTTGGCTTCATCTTTCACACCTTTTCATGCTGTCACTTTCATGCCATTCCAATGATTCATCTGATAACCCTGAGTTTCCGTGAATAAGCACACTGCCACCGCCCACGTTTATAAATACTTCTCAAGTACGGCCCCCTCCATTTTTGCAGACTTGTTTTGCAGGAATGTTGTGCTGAATAATAAAGAGCTTCACAATTAAGACTGGCTCACTTTAAAAAAAAAACCAACAACAATTTTTCTCTCGTGCGCTTTCACCCACCAATAGAGTTCTTCCTAATTAAGATTTTCTCCTCAACGAGTCAACATGGTTCAGTGGTTAGCGCTGTAGATAGGGAGATGGTCGGTTTGGGTCCTATCAGTCCAGAGTTGAGTGTGGTTTGGGGTCATAGGGGGAGACTGGTGCTGCAACACAATCGTCATTCACGGAACTTGATAGATGTGTCTCTGAGTGTGTTAACCCATATTTGACCGGAGACAAAACTTATATTATGCTTGTGAGACGCAGAACCATAAGCATTTCTAGTGCTAAGGAATCGATCAGTCATGTATTTAAAACTTTGGAAATGTAAATCTAGACTATGTTATAGCTTTAGAAATAGATATGGTAGAAGAGATTAATTTATCTTTAGTATGAACTGTAAATAGTGCATAACATTCTTTATACCCCATATTCACAAATGTTTATTCAGGTAAGTATCCATGGGTCAATTAAGGATTTGGGGCTGACACTGTAGATACTGCATCTGTATCAGTCTAGCCTGGTTTATATGGGGATATATTGAAATCATTATGAAGGGAAGCATGGAAAACAACCCTGTCACGCAGTCTTGGACCAGAATAATAGACCTCTATGGTACCATCATCATAAGCATCATCCTCGTGTATCATCGTGAAAAAAGGTCAGATTCTGTAGCCTTTCATGCTCTGCTGTAACGTTGACCTCCGTTTTGTTGAATTCCTGCCCATGTCCATGTCTGTGGTCCGTTTGTGTCGAAGTTGTCGGTATCAGCAAGTACTTGTGGTCTGGCACAGGGTGGATGTTGTGGGGTCTTTGGACGAGGGACACTCACTCAAGCTGGCTCCATGAGTGAGGAAAAACTGTTACTTTCATCAATAGGGGGACTCAGAAGGTGATGTCCTTTCATGTTGGATCAGAAACATCACTGAAATGATTTGAGAGCACGATGGACGCGACAGCAACCCCTGAAAAGACCTCCCTTTTAAGAAAAATTGTTCATTTGGAACATTTTCCTTTTCATCCATGCTACTGAATTCTACTGCCCATTATATTGAAACTAGCTTTTGTGAAGGACACAGGTTTCAAGGAGACCTCCAGGTCTTTTTAGAGAGGTTCCATTGTATGATATTGCCAGATGTGGGTTCTCCTCATCGCTTTACCAGTGCTGGTGAAACCAGACTGAAGGTACAGCTGCTCTGGTATGGATGTCTCCACATGACTGTCTGCATCTCACCAAACATATGACGCCTCCGGTGATATCAAACATGTGGCAACTCAGACTTGTTCAGATATGATTATGGAAAGAAATTGAAGCCGCCAGTAGAAAAGGGCATCAACCACTGAATGATGAGGGGAGGGATGGTGCTGTGATTCTGTAAGGGTCTGCACACAATGCTTCCTTTAGTTATGCTATTTTTCCATGAGGTCAAATAGAAAACAAACACTTGAATTGTTGATCTGGAAATATGAGCCAACAGAATAAGACACATCAACAGAGTTGATTGATTTACTTGCATGGCCAACTTGTCTGTATTATGAACGTACATTAATTTATGAGATTCACAATAAGCTCTGGATACATGGGGGCCGGAATAGCTCAGTTGGTAGAGCGCCGGACTCGTGATCCTGGGGTTGCGGGTTCGAATTTCGGTATAGGGGGATTTTTCCCTCGGAGTTAACATTGGTTCTGACTCCATTCCCCACAAAGTCCTTCGAATGAGACTATAAACCGAGGTTCCGTGTGTGAACGCACGCACAACATCTTGCACACACGTAAAATCCCATCACCAACTTTCGGAAGAGAAGGCCAGTTTGGCCGTTGGTATGGATGACACGTGACACATAGCATGCACCTTCCCCGAAGATGGAGTATGGCTGCCTTAATGGCGGGATAGAAAAGGGTCTTACACACAAAACTCCACTGCCTGGCTATACAGGGAGTGTCCGCAGGAGTATCAGCCTGCGTACGCAGAAAGAAAGAAAGAAAAAGCTCTGGATACTGCTGACTTGGACCAAACATTCCCCCAGTCATTCCATATTGAGATCTTTTATACCATGGTAGCTGGTCAGGATAGTTTATGTATGTGTCGTGGACATATTGAAGGACTCCAGGACATCTTTCTTTGAGAGCAGTTGAATACATGGTTATGGTAAGTGATCAAGGAGACAACACACGTTTCTGAGTTCTAGGCACATTTTGAAATCCTTGTTTTGGGAATCATAAAGAGAGTCCTTTTTCTGCTGCTATATTGGTTTGTGTTTTCTTCAGTGGTCTTTTAACGTGGTGACAGCCCTGATGTGGCCCTCTGCGGTCGGCTGGGCTATAAGCAACATTATCTTATCTTCTTCAGTGGTCCAGTTTTGGATGGAAAAGGAGGAAAGTTATTTTCGTTACAGACGCTCCAGAGACGAGGCCATTTTTAAGGTCATTATCAGAACAGGGCCACCATGCATCTGTTACCTACTCTGTTCTTTATTGTAAGTGGGTCCATGACTGGCTGATTCGTTTACACAAACCAGACTTGTTTCTCAAGTTACCTCCATAATTGAAACTCATTTCACGCTTAGCCATCTGTTTAGGGTAGGTATCTCTGCTTTAAAATCCTCTGCCTGGGGCACTGTGTGACAGCTGGGAATATACGGAATAGATCATTGCTCTGATACTCCAGGTGTAAAGACAACCAATTTCCTCTGGGTTTAACCTAAAGATTCTCTTGTTGTAGAAAGAAAAAAAAAGTTTTTTTTGCCGGAAGAGAGAAGTCAAACTCACAGGGAATGCATGGCACTGTCAGCACATATCAGTTGTGTAGCCCATAAGAAGTTAACAGTTTAGCTGCCATAAGAAGTTAACAGTTTAGCTGCCAGCTGCCATGTCATCAGTTGTGTAGCCCATAAGAAGTTAACAGTTTAGCTGCCAGCTGCCATGTCATCAGTTGTGTAGCCCATAAGAAGTTAACAGTTTAGCTGCCAGCTGCCATGTCATCAGTTGTGTAGCCCATAAGAAGTTAACAGTTTAGCTGCCAGCTGCCATGTCATCAGTTGTGTAGCCCATAAGAAGTTAACAGTTTAGTTGCCATGTCATCAGTTGTATAGCCCATAAGAAGTTAACAGTTTAGCTGCCAGCTGCCATGTCATCAGTTGTGTAGCCCATAAGAAGTTAACAGTTAACAGTTTAGCTGCCTAAGAAGTTAACAGTTTAGCTGCCATAAGAAGTTAACAGTTTAGCTGCCATATCATCAGGTGTATAGCCCATAAGAAGTTAACAGTTTAGCTGCCATGTCATCAGTTGTGTAGCCCATAAGAAGTTAACAGTTTAGCTGCCATAAGAAGTTAACAGTTTAGCTGCCATAAGAAGTTAACAGTTTAGCTGCCATATCATCAGTTGTATAGCCCATAAGAAGTTAACAGTTTAGCTGCCATATCATCAGTTGTATAGCCCAAAAGAAGTTAACAGTTTAGCTGCCATAAGAAGTTAACAGTTTAGCTGCCATAAGAAGTTAACAGTTTAGCTGCCATATCATCAGTTGTATAGCCCATAAGAAGTTAACAGTTTAGCTGCCATATCATCAGTTGTATAGCCCATAAGAAGTTAACAGTTTAGCTGCCATAAGAAGTTAACAGTTTAGCTACCATGTCATCAGTTGTGTAGCCCATAAGAAGTTAATAGTTTAGGTACCATGTCATCAGGTGCGTTTGTTGCTTGTTTCTTTTTCAGGATATTGCTTTTTTTTAATGTTCTGACTCATTTCAGATGTGACATTTTTTGCATGTGTAAGTTTGACAGGTCTGAAAAGACTCTGCTGATGGCTAATATATAATGATAAAAACTTTAAAAATTTGAATTGCATTAAAAACAAAGCAAGGCAAAACAGTAGATTGTTCCCTTTAAAAAAAAAAGACAAGAAAAGAAAAGAAAACAAAAACAAACGTTATTTGCACTTTCATGACCTAACTTCCATCTTTCTATGGTGTGTTCAAAGGTGATTTTACATTTGTTTGTGTTTTGTGTGCATGTGTGTTTGCAGAAAAAGTCTCATGGAATTGTGCTGATGGAGCAAGTGTTTTACCATTTGGATATTGTGGAAAAGGATTACTTTGGCCTGCAGTACACGGATCATTACAATGTCAATGTGAGTGGTGGCTTATTATCTCTGCTATTATTGGTTTAATCATTGCATCTTTGACTTGTCAACAGTTGTATTCACTTATCTTGTTTCTTGGTATTGTGAATGGTAATCATGTTCTTCAAGTAAGTCGTCGGATATTTTGAAAAGATTATTGCCTATTTCGAATGGAATAATGCATGGACAGATTGATAACACTAACACACGTGTGTGCACACATACAGAGCATGTGGGCATGCACACAAACACACACAGGCGCACAGGCACAGGCACACACACACACACACACACACACACACACACACACACACACACACACACACACACACACACACACAGAGACTTGCTGAAACAATAAGGAGATTCAAAACGCAAGATCGAGAAAGACAACAATTGCAGCAATCAGCATCCTGGAGTTAAGAAGAAAAATCTGAAGAAAATAAACACAAAATCTTAACCTGCACACTGATCATTGCATCACAGTGCAGGGGCAAGGTATGTAATTTTCACCTGATGAAATTTACTATATAGGGGTGAAAGTACCTCGTACAAATTGGAAACAGAGATGAATCATTAATGAGACAGGGAGCTCTGAAGAGGATACCCTGTTTGGAAGACAAAATGTCATCTGTTGGTGGCTGATGTGTGGTTGTTGTTTTGCAGCATTGGTTAGACGTTACGAAGCAGATAAAGAAGCAAGTCAAAAGTGAGTACTTTGTGTTTGGCCGTTTACTGATAATGTCTGAGTTGTGCATGAATTTTATGTTTATAATAGGATTATTAGTGTGTTATTGTTTGCCTCTGGGGTAGCAAGTCAGCTTTTATGATCTCTTAGCTGTTCTGTGTGTGTGTGTGTGTGTGTGTGTGTGTGTGTGTGTGTGTGTGTGTGTGTGTGTGTGTGCGTGTATGTGTGTGTGTGTGTGTGTGTGTGTGTGCGTGTGTGTGTGTGTGTGTGTTTCCGTCTTTGTGTCTGACTGATACTGTGCACTGCCTTTTAGTTTTGTGCAGTCTGTATCATGTTACTCTGTCTCAGTATCTGTGCTTTGAAT
>CM031617.1:57798178-57820678 GCA_018398815.1 Conus ventricosus | reverse complement strand
ATTGCCTTACAAGTAATAGAAGCTTTTAAAAGTAACTGACCAACAACATAAAGAGAAAACAGCACCATCAACTGGTGACCTGATACTAACTTCAACGGCAGGGGTAGTGTGGTGGTTGGTGGGAGGGTGGGAGTGGGGGGAGAGAAAGTGCAAAGAAAGAAAGGCATCAATGTGGTAGGCATGAGGAATTCTTTACATTCTTGCACTCATGCTTGCTGTCTCTCTCTCTTTCTCTGTCTGTGTGCCTGTCTCGTTTGCTGTCCCTCTCTTTCTCTGTCTGTGTGCCTGTCTCGTTTGCTCTCTGTCTGTCTTTCCCTCTGTGTCAGTTTAGATGCCTGGAAGACCTGTCAGCAGACTTTTATTGTTTAATTGAGGCAGCAAAATGTCAGTAATCGGTTGATACATCTCTGAACTACAGACTAAACAATTATAGTCGAGAGTGAACAATCCACAGTGCATATGAACAGATTTTGCAGGAATGAAGCAACCCACAAACCATTTGGCCTTCTATCTTATGGGTCAAGTGGCTTTGGAATTTAATAAGTCAGTCAAGAAGGAAGCATTCACTGCAAGGGGCCTGTTCAGAGTGTATTCTGTTTGATTTTCAAGCAAGGCATAGTAATGTGTTGCCCCAAGATTTACAGATTTTCTGTCTGAAACACATACACACTCATGCACACACACACACACACGGACGCATACACACACACATATGCACATGCACACATACACATGCACGCACACACGCACGCACACACAGACACACTTACTCACTCACTCACTCAACACACACACACACACACACACACACACACACACACACACACACACACACACACACACACACACACACACACACACACACACACGCGCGCACACACTCTCACTACAGATGCACACACACACACACACACACACACACACACACACACACGCACAGACACACACACGCACAGACACACACACGCACAGACACACACACACACGCACATGTACAGACACACACACACGCGCACACACACACACAGACACACACAGACACACACAGACACACACACAGACACACAGAGTGACACTCTCACTCTCACTCACTCACTCACTCACAGACACGCACACACACACATATGCAGACACACACACACACACACACACACACACACACACACACACACACACACACACACACACACACACACACTCACACTCACTGACTCACTCACATAACAGACGCGTACACACACACATATACAGAGACGCCACACACACACACACACACACACACACACACACACACACACACACACACACACACACACACACACACACCTTTGTATGGGAAACGTAGGAAACACTAGGTGGTGAGCTTATAACATAATGGAGTATTGTTGCATGACTCATGTGTGACATGGTCTTTAGTCATCATGCTTCATGATTTAGAGAAATAAATCTGTTTTTAGTAACTGAACTAGACAGGGTCAAAATTGCTGAATTGAAAGACAAAGACTACACTAAGACGGTGAATTGTGTCGTCATAAACAGAAAATCTGTTTAAATTGTCTTTCTTACTTAGTTTCAAATTACTGGTTAAAGAATAGGTAGAGATAGATATTGCAGTTGTTTGTTTACTCTTGTTAATACTTAACAACAAACATTTCAGGTAGACATCTCTTTTCAATACTTAATATGAAACATTTGAGGCAAACATCTCTTTTTGATACTAATAAGAAACATTTGAGGTAAAAATCATACATTATTTACATCCGTGCTGCATTCATACAATCTGCCTTTGATAATGTCTTACCCCTGCTGTACTGGGAGCATAATCATTTGGTTGCCTATGGCTTGGAATGCAACAGGCACTTGAAACAAATTATGCAATACTGAGGCTTGTGTTGGAAGTGATGGCGTGGACTGGAGCATTCTCCTGGTCAGAAATAGATGTTGTTTTTTTGGTTGGGTAGGCATGTAAGGAATGTCAAAGGACAAGGGGGATGGGGAATCAGGTCTGGGGGTAGATATAAACCAGGTAAGCTACAGGTGTGGTCAGTTCAGTGGTTTTATAGACTGTGCATTGCAGATGGGTTTTAGATGATCAGCAACTGTGGAACGACTTACTCATCAATGCATAGGAATTTTCACCTCAACAGGTTATCACACAGAATCAAAATACCAGGTGTGGGGTCTTTGTATCAGTTTAGCTAATACAGTTTGGTGCAATAACCAAATTCTGCAGTGTCAGTTTTTGCCTAATATCAGTGTTGAGACCTTTCTTCTTGTAGAGCCCTGATATATTGATGAAGGAAAGCGTAATAACACATGGTATACCAGAATGTGTCTTTCGCACATATAACAAGCAACATCACAAGAAAAGATAGTGTTAAACCTTGTCTTTGGTGGGTGTGGTAGGCAGGTGCGTAATTCATCCATCTTTTTGAAGCAATCTTTTATGTAAACAAGTGTTTCAAACAAATTAAGAAAATTAATGTTAGCGCACCACAAACAAAAATGTGAACAAATGAATCACAAGACAAAACATGACGCGTTTCGACCTCGTAGATCTTCTTCAGGCAAGATGCAAAACAATCAGGACAACGAAAATGAACGAGCAATCGCTTATCTTCATCTGCTTCAGCGCAAGATAGGTGTTGAATGATTTCAAAATTTGAATGATTTCTGGTAAGAGAGGATTATCAGTTTAGAAAATTTTCTGCATAAAAACCAGAAAATGTCAGAAAGAAAACGGCTTTGGGTGAATTGCATGCCAGTTAAGATGTTAAAAGTTTATAGTTTTATTTACCAGAGACATCACTGTGTGTTTTTCTTTGTTTTGTAGACTGATAAGAGTTTGTTTAGAGTAATGTACCTTTTTTCTTTTTCAGTCGGTCCCCCGTATACATTCCGGTTCAGAGTGAAATTTTATCCTCAGAACCCAACAATCTTCATGAAGAACTGACCCGGTGAGTAGGCATCAAGATTTTGCCAAAGATGTGTTCAATATATATGTTGTTATGACCCGTCATAATGACTGGGCTGAATGTAGCAAACAAGCAGTCGATCAAGCAAGCAAGCATTCAAGTCGATCAAGCAAGCAAGCATTCAAGTCGATCAAGCAAGCAAGCATTCAAGTGTCAACAACAAGTCAGTCGGCCAAAGAATCAATCAGTTGGGCAATAAATTGGTTGGCCAACAATGTTTCAGTTGTGATGGTGTGGAGGGGTAAGGGGTGTGCAGGTGAAGACAGGCAGATGGTGAAAAGTGCAGGAACCAAGGGACAGCAGCCGGTCAAGAAGACACAGTGGACGAAGCAGAGTTTTTCTCCTTTTATTTCTCTCCCATGGCAAGGAGCTCAAACCAGGAACGCACTCAGCGCACTGAGCACTCTCTCTGCCTCTCACGCCAGTCGCTCACATCATGGAACTCTAGGGGAACTCTGCTCCATTCTCACACCACGCTCTACTTTTATAACAACGTACCGGACCGCAAAGCCAGCACCACGGTGCCGAAGACGAAACGGGCCTCGCGAGGCCGGAACCAACGGAAATTTGTGTTTTCTATGGCAGCTTCAGTGTTGTCTGGCTCGCTGTCCGTTCAAACTATTAACACATATTTACTATCGATGAAAACCTCAGAACACAAGGAATAAAATGCAGTAAGTCACATTTGACAATTTTGTTCCTGTACTAAATCATTGCTGATTAATGTCCCAGAGTGAAGCCACTTTTAACAAGCTTACGTCATATTTTCCTTTATTTCGATGAAAAATACTAAACAGCGTGAAATAATTTTGTAATGTTATTATGCAAGATGTCAATAACCCATTCTGGAATGATGTGATGAAACACTACAAGAAACTGTGCGGAAAGTGCCGTCCAACTACGGTACATGATTTCATGTCAGAGTGTATTCATTACAATGTTAAAATTTTAAGAGATAAAAAAGTTATTTTCATACAGGAATGGTGTAATTATGGCATTTTCTTCATTAAACACTTGATTAATGAAAATGGGCATTGGATGACCTTCCATGAATTTTTAAATAAATATCAAGGTATAAGAACAAATTTTCTCTTATATGAAGGCATAATGAATGCCATTCGCAACTATTGCCAAAAACTTAATATTATCATAACAAACCAATATAAACTGTTAGACCAAAAAGCCTGGTTTTGCATTAAAAGAGGCAACAAATATGTACAAAAAAATTTAAATGAAAATAATGCCTCTCCTGCTGCTATTGATAAATGGAATAATCTTTTTGTAAATCTTAATTGGAAACAAATATTCCTTCATAGTTATAAAGTTTCTACTGACGTCCAGCTTAGATGGTTCCAATGTCGACTTCTACATAGATTGCTGCCAACCCAGAAATACCTATTTCAATGCAAAATTGTTGATTCACCATTATGTAACTTTTGTGATCATGAACAACAGACTATTACACATATGCTTTTCGACTGCAATATTGTGCAGCGGTTTTGGAGAAATCTTCAAAACCTGCTAATGGATAAATGTCAGCACTGCGCTAATCTGGTTCTTGAGAAAGAGTTAGTTCTGTTTGGAGTCAAACAAAATGTGGAAACTGACAAAGTTCTTAACTTTATTCTGCTGTTTGCTAAGTTTTATGTTTACAAATGTAAACTGCAAAATAACCACCCAGACCTTCATGTTTTCCTTACAACCTTAAGCTATAGATTTAAATTGGAAAAATACTTAGCCTTTCTGAACTATGATTCAGATCAATTTGACAAAACCTGGTTTCCCTATTCCTCTATCATTTCCTAGCTTTATTGTGACTTTTTTTGTTTGCTTGTTTGTTTGTTGGCTGCTGTGCACATAGTCCCAACTTGAGTATCCCAACCTAAATAATGCTACATAGCTGAGAACGGAAGACGTTAGTAGTAGTATCTTCCAACATAACTAGCCATCCAATGATCCATTCTCTTGCAGTAATTACCCATCTTAATTTTTTTTTTCTTTCTCTCTCTCTCTCAGCCTCTCACCCCTGCCACCCCTTGGTATTTTCCTTGTTTTTGAGGTTATACATTTGTACATGTATGAGAGTGTGTGTGTGTGTAAGTTTATGCATATCCTGCTTACAATTCAGGTATGTTTGTGCGTGTGTCTGCGATTTTTTTTTTTTTTTCGGGGGGGGGGGGGGGGGGGGGGGGGTGGTGTACTTGTGTGTTTGTTCTCTTAATGTGTCGGACTTCTTCCATGTTCTTGAACAATTATTATGCTACATATGTCCTTTTTTTTGTGTGTGTGTGTGCTTGTTTGTTTAAAAACTGAAAAAATTTAGAAAAAAAAAACCTCTTTGCTAATACTTTCCTAGCATGATTATATAATTCCAACATAAATACATGTTGTCAGTTATGCCAATCATTCTCCCATTCATTCCTTTAAATACAAAGAACATAAAGACAAATGTCATAGGATACTTTGAACTGATCTCTTTATTATAACAACTTATATATTTGTACATACATGAATTTGTTATTAATTTGTTTTATGTTAATACTTTGCTAGATTTATGTTGAGGGATGAATGTGCGAGAAAATGAAGGAACTGTTGAGTGGAGGGATGAGAGAGGTGACATTTAAAAAAAAAAAAAAAAAAAAAAAAAAAAAATTTACAAACCGCAAGACCTTGACATTGACATGAAATATGCACAACAAACTGATTGTAACAGCTCAAATAAAAAACGTTTTAAAACAAATCTTCATTTTAAACATACAAAAGACAACGTAATACTGATTTGTCTTCATGACATAAATGAGAATAAAGACCCTCCCCCGAAAAAAAAAAAAAAAAAAAAAAAAAAGCTGGCATCTCGCTCTTTTTATACATATAAATTTCATTTTCCGAGACAGTGTCTAAGTGGAGAATTCTGTTATTAAAAATTACTAGAAAACACAGCTGACTTTCCACTTCACCCTGCCGTCGGCACCTACTTTTGACACAATTTTCAACTAAAAAAATACTCTGTTGAAATGGTCTGTTAAATAATAAATTCTACACATTTTCAGTTGTATTCATAACAGAAATGGAGTCATTATCAAGATTTCGATCGGGAAGTCCGAATTTTGTAGAATGATAATTTGGATCAAAACTCCGACAATGAAACGATGAAGGCGACTTGATCAAGGGAACCGGCGTCATCAGTCATTTCTTCTTCTTCTTCTTCTTCTTCTTCTTCCTAAAACACCGGTTCACTCAAAACGAGTAGGTCACCAGCGCGCATGTTAAAAAGTCGTATAGTCGCAAGCCTTGTGCGGAATAGATCCTAAGCATGCGATATACGAAACGAGAGCTCATGGACATTACTTTTAACTTGCATCTTCAGATTCTTCGGTTTTCCTCTTACTTTATGTAAAATCAAGAATTATTCAATATTCATTCGACAGACAATTGAAAATGGCGCCAAGATTGCTCGTGCAAAATACCAGTTTAGAGAAAATATGGGCTTCTCAGCCCAGTACGGTTGTAATGAATCAAATACATTAATTTTGTGACTTTAGCAACGTACATACAATATGTAGGTTCTGAGGTATTCATGATTTTAAGGATTTACACAATAAAAAAAAGAGATTCGACCAAGGGAGGTAAGGGGAAGATAACTCTCGAACAAAACATTTTCATCCACGAAAGGTAACCAAAAGAAATAATACACTGTTAGCACCCAGCTACATCCCCCCTACTCTGTTACAACCAGCGTCCTCGCTGACATTAAAATGACAGAGTCATCAAGTACAACACACAAATCAATGGGGAAAACTGGAGCTTTAGACCTCAAGTCTGGAGAGGCATTTCTTCCTAACAAAACCCTTTTATCAGTGTATCAAAAAAGCATCAAAACTCTTCTCTCTCTCATTCTTTGTATTCATATTATTCCAACTAACGAGGGCTTGCTTTTTTTACAAGGCTTCTGAAAGTCGGCAGATTCGCATTGACTAGAATGGGCATATGATTTAAACAAAATTCCAAAATGTCAAATACAAATGACTAGGAAGGATTTGTTTACTGGACAAACCCCGAATTTGGGTACCACAGAATGACTTTAATGGAGTTGTTATTTAAACAAAACTCCGAAAGATCAGGTACCAAAATGACTGGAAGGATTTGTTTTTTTTTTTTTTTTTTTTTTTTTTAAAATCCAAGACATTGGGTAGGCACGAGTGACAACAATGGACTTGTTATTTGAACAAAATTCCAAAATGTCAAGTACCAAAATGACTTAGAGAGGATTTGTTATTTAAAACAACATTCCAAGAAAGTCGGGTACAAAGTATACTTTGAATGGATTTGTCAAATTCCAGGGCATTGGGTACCAAACGACAACAATGGGCTTATTATTTAAACAAGATTCCATAAAGTCCGGTACAAAATGGCAAAAACAGAATTTGCTATAAAATCCTTAGCCAGTACATTGAACATTGCCAGGGCAGCTCCTGGTGGCCTGGGTTCTGGCGCATGGATTGGTGGCGTGGAGGCACTGGCGGTCTGGCTGACCTCTCTGCAGGGTCGGCAATCAGATAGGTGCTGAAAAACCGTGGCATACATTATCCAACCTGAAGAACATCAACATATATACTAGCTTGTGCAAAAAAAAAAGACAAATAGTTGGTTAACAACCAGTCCACAGCACCTCTTCCCAAAGGAGGTATTCAGCATCATAAATCAGTCCAGGAATATATTTACTGTCTCGTGTAACATCCGACCGGTCAGTTAAATAAAAGGTTCCTGGTCATCCAGGCAGGCACTGAGGTCATACCTTTTTGTTGGCTTTACTGCCAGGACAGGTGGTTCGTCGTGGTGCTGGCGTGGGTGGATCACTACGTACCAGGGGCGGAACTGGAGTGGGCACTGGGTGGCCTGCAGTTCTGGGCTTGGGCTGCGGGGGTGTCTGCCGGTCCGTCTGGAGTCTGGTGGTGGTTCCAGTTCCCGTCGCGTCAGTCTCCTCCGGTCAGGTGGCGCCGATGACGGCAGGGTGTCCATTCTGCTGTCAGGCAGTGGAGTTGCCTGACAGGGCCAGACCCGTTGTCTACAGGCCAGGGCAGCTCTGGTGGCCTGGGTTCTGGCGCATGGATTGGTGGCGTGGAGGCACTGGCGGTCTGGCTGACCTCTCTGCAGGGTCGGCAATCAGATAGGTGCTGCTCCAGATCCCGGTACATACCGGGCCAGTAGACCTGGGGGCGTAACATCTCCGCAGCATGCTGGTAGCTCTGGTGACCCTGGCGGTTGTGGGCTGATGACAGAACCTTGGGGCGGAGAAATCCAGGAAGGAGAAGCTGCTCACACGCCCAAGTTTAGGGTCCTCCTGGCCAAAGAAGCTGCAGCTGGCGAGAACCCGGGAGCTGATGCAGGGGGTGCAGAGGTAGTTGGCTGGCCATGGTGTCCGGTCTTCTTGGGCTGTGTCTCCTTGGTCCTTCTGTCTCCGATCCTGCTCGCAGCGCCAAGTTGAGTTGGTGTGGAGGGGTAAGGGGTGTGCAGGTGAAGACAGGCAGATGGTGAGAAGTGCAGGAACCCAAGGGACAGCTGCCGGTCAAGAAGACACAGTGGCGAAGCAAGAGTTTTTCTCCTTTTATTTCTCTCCCATGGCAAGGAGCTCAAACCAGGAACGCACTCAGCGCACTGAGCACTCTCTCTGCCTCTCACGCAGTCGCTCACATCATGGAACTCTAGGGGAACTCTGCTCCATTCTCACACCACGCTCTACTTTTATATACAACGTACCGGACTGCAAAGCCAGCACCACGGTGCGAAGACGAAACGGGGCTTCGCGAGGCCGGAACCAACAGAATTTTGTGTTTTCTATGGCAGCTTCCGTGTTGTCTGGCTCGCTGTCCGTTTCAAACTATCAACACATATTTACTATCGATGAAAACCTCAGAACACAAGGAATAAAATGCAGTAAGTCACATTTGACAATTTTGTTCCTGTACTAAATCATTGCTGATTAATGTCCCAGAGTGAAGCCACTTTTAACAAGCTTACGTCATATTTTCCTTTATTTCGATGAAAAATTACTAAACAGCGTGAAATAATTTTGTAATGAATAAAAGCTGGCATCTCGCTCTTTTTATACATATATATTTCATTATCCAAGATGCCGTCCAGGCGGAGAACTTTGCGTTTTAAAGTTTGATAGAAAACACAGCTGACTTTTCACGTCGCCGGGCCTTCGAGCCTACTTTTGACACAATTTTTCAACTGAAAAATACCCTGTTGAAACGGTCTGTTAAATAATAAATTCTAACATTTTCAGTTGTATTCACACAGAAATGGAGTCATTAGCAAGATTTCGATCGGGAAGTCCGAATTTTGTTAGAATGATAATTTGGATCAAAACTCCGACAGTAAACAAAGAAGGCGACTCGCTAAAGGGACCGGCGCTGTCAGTCATTTCGTATAGTCGCAAGCTTGTACAGAAAAGATCATAGGCATGCTGTCAAGGGTAAAAGACCCTGTCAGGGGAATGAGGCAGGAACATACAAAGAGCATAGAGGCACAACACTCAACCATTCACTATCTCCAGACCACTCAGGAATTACGAACAAATAACATTTATTAAATTATAAATACACAAATTTACTCAAACATAATAAACACCTCAATCACTTGCACATATACTCCATTTATGAGATGGGGGTCACCTAACAAAGAAGAGGGGGGAAAGACAGGAAAGAGAATAACTACAAAAAAAAAACCAACCCAAAGTATAGACCCTATCAAGAGCTAACTGTCGCTAAGGGACAAAATAACCCGATAGATGGGAACTTCGACAAAAAAAACACCACCACTGGATCTCAATGCCACCCGACCTTCACCAACTAAAGCTACCACCCCCCCAACAAATAGAAGAAGAGGAGAAACAAACTAATATAACCAACAGGGCATAACAGGATACATTAAATCACACTATCGTACGCACACAAATCCACAGCCCATACACCACACACACTTGCCACATAACTTTGTGTCGAAGACTGCTGTCCAAGAGTGTTCCTCGGATTAAATCTCTGAAGCACGTCTGGATGTGCTCCTCACTGTCGAGAAGACTCCTCCTGCGCCGGACTCCCGCACCCCTCAGGTTCGGCTCCGGAATCCCTCCCTCCGGGAACATCTCCAGGTCGCCCAACTTCAGCAACTGTGGCCCATCTCCACTCAAGAAGAAACGAAAAAACACAAGAAGCGCCTGCGGCGGATGTCAGTCCCTCGCCGCATAATCATGATGATTGTGGATTATGTGTGTGAATGTAGGGCATGTGTGGACTGTGTACGTACAATTCAAAGAATTCAAAGAAGAATAAACTTTTATAACCACTATTTTCTGTTTTCATCTGTTCCTTATTTTCCTTTACTATAATTCTCATATTTCACATTATATTCTCATTCATATTACAAATTGCAATGCAGTAAACACTTGGAAGTTCACATTACATTTTAAATTAATACCAGATGAAATTCCATAAAACTCACATTCTTCCATTTTATCTATAAATACTTTCATAAAAAAAAAACAAATAAAAGGAAAACCACAGAGACAAACAAACAAGACAAGGAGCGGAACCAATGGCGGGAGCGCCACATCGGAAATCTCCGCTAGTCGACTGAATGTTAGTCGGCGGCAACTCGTTCCGTTCCGGACTCGACTTGATGTTAAAAATAATAAAATAAAATAAAATAACTAATTTGCTTCAATCTTTGAAGTATCGTTTCTGGAATATCCTGACTCCAACATTTATCCAAATATGAACGACTCCATTGTAAAACTAGATATACATGTCAAGCATACAAGTAGCTCCCCAAACAGCCATTGCTTAACATCCAACTTAAAATAAATGACCTCAATGTCAAATATGAACTGACCAAATAAATGCCAATCCCATCTTGGCGTACAAATTCTCAAACCCAACGAAATTATAACACACCATATTTATACATATATATTTACCAGAACGGCGGGTGAAGACAGAAGAAAAATACTGGCAAGCTTTACTCAACGAAGAGTCTAAAGCCCACCAGTAAATACGCCACCTCCAACGACGAAGGTAAGAGTCTGGAATGACTCTAAAGAATGGTGTTGGTAACCCAAGGACTGAGATCCTTCCTAAGTCCAGTGGACTGCCTTACGCCCAGCGAAGGGTTCCGGCCCGGTTCCGCTGCCCTCCACGACGAAGTGGAAAAAGAAATATGGCTACCAACCGAGGACGTGGCCTCTTACCAGCAAAGCAAAAGCAGAAAAGAATGAGAGCCGAACACTGGGATAGCGCAGAAGGTTCCCCTTCCACCCTACACAAACACCTACTCACATTCAACACACGCTAAGCATAAACAGCACACTTTATGCACAGAACACGTGCAAGACACTTCCCTGCATCGTTATTGAAATGACAGCACCCACACCACCTTCATCCCGGTCTCCAGCTTCCTTCTCACACTACTCCTATGTGAGGGTTTACTGAGGGGATGCATGATCCACACGGGCGGTGCACAAACTGAATGTGACAGAGGAGCTACCCCCCTCTCCTCTACATCCCACATACTACGTATACGCTGCTGTCAACTTCTGTAACGAACAGCCCATCAAAACTCAATGAATACATCCAAATACTGGTCCGCCCGTGACACATGCGATATACGAAATGAAAGCTTATGGACTTTACTTTTAACATGCATCTTCAGATTCTTCGGTTTTCCTCTTACTTTTTGTAAAATCAAGAATTATTCAATATTCATTCGACAGACAATTGAAAATGGCGCCAAGATTGCTCGTGCAAAATACCAGTTTAGAGAAAATATGGGCTTCTCAGCCCAGTACGGTTGTAATGAATCAAATACATTAATTTTTGTGACTTTAGCAACGTACATACAACTATGTAGGTTCTGAGGTATTCATGATTTTAAGAATTTGCACAATTAAAAAAAAAAGAGATTCGACCAAGGGAGGTAAGGGGAAGATAACTCTCGAACAAAACATTTTCATCCACGAAAGGTAACCAAAAGAAATAATACACTGTTAGCACCCGGCTACACAGTGAACCAGTCACACTTACACATACACAAAGACTTAATGATTAAGTTAATCATACAGACACACACACGCACATGTAAGTATGCACACATGTATAAAGATGTTTATAAATATGCAAGCATGCATACACACAGACACTTGCACACGTGCACATGTGTATGCGCACACAAACACACACACACACACACACACACACACACACACACACACACACACACACACACACACAATGCTTGGCTAGCTGACTGGAAATAAGATTAAATTTTGACTGTAGTCATGTAAAACAGGCGCATGCACACACGCATGCATGTGTGTGCGCACACACACACACACACACACACACACACACACACACACACACACACACACACACACACACATTCCAATCCCCCCCCCAAAAAAAAAAAAAAAAAAGTCAGCAACTAAGAAGAAAAAATGGATAGACACTAAGAACTTGGAGATGGCTATCACCTGTGTACACTGAATCATTGGCACCTTTTCAGGGCTGTGGGAGTGACTCCCCTTTTTCTTACAATTGGAGAATAGAGGCCAGAAAATGACACCTTCACAAGACATGTTGAGCGTTTTGAACCTTGATTGTGGAAGTTGCTGCTCTTGCTTTTTCTTCTTTTTTTTTTTTTTTTTTTTTTTTGGTGTTTGAAATTTTGTTGTTTGCCTTCAATAGAAAAATGGATTTTTGTTGTTTGTCATGAATAGAAAAACAAATTGTTTAATGACAGTTGCATTGGGTTTTTACTTTATCATCTCGTTTAAATTATATAAAAAAAAATGTTATTTTGATTTTTAACTCCAGTTGTTCCTCATTTCATTTGCTGCATGCTTGATGTTTATACGTTTCATCTTGTTTTGTTGGTTACTGTCCCTGTGAGGATTCTGTGGGATCTTTCAGTGCTAATGGCTCCCCGTTTTTTCTGGGACCTTCTGGGCTCACAACATCCTGTTTGTGTTATTCTTGTTGACTCTGTTTCATTTCATTCTTTCTTCAGTGTCATCAGAGATTTTTTTCACTACACCGACCTCTCTCTCTCTCTCTCTCTCTCTCTCTTTCTGTATTTGTCTGTCTCTCTCACTTAGTGCTAGGTTGTTTAGAAAGGCATACTTTTTTCATTTTGGAATGAAAATAATTTGGAATGAGATTGTGTGAGTGTGTGTGTGTGTGTGTGTGTGTGTGCGTGTGCGTGTGTATACGCGTGTGTGTGTGTGCGTGTGTGTATTGTCTGCTGTTTTATTTGTTATGTGCCTGTTACAACTCGACCTTTGTTGTTGTCTGCTTTATTCAAACATCATTATGCCTTTGGGAGACAGTGGCTGGCTGCTGTTTATTGTTGTTGTGACACCAGCGGGTGATTTTTTTCTCTTTTCAAATAGATACCTCCAGAACTCCCATTCTCTTCTCATCAGTAATGTTATTGAAAGTCATGGACAGTGTCATGAATTTTCCATACCCAGAAGCTTACAGAAAATGCTGAATGGGTTTTGTTGTGGCTTTGAATTGAGTGTAGGAACTTTTATATATATATATATATTTTTTTATTTATTGAAATGTTTGAATGAACATGCAGTGTGATGGTGAATGGTGTTTGCCACCTGCAGGTACCTCTTCTTTCTACAATTGAAACATGACATTTATGCCGGGCGTCTCACCTGTGAGGACGAGACGTTGATTCACCTGGCCGCTCTGGCTTTGCAGTGTAAGTTGGCTGTTTGGCTTTTACGGTCCTGTTGTTTCAGCTGTATGTGTGTTGTTGTTGTTGTTCTTCAATTTAACGTCTTTTCACTAAATGTGATATTAGACAAGGTGTGTGTGTGTTTGTGTGTGTGTCTGTTTGAGTGTGTGCGTGCAGCGTGCGTACGTGTGTGCTGTGTGTGTGTGTGTGTGTGTGTGTGTGTGTGTGTGTGTGTGTGTGTGTGTGTGTGTGTGCATGCATTAGATTCATACCTATCTGTATGTGGTGTGTGTGTGTGTGTGTGTGTGTGTGTGTGCATGTGTGTCTCTGTGTGTATGTCTGTGTGTGTCTGTCTGTGTGTGTTTATGTGTGTGCATGCAGTTAGATTCATATCTATCTTTATGGTGTGTGTGTGTGTGTGTGTGTGTGTGTGTGATTGTGTGATTTACAGACATTGTGTGTCATTCATAGACAGACTGGTCATTGTCTGATTATCTTGCTTGTCTGCTTCCTCCTTCCTTCCTTCCTTCCTTCCTTCCTTCCTTCCTGCCTACCTCTGTGTCTTTCACTGTGAAGCTTTTTCACAATGTTGAAACAACAGTTAAAGTCTTTGCAGTAAAGCTGATTCAGCCACCAGCTGTTTGGAAGTGTCTCAGTGTTTCATTTCTTGATTTTTCTTGTGATTCTTGTAGTCATGTAGCTTGTTTTCCAAATAAGTTGAGTGTATGTAGTCTGGGTGTGTTTATTGAGAAGAAGTTTGTTATTATTTTTTACACAGCATGCAGAAAACGTGATTAGATCTATGTTTGAATACATTATCAAACGGTTAGAAATGAAAATCAGAGCCCAAGAGTTCATTGTAATTTCAATGTGGTATAGCTGGAAAAAGTATGTGTGTTCTTTATTACGATCATATAGCTCTTTTTAGGGATAATAACACATGATCGTTCAGTTGTTAATCAGACATTATATAAGATCGTTCAGTTGTTAATCAGACATTATATAAGATCAGTGACATTCATCAAATAAACAGGCTGGACATTTTTGCCTTTCTGATCAATGCTGTGACTTGGAGGCTATGAATTAAAAAAAGAAAGAAAGCAAACTATTCTGCCAGTCGAAAGGGACAAACAAATCACAAGCCAAAACACGACGCGTTTCGACCTCTTTGTTCCTCTTCAGGCAAGATAAACAACTCACAGAACAAGGAAAATGAAGAACGAGCAACCACTTATCTTCTCAGGGAAGTTGGAAACTATGACACAAAGACCATTGACCTGATCTTACTGCCATGATCAGGATTGCTGTACGATACCAGTTGAAAAGGTTTGTCATGTCTGCCTTTCTGTTTGACAGCGGAGCTGGGTGACTTCGATCCAGAGACCCATACACCTGGCTATGTATCGGAGTTCAGGTTCATTCCTCACCAGACTGAAGAGCTTGAACTGGATATATATGAAAAATATAAAACAGTTTCGTGAGTACCTGCCCTTTTTCTTACTTAGTTATGTGTTTATTTCTTATAGACTAAGATTTTACAGAAAAAAAAATTTTGTACAAAATTCAACATGTATTTAGGAAATCTCTTTTATGAGTTGTATGTGTATGTTTTTTTTGTTTTTGTTTTTTTATAATGTATTTTGACAGTTGACTTGAGATGACAGCCCTGGTATGGCTGTCTGCAGTCGGCTGGGGTATAAGCAACATGAAGTGAATGAAGTGTGTGTCTGGGGTATAAGCAACATGAAGTGAATGAAGTGTGTGTCTGGGGTATAAGCAACATGAAGTGAATGAAGTGTGTGTCTGTGAATATATGCATGAGTGCATGCATGCATTTTTGTTTTGTGTGAATTGTACACTTGCTTGTGCATATGCCTTGTGTGTGTGTGTGTGTGTGTGTGTGTGTGTGTGTGTGTGTGTGTGTGTGTGTGTTTGCTTATTGTTCTTAAGTTTAATGATTTTGACAAATGTGTGTGTACGTGTGCACATGTGTGTGTGTGTGTGTGCGTGTGTGTGTGTGTGTATGTGTGTGTGTGTGTGTGTGTGTGTGTGTGTGTGTTTGTGAGTTTGCTTATTGTTCTTGATTTTAGTGATTTTGACAAAACGATGTGTGTGTGTGTGTTTGTGAATGATAAAAAAAAGTAACACTTTTGTATGGTATGAGGAGACAGTGGTGTGCATGGCCTTTTCTGTGCTAAAATCTGACCTTTATTTATTTATCTATTTTTTTCCATTTTTTTTCAGTGGCTTGAATCCAGCCCAGGCAGAGCTGCAGTTCTTGAACAAGGCCAAATGGCTGGAGATGTATGGTGTAGACATGCATATTGTCATGGTGAGCTGGTTTGTTGTATACTTACTGTATAAATTCAGAGAGACATTACCCCAGAGTATGAGAGGAAGACAGGGAGGAAGCAAGAGTGGGGGGGGGGGGGGGGGGGGGGGGGGGGGAGAAGGAGATTATGAAAACATGCAATGTTATGAATTTGATAGATCAGTGCTAACTTGAACCAAAATGTGAGATTTTTGTCATAGTCCCATGGTGATGGGTCAAACGGGTGTTAGAACAGACTTCGAGGCAGGCAGAGATGGCCTCCACCGTCCGCTGTGACGTGTCATAGCCAACAGGATAGAGGTCCTCACGTCAGCTCCGTTCTTGCTGTTGTCCATTTAGATGTTCGTTTGGTCTTCCTCTGCGATGTCCTTCCTCCATTGCACTCTGTAGAATGGCCCTAAGCAGGCAATTAGGATGAGAAACTTGCCTGTTCTAAAAGAGCTTATGGTGCTTGATAAATGCCTGGCATGGTTCTTCTTTGCCATCATATTTGTGTCGACTTGCGGTCTGACATTATGATGTAAGTCCGTCTGAAGCGTGAATCTGTTAAGGAAAATCACATGTTTTCACTCAGTCTGTCTTGACTTGCTCCAGACGACTCGAGAGATAATTCTTGACAAGATGGCGGCTGCCTCAACGAGCTTATAATTCGTCAGAGCAAGTATGGTCCATCTCAACGAGTCTCTATGATTTTCAGTTAGGGCGATAATATCGTGCATAGCTCTCTTGCTTAACTTCTTCAGAATGTCAAATGCTCGTTTTCACTGCAAATGAAAAGTTGAATAATTTTTTTAACTGTGGTGCAGTGCTTTTTTTCTGTTTTCTTGGGTAGCCCGGGCCTAAGGGTTGATTGTGTTGGGCAACCGAGTGCAGAATGGGTTAAACATGGTTAGTGATGTACTTTGATTTATATCAGTCTTTTAGTTTTCAGCGTTTGAACTGGTTCGGATTTGTAGATTTTGCATTGCAAATTGTATGTGGTTCACCTTTTGTCTCGGTTGCAGCCCTGATGTGGCAGTTGTAGTTGGCTGGGCTATAAACATTGCGACTTGACATGAAGCTGATTTTCATGCATACCACAAATCAGTTATTTCTGCTGAAACTATATGCAGTGTGGATACATAGACTTATCAGGAATTCTGACTGTCCAGTTGTCTTCTTATTCAAAATGTTTTTACCCCCCACTCACCCTGTTTTTATTTGGGGAAGAAACAAACATACAGACAAAATGATGAAGAACTTTGAGAAAGTTTATTTTGGAATTGCTACCTTCTCAAATGGATCACATGTTAGTTTATTTTGGAATTGCTCTCTTCTCACTTGTGGATCACATGTTAGTTTATTTTGGAATTGCTACCTTCTCAAATGGATCACATGTTAGTCTATTTTGGAATTGCTACCTTCTCAAATGGATCACATGTTAGTCTATTTTGGAATTGCTACCTCTCAAATGGATCACATGTTAGTCTATTTTGGAATTGCTACCTCTCAAATGGATCACACAATTAAATAGCAGAAGGACATAATTATGTAGATGCCTGACTGGTAACAATTGCGGCAACCGTGGTAAAAATAAGATGGGGGGGGGGGGGATTGATGTGGGACAACTGATCACTCCCTTCTCCTCCCCTCCCCACATCCTGCTCCCATCCTATCCTCATCACCTCTTCCGAGTCTCTGGTGACATGTAAGATGCTTATGATGGTGTTACGTTCCATCCAATTTTCCATCTCATTTTTTTATCTCAGAAAGTTGGTAATCCTACTTGCCATGGAAATGCTCAAAGATTCTAGCTTGCATACATGAATTCAAAAGTATACCCCCATCTTTGTTATATATAGCTATATATAGCTCCATACATGTATGTAAATTTATATTAGTTGAAATTTAAAGCACATAACTGATCATAGCCTGTCATTGAGTTACATGCATGTAAATTTATTAGTTGAAATTTAAAGCACATAGTTGATTATAGCATGTCATCAAGCTTTGCATTGGTAAGTTAAGATGATGATGTTAAAATGAAAGATTGCTTGTTCGTTATCGGCAATGTTCTTTTTTTTCCAGGGCCGTGATAGTAATGAGTACAGACTTGGGCTTACACCAACTGGGATCCTTGTGTTTGAGGGGGGACAGAAAATTGGACTTTTCTTCTGGTGGGTGGTACTGTACTTTCGTGTGTGTGTGTGTGTGTGTGTGTGTGTGTGTGTGTGTGTGTGTGTGTGTGTGTGTGTGTGTGTCTATCTCTCTCTCTCTATATATTTATTTTTGTATGTGTGTGTGTGTGTATGTATGCATGTATGTATATGTATGTAACACAAAAGATTGTCATTTGACCAGATACTTTTAATGTGTATCTGTATCTGTTTATCTGTATCTATTGGCACATACACGCACGCGCGCGCGCGCGCGGCACACACACACACACACACACACACACACACACACACACGCTGACGCTTGTAATTTAATACACATAGAATGCGACAGTCTTCATAATATCTTTTTTCAGCTGTTTTATCTGATACTTGTGCGCCTGCATTTGTTCTGCCTGTCTTCCATCAATTTTGTTATCATACTGCAATTTTGTTTCACTGTTTGCAAAAGGAAAAGAATTGACTGCAGAACATTAATGCTGTTTTGTCTCCAGGCCGAAGATGACCCGCCTGGATTTCAAAGGGAAGAAACTCACTCTTGTGGCAGTGGAGGATGATGAAAATGTAAGTTCTGAGGTTGACAGGAGTTATCAAACTTGACCTTGTGAAATTATATATCCTTGGCAGCACTAAGCTGAGAAGAATTTTTCCTGTGATATTTCTTTTGCAAGTAATGAGATAAATCTTTCAGCCGCACAAAGTGACTGGTTGAGTAACAGTCTGCCATGTATTGTTTGTCTAACTGGAAGTTCAGAACAAATGTGTGCTATATCATAGTTTTTGAACTTCCTTGAATGCTCCAAGCGTTTCGATGGTCTGCACTGCATCATGCTTTCTGAACTTCCTGGAAAGTTTTTTTGATATTTTGATTGGTTATATGATGATGTCATGACTGTTGAACTTTTTAGAATGATTCATGTTTATCTTGACTGGCTGTACTAGACTGTGATTCTCAAGCTTCTAGTATCGTAGACTATAAAAAAAATCTGTGGTTTTTGTTAGTGAGTGTGTGTCTTTTTGTTTTTTTTAGAGAATGTGATTTATGAATAGTTCAAAGTGTGTGTGTGTGTGTGTGTTTGTTTGGAGAGAGTGATCTGTTAACTTTTTTTTTTAGTGTTGAAGGAAATGTTATCCCTTTTGAGATCATTGTAACTGTCATATAATCTAGGGCTAATCTTTTGTCCATCTGGATCTAAAACGACTGGAGATTAGAGCCAGTTCTTGTCATTCGCATCAGTCAGCATTGTGCATTCACCGAGGTGTCTACAAAGAACAAGGGTTTGATTCTTCATTGTAAAACAGAGAAATGTGAAAGCACCATAATTCTGTGAATTGTGCATATTAACAAACTACTGTTCATAACTTTGTTACATGTGTTGAGCTAAGAAAGCAGACATTTATCCAGCTGCTTGATAACAGAAGTAATGAATTATATTTGCTATTATTGTTAATTTGTTCAGAGTCGGACTCAGGTTGCTGCTTTATTAACCTTTTTATGATTTCATTGTCAGCGCAATCAGAATCTGTCATTAAAGCTAGTTTTTTTTATTTTTTTAAGCACCAGTTTTCTAGTTTTGATTTGCCATTACAGCTTGCGGTCATCATCATTATTTTGTAGTCACAACTTTCTGTTACACCTTATGGTTGTCGGTACTGTTACTTAGTTACAGCTTGCTGTTAAGACTTCTTGTCATTACTACTTCACAGTCACTGTGTGCATTTTTCCTTTCGCCGTCTTGTCTTCTGTTTCCTCTCTTTGGCATTGCTACCAAGCTTTTCGTTCAGATTCCTTATACACAGCCCCACCCAGGCACAGCTTGTCACAGCCCCAGCGACATCAGTCCACAAGGAGCTATCGTTATCAGACTCAGTCCCATGGAGGAAAAATTCCAGCGTCGACGAATCCCTTCGATAGTTGTGGGTGGTACTGTTCTGATCCAGCGTACGCAGGCCACCTGCACAGCTCCATACTGATGAGAATGATTGCCAAGTCGCGGAGCCAGGGTGGGTGAGCGTTGCGCTCTGCAGGGTGCCACCTTGTCCTGCTCACTTCCAGTAGCAGTTCCCATGAGTTTGCTGATACTAAGGACTTATTCTTACAGCTCAGGGTATCTGCTGGCTGCTGCTTTTAAACAGTCACCTGACCTCCAGAGCAGAATTCTAAAGGATCATTCTTGACCATCTTAATCGTTTCATTTATGCTCCAGCCACGTATTCAACACAGCCATTTTGCCTGTGTGAGGGTCGCGCATTGCTTTGCTCGCATGTTCTGTTTTTTAACTTGTTTTGAGTAAGAGGCGCTGTGTGTGGAACTCTCTGTGCTCGGCCAAGTCAAGAATGAACGATATCTCTTTCGATTTTGCATTGACAGTGAAAACCTTTGAAATGATCAGTGGGACATCTGCAGCAGACTCTGATGATCTGCTGTGGTTATTTACACTGCAGAGATGTATAGGATTGACTCAGTTGAGCTTTTTCTCTTTTTTTTTTTCTCCAGATTTAAGGGTTGACTGATATCTGAACCATATTTTCAGAGGGAATTTTGTGCGCTGAATGCGTGTCGACGTAAGCTTGCAGCTTGCTGTTGTCGTAAGTTTTCCCACATTTCCCCTGATCCCTTGCAATGACGGGCGGCTGTGTCGCACACAGGGCCAGAGTCAGGACCACATCTTTGTGTTCCGCCTTCAGAGTGAGAAGGCCTGCAAACATCTGTGGAAGTGCGCCGTGGAGCATCATGCCTTCTTCCGCCTCAAAGGACCGGTCCAAGGGGCCAACACCCGGCAGAACTTCTTCAGGATGGGGTCCGCTTCCGGTACAGGTGAGGAGCAGTAGGTGACGAAACTTTGTGGTGAGAATCTTTCTAGGGTTGTGGAGTGTGTCATAGATCTGTCAGAAACGTTTTTGAAGGAACCCAGGTAGGTTACTGTTCAAGAAGTATGCCGTCAGATGTGACAGCGCAAGAGTGGGAATAAACCTCCTCTGCAAAAAAAAAAAAAAAAAAAAGGGGGTGGGGGAGTGATAAGTTCGAAATTTGGAATGTTTTTGAAATAATGTTCAGTCATCGAGGATTGTTATCCTCGGTTGACAGCCCCCATGTGTGTGATGCATTTCTACCTTTTGCCACCATTTTCATTAGAATTCTTCTGTTCCCGTTTACTGAGTGAAGTTGTTTTCAGTTTGTTTGCCACCATTTTCATTAGAATTCTTCTGTTCCCGTTTACTGAGTGAAGTTGTTTTGAGGGGACACTATTCATGAATGCAAGAAAATCTGCTTGATCCACTCCCTGGCTTGAAATTCAAGGCATCTGGACAAAGGCTCTCTCTCTTTCTCTCTCTTTGTATATTATATATATATATATATATATGTGTGTGTGTGTGTATACATACATACGTGTATTTGTGTGGTAAAACCAGTTTGGACTGGTTTGAAGCAAGTGTTTCAAAGAAAGAACTCGGCACCTAGTTATTTCAGCTGAAAATGGTCTCTTTTAAGTGTTGTGTTTGATGGTAAGGGATGGAGACTAAATTTTATGACATGGTCTAAGATGAGCTCATTTGGAAGGTTTTGTTGTATTTTTATACATGGTTTCTTTAGATTGTAAATTTTACCCTTTTCAGATAGGCCTCTTTTTTTTTTAATGACATGCTTCCTCACACACACACACATACTCAAAACAAAATTACCAATCAATGAAGTGGTAGAGCAGAGATTGCTCTGTGTGGTGATGCCACCCACTTTTGATATTATTTACAAAAACAAGAAATCTCTAGTTCAAAAATACCCCATGGCAAAAGGGTTCAAATCCTTGAAATTGTTCAGAAGTCTGTGAACTATGGAGATCCCTTTTCAACAACAGAGAAAGTCCTTGAAATGTTGACTTAAATGCATATGATTGCCTTACAGAAAGTCCTTGAAATGTTGACTTAAATGCATGTAATTTAACCCTGAGTGCTGGAAAATGCTTGTAAAAGATTTCCATGGTGCATCTTACATTTTAGTTTGAAAATAATGAAATTACATAGAGAATTGATGACTTAAAAAACTAAAAAAAAAAGTTCCTATTTGCTGAAAGTGTTCACTTCGCTGTTGTCTGCTGCTAACGATAGCTGAAGAGACTATACGAAGCATCTGAAATATACATAAAGTTGTATATACAGTGCCATATAACAGTGCTTGAATTTGATACTGAAAATCCTTGAAAAGTTCTTTAACCGCTTCGCTGCTATCATATTTTGCTAAGTCCCATGCTTGATGAAACAGAAGGAGTGCCGAATCATGATGAACAGCGCT
>CM031617.1:57730678-57793178 GCA_018398815.1 Conus ventricosus | reverse complement strand
ATGGTCCCCATAGACTGCTAGTGAAGGATTTTACATTTATGATATATTTCCCAGACTTTTTCATTCTCATTTTCTTTACTCCACTCCCCCCCCCCCCCCCCCCCCTCCCCCACTTTATTTTTCCTCCCTTTGAATCTTTGCCAGGTCATGAATATAATGGTGGAGAAATTGTTTGCCTGCGCTTGTTTTCTCCTGAAGCTAAATTGTTCAGTATATAATATATATACGCAAAATTTCCAGCCGTGTAAACCTTCGAATTCTAGTGGAGAAACCCAGAAGGTGCTGTGAAGGATGGTGAAAGTGCCTTTATTTGCCAGCACTGTAATTATTTCCTTCACTTTTTTTTGGCCATAAAACAAGAGATGAAACCTATATATATATAAGACCAGGAATTAATAAAATAAATGTCCCCAGCACTGTAATTATTTCCTTCACTTTTTTTTGGCCATAAAACAAGAGATGAAACCTATATATATATATAAGACCAGGAATTAATAAAATAAATGTCTTCTGCAGATTTGATTATTAATGCATGTGACAAGTCGCTTGGCACCTCTTCGACATTGTTGTCATGTGATAATCCTGGAGTTGTCATTCATTACAAGTTTTTCCTTCCACCTAACCTAGTTGCACTGCAGCATAGTTTGGGTCAAGTTGACGAGGAAGATAGCATCAAATGTCAACCAGTGTGTGTAGCTGTTCTGGATGTTAGTGCGTGTGTAGCTCTTTCTGAATAGTAGTGGGCGTGTCACAGTGCACAACCTGAGTGAGCCCTTGCTTTTCAAAGCATTTCTCCTTGGATGCAGTTTGGACCTCCTGCTTTTTTTTTCTGTTGAGACCCTCGGGCTGTGCCTCACCTCGTACCCAGCAGAACTGAATAGTAGTTACCTTGCGCAGTTACCGCCTGAATGTTGCTATGAGATGATCACGTTTTCATTTTGTACCTGCCATTGTCGTCTATCATTGCTACCCTCCCGTTCTCTTCCCCTCCCCCCTCGACTTTTCCAGTCAGAGCTCTCCTTTGTCTTCAGCCTGAAGTGCACCTGTGTTTTTTTTATTTCAGGTGTGGCACACCTCTCATACTGATGTCATGATTCAGAACTGGCAAGCGTCACAATTGTAGTCTCGCTTGTTACGCTTTACTGCTGTTCATTTTTTTGCTTTCATGCTTGAATTATTGCACTGACCAAAATTAAGTGTATCAGTAATTATGTGCATTTATTTATTTATTTATTTATTTTTAAGAATGTGAGACAACTCAGTATTGCTGCTTTCCTTGATGGTAAATGTGTACAGTTGTATGAAATTGGCAACTTTTTCCCTTTTTTTTTAATGATGTAAGAGAACTCAGTGTTGCTGATTTCTTTGTTAGTAAATGTCAGTGGTTATGCGAAATTTGATGACTGCTGTTTGTAATACTTCGTTTGTGGAAGAATTAATTCTACATAAATTATTGACATTGTACTTGGAACATTTTTTCACCTGTATCAGACGTTTCAATAATACACAGATTTGGTTATTTATATGACTTGACCATTTTTTCCATTGTCACAAAATGATCAGAGAGGACTATTACAGACCTGTTTAGTCTACGCATTTGGCGTAGAATTCTACGCATTTTGACCCCAAATACACAAATACGCATTTTGGAACCTCGGTACGCATTTCAGCATTTCGCCGGTACGCGATTTCGAAACACAAGCTAGTTTGCATGTTGCCGTCTTTTGACAAACTTGATGGGCCATACAAACAGCCTGACATGCTGCTGCGTTCAGCAGGGCTGCCCGCCCGCTACTGTTAGTGACTTATTTCCCTTTACTGCCCGCTAAGGTTGCATGTCCGAAGAGCTCGCTGAACGCGTTTCGCGCGCTTTTCAGTATACTGTATCCATCAAAATGGCTGACTCTTCAAAGCGCCAAGTTGATTCTTCCGAGCGCCAAGTTGATTCTTCCGACTTTGCTCCCAGCAAAAAGAAGAAAAAAGTTGCTGATCAAACCTTTCTGTCATCGTACCATCAATGCTACCCGTGCCTTGTGTCATCCAGGAGAGGGGAGCATTACGCTCATTGCACTTTGTGCAAGAATGATTTCTCTATCAAACATGCCGGCATGTTTGACTGCTAACGGCATATTGAGAACCAGACTCACAAGGACTTTGAAAGTAAAGCAGATGTCTCTCGGTGGATTTTTTGCGTCAAACACACACACACACACACACACACACACACACATACACATACACATACACACACACACACACACACACACACACACACACAACACACACACATTAATTAGCAACTTTATTTAGATTAATGTGCATGTTAGTGTTTTTTTAAATATTATCTTGTGCGAAAAAGTAGACTACACATTTGACCTGGCTGACTACACATTTTGGTCATCTGACTACACATTGGTTTCGAGGGGGGTAAACAGGTCTGCTATTAACGTATACTGTGATGGATGATCACATGGTTTGGCTGGTTGCAAGACAACAAAAACTGTGTATGGCAATTGTTACTAATTGGATATTATATATATTATATATAATTGGATAGCTAAAGTGAGCCTGTGTAGCTCCTTACCACAAAAGACTCCTCGCGTATCAGATTGGCCAGTTTTAGATCATAATATGAGTGAAAACAAAGAAGGTTCTCTTTCAAGTGTGTAAAAGCATCGACTTTGGGTTTTGTCACCATAGATTCGTGGATTTCTGTAGTTTGTAGGTTGGTTGTGTATTTTTGTTGGCTGGTTGTCCACCATTTTGAGAAATTGGAGCCTAACGATCAGCTGACAGTATTCTCAGAACGTTCTTGGCAGTCATTACATCTTGTTTTTAAAGTTTTAAGAGGTCAAAGGTAGTCTTGCGATTGACAGTTGAAGAAGAAACTTTTTAGAGAATACAGACAAACCCGAACAAGGTATAGAAATCTTGAAAAAATGTCAGTTGTCTTGGACTAATAGGTGAAAATAGCCTCTCAGATGTGTGCTTGTTCTTCGTAAATAAAGAGGTGGTTAATGAAAGCAACAGCTCAGGTCAGTCAAAACCCTGTCAACAATAGTGCACTCTGCACTTAGCATTATGCAGCCGGAGAGAGAGAGAGAGAGAAATAAGGGGAGTGAATCTGCCCATTTGCACTGACCTGACTCAATGCAAGCACAATCTGGCATACTCTAGTGTGTTTTTAGAAGACCTGGGATAGCGTTGGTGGTGTGAAAGTGAACAGGGGAAGAGGGAAAATGTGATCAGTCTGCATTGAAGCTGATTACTCAGTCCGTATATCTTGAAAACTGGTATCCTGAAGAGACAAGTGGAGAAAATATTTCCATTTGTCCGTCAGAAAGTTGAGATGCCCAGGGCAGTAAGATGCGTGCAAACTTGAAACAGTTGAAAATGTGGTCACTTGCCTTTCTGAAACTGATGTGTGAAGTCATCTGTAACTTGTCACCTTTTTTCTCTCTCCTTTTCCCTTCCGCACTGCTTTTACATGATTAACCTTTTTGTAATTGTCAGGGGATGGTGGCCTGCCGCATAGCATGACACATTGTATTCACATCTTTTATGTGGTATATTGACCTTTGAAAGATGTTATACTCACTCTTTTCATGTTGTGAGCTTCATTTAAGGGTCTGTAGTGTTTGCCTTGTGACCAAGAGCTATGTTAGAGTATCTGGGTGCCTCAAACCCATTTGTATGGAATTGGTTCAATATCTCATTTGTAGAGACCAAGAGAGACAGCCTGGAGTTCATGGGATTTTATTTTTGACACTTACTCACCCTCAAACAGGTCTGCTTTTCAGTATATTTTTTTCCCATCAGTGAATAAAATTTTAACATCTAACTATGAAGAAATTCTACATAACATTTCTGCAGCTATCACCGTATTTTTGAATCATCAAACAGACTTGATTTACACATTTGAAAACTGGGGTATTTAAAAAAAAGGAAAAAAAAGAAAAGCATCGCAATCGATGAAAAATGGGCACAAGAATCTAGAAGTGAGTGAAGCTTGCTGTGTATGTTTCTGTTCGTTACTGCCCGGGTGTGGTCACTCGATCTACGTTTTGAAAATCCAACATCCATCCATGATCTCAAAATGACTGCTTCTTGGTTGTCTCACACAGACTGCCTTCAAAGTTTGGAGCTAGTGTGAAAGCACACTGAAAGTCTACATGGGTTCCTGAGCCTTGTTATCTATTCACCAGCTTATGGGCGGCTAGACTGCCCTAAAACCTTGCTGCCTGTCAGCTGTTTGCTCTCACGAAGAGTCACTCTTGACAGAAGAGGAAAAAACATACTTTATTTTATGTGTGTTTAAAAAAACATTTTGTAAAGAAATATATACAGGTAAATCAAGGCACTTGCTAATGGCAGCCTCATTGACAACCACGGTTGTTCTCACAGAGCACATCTCAACACACAAAACTTTCCAAATAATCTGTATGGGAATGAAATGGAAATCTGTCATTGGATGGAGTGAGGCAGATGGGTATTTAAGTGACGTATAACAGATGCGTGGAATGGAATGGAGCTGAAAATGTTAAACGGTAATGTTCTCAAAAATATACAGAGTAAACGCTCAAAGTTTTGTGGATTTCAACTAGATCTGCTTGTGTGAGGGAATCTTATCAGTTTGAAGGAACTCATTTAGGTTTTGTGTAGGGGTTTCCCCCGAACTCCAGGACTGCCCAGTTGTGAAATACCAATGTTTGTTTTGTTAGAAATACTGGAATGGACATTGACTTCTGTGTTACTGTCAGAAGCTTGGAAGTATGTGGGCTATGACAGGTCCTAATGTACTTTCTGAGCCCTCCTATGGTGTTTTCTGAGCCCTCCTATGGTGTTTTCTGAGCCCTCCTATGGTGTTTTCTGAGCCCTCCTATGGGTTTTCTGAGCCCTGAGTGAGAAAGAGAGGAATAAATGAAAAACATTGCCACCCAGCTCTTGAATGGAAATCTGCAACAGCAGTATTAGTGATTATTAACAATTATCACTTTTGAACCAGTACAGTAAGAAACAGTGTATGTGTGTGTGTGTGTGTATTATAAAGATTGGGTGAGAGAAAAAGAACATACTTGCTGTTACAAAAGAATGAAAATTTGTTGTTAATTAATTGATAGGTTAATTTGATTTCTTTGATAGATTAAGTGAAACTTTGCAATTTTTTTCTTAAAGCGAAAAGCTTCAAAAACATTGGATGTGTATCAGAAATGTGTTTTCTGTTCATAAAAACGGGACACTATCTTAACCTAATTCTGTTGTTATTTTATGCTGTGTCTTTGTGTTATTTTCTCAGACCCCCCCCCGCCCCCAGTCTAACCTAATTCTGTTTTTATTTTCTGCTGTGTCTTTGTGTTATTTTCTCAGACGCCCCCCCCCAGTCACTTGTTTAACCTAATTCTGTTGTGTTTTCTGCTGTGTCTTTGTGTTATTTTCTCAGAACACACCCCCCCCCCCCCCCCCCCCCCCCGTCACTTGTTTAACCTAATCCCTTTGTGTTTTCTGCTGTGTCTTGTGTTCTTTTCTGAGAAGAGAAACCCCAGTCACTTGTTTAACCTAATTCTGTTGTATTTCGAAATGGAGTGACTGATGGGCGGCGAACGAAGCAAAGTTAGAAATAGAGTTTTGTTTAGAACTTACCGCCAATGACATTGACAAACAAAGTACATGACAAGACACGATGCATTTCAACCACTTGGGTCTTCTTCAGGCGAAAAAATAAATCACATTTAACATGTGGGACAGTACAAACAAAGAACGAAAAAAGAAGAAAGAAAAATGACTCATCCGTTGTCGTCCATGTGGTCGGTGGGCGGAAATGACATGGGGCCAGGGGGATTTTTGGGAGAGGAAAAGGAGGGGGGGGGGGGGGGTTGCGTCGGGGGAGGTGTGTGTGTGTGATATGATAGGGTTGTGTGTCTAGTTTTATTGGGATGGTGTGATATCTTTGTGATGGTTGTGGTAATGGTGATTGATAATAATGGTAAGGGGAAAAAGAGGGGGGGGGGGGGGGGGGGGGGGGGGGAACTGAGGGGAAAAAAAAAAAAGGGGGGGGGGGGGAATTTAAGGGGAAGGATAAAACAAAATTAAGATAAATAGATGGAGGGTTGCTGAACTTTGTATGAAGTAAGTGAAGGGGATGTGGTGGTGGTGTATGTATGTGTGTGGTATGTGGTGTGTGTTGGTAGGGGATCCACTCGGGGGGGTTGCGACCTTGTGTAGTGTCGGAGGGTTTGGTGGTCCAGTGATCCCTTAGGCTTTGCTGGCGGGGGCATCAATACTTGGAGATAGGCTGTTTTTTCACACTGCTTCTAGGCCTGTGAGGTGCAGATGCTGTTTGGCCTAAGCGTAACGTGGTAAGGGAGTTGATGCCCTGGTAGGGCCTTCCCATGTCAGATAGGCTAAGGGTGAGGATCCTGACTAAGAGTAACCCGCCTTTCTCCTTTTCTTGTTTTCTGCCTCCCTTATTTGGCCCTTTTCTATCTTCGTCTCCCCTTCAAGGTCTTCTTTTCCACACTCCTTTTCTCTCTGTGGTCTCCTTAAGATCCGCCGCGTTTGCCGTGGGTGCGACCTGTGTCGGAGGGGAATGAGATCCTGGTGATTGAGAGGGCCAGCGCTCTCAACACATCACTTTGGCTCGGACCTCTCCTAGACAGGGAGTACACTTTGGCCCGGGATTGTACTAATCGGCTCCCCTTCTTGGGGCTGGGTCAAGACAAGCAGTTCCCCTTCTGGCCATGTGAACCCCTGCAGTGCTCAGCTCTCTGTCCCCGGGAGTTGAGCATGATCAGGGGGGATAGGGTTAGTTGCTTCTGTTTGTCGTATGTCTCTCCCGAAGCCTGGGAAGGGGTCAAGACATTGGTTTTTTTGGCCCTGGCCCCTTAGTTGGACTCCAAGGTGGGTGGGTAAGGGAGGGATGAAACACAAATTCACCAATAGGGTTTTTTTCCTAAACCCCCCCCCCCCCCAAAAAAAGAGGAAGGGACCCATCCCCTATTTCGGGGGGTTTTCGATTCTGACGGGAAATTCGGATTGGGGGGAAACGACAGAAGACGGGTTTTTTTGGGCTTCCTGGCTGTTAGGGAAAGGGAAAAGGGGAAGAGAACGCCCCCTTTTCAGTTTTTGAGCCCTTTTGCAATCCAAAAGGGCTTTAAAGGGTTTTAGCGGGTTGCCCCCTGGGCCCATAAAAGGGGTTTGGGGAAGGGTTTCCCTTTTTCTTTTTTCAATGTAAGTCAAAAAACCCAATTTAACCAGTTTGCTAAAGGAAAACGAAACTTTTTGGCCCCGGGAGATCGGGGTTAACCCCCCCCAAAAAATTTAAAATTTCATCAAGGGGAGTGATTCGTTTCGGGGAATTATCAGGTTTTTTCTGGGGGGGGGCCCCGGGGGAACAAAACGGAGCTGCTTTCCCGGGGGTTGGACGGGGGTACGCAGGGGGAACAGAAAAAGAAGGGTGCAGAAAGAGGGGGCCCCAACACCCTCTTTCTGAAAATTCTCCCAACCCCTGTGCGGGCCCCCGGTCATAAAAGTGGGGTTTAACCTGTTTGTCCGGGTTAGTTGTACTTCCCGTCCCCCGTTGAGGTGTTTCCCCGATGCCAAAGTTTGGCCATGTCAAAAACCTTTTTTGTTCTGGGGCGGGAGGTGGGGGGGTATTTGCTCCCAAGGCAACCCCCTAAAGGGGCCTTTGAAAAAGACCCGGGAAACATTGTGCAAACTGCGGGGGCGACCATCCCCCCTCTTCAGGGAAAATTGGGTCCCTGGGGATTCAGGAATTTTGAAATAAAAAAGGGTTAAGACGGGAAAAAAAGTCTTTTTTTTTCAAAGGGCCCGCAACATTTTTTTGGGCGTCAGCGCCGCACTTCTTCTTCTTGGGCCGAAAAGAAATTTCCCTTCAGTTTAAAATCGGTCAGCTGCGTCAGACTGATAATTTTAAAACTTTTTCGAAAACATTGCAAGTACGATCTGTCATTTTCTGGTGGTTAGCGGGGCCCAACCCCCCTTCCAAACCAAAGTGATGCCCCTGGGTGGGGGCCAAAAAACCCCACCCCTCAGACGGGGCCCAGAAAATCAACAACATCTGCTGCGGGGAAAGTTTAAAAAAACCCGCACCCCTCCCTCAACTCCTCTTTCCATTTGCCCTTGGGGGCCCCAAGGGAAAATTAACCTAGTGAGGAATGGGGGGATTTTGGGGAAAAAACCCTGCACCGTCCCCAAACCCGGACCTACTTCACCTGTTGGCCAAGTCTCCCCACCGGCCCGGGCAGATGGTCCAGTAAAATTAACCAACCCAAAATTTTAAAAGCTTTGGGCGCAGATTTTTGGGGAGGAGATGACCTGATCTCTCCCCTTTTCCCCCCTCTGAAACCATGGATAAAACAATTTTCCCCTTTGGGGAATAATCCGGGGTTTAAAAATTTTTCTAACTTCGGGGAGCTGCAGCTTCTGTGTCAGCCCTTTAAAAACCTTTTCTGCCCTTTGGCTCTTACAAAAAATTTTTAAAAAATTTTTTTCAAAGCCAAAAGGGCCCCTTTACTTTTTTCCCTGGTTTTTAATATTCTTTCAAAACCGGCACAAAATCCCAACCGGGGGGAAACTGTCGGGGGGGTGTTGCCCTTCTCCTACACAAAACAAATTGCTGTTATAGCCCGTCGCTCTGTCAATCCTTTCAGGCTGTAGCGCGAGGGGGACTCTCCACAAGATTTGGGGAACCATCTGTTCTCTTTATATACCCCCTTTTCTGTCCCGGTTTGTCGTCGGGACCTTGTCATCTGATGGGGAAACTTCCTCGCCCTTTTTTTGGGTTGGGTGATTTTAACGGTCACAACCCTTTTTTTGGGGGGGGGGTACGTCACCCAGAGGTCTGCTGATTGAGGAAGCCCTTTCGGGATTGGATTTTTTTGGTTTCTGAACGCCCGGATCTGCAACTTACCTCCACCTTCCACAGGTTTCACTTTCGTGTTTAGATTTTGTGGGTTTTGTGCCCCCTCGTGGCCGGGACTAGAGTGGTCTGTCCTTTGACAAACTGAAACGGAAGGGGCCATTTCCCTGTCCTTCTACAACCTGTAATTTAAAAGAACCGTCCTGTCTTCAACATCTCAATTATAAAAAAACCCAAAAAAGGGAATTTTTATTTGCAGCCACTATTTCAAAAAAAATTCCCGGAAAAAATTTTTTCAGAGTCCCAGACCCCCCAAGGGAATTTTTGACTAACAAATATGAACAAAAGTGCCCAAAGCCGTATTTCCCCGGGCTTCCGAAAAAACTTTTAAAAAGCCCAAAAACCCCCCCGGTTGATTCGAATGCCAACAAATTTCCAAAGTTTGAAAACGGGGCCAGCGCAGGTATACAACCCACCTTCGGGGGCCCCAAAGCTCGAGCCCCTCAGGGAAAATCCGTGGGTAAAACCCAAAACACACTTTTAAAAAAAGGGAAACGCGGGCCTGGAGAAGCTTTTTCCAGGCTGACATCCCAAAAAATTCTAAGAAAAAAAATTTTGGGAACCCCATTTAAAAAAAAATCCCAAAGGGGAAAAACACCTGTCCCACTGTGAAACCCTCTCAAGTTTTCGGATTCTTTAATAAAAGAGAAGGAAAACAGTTGTAAAATTTCTTCCCTTTAAACCCTTGAAAAAAAAAATCCCCCTCTTCTAAAAAATCAGTCACTTTTTCAAACACCCAAAAACCCCAAAGAAAAAACTCCCTGCCCCAAATTTTCGTCCCACAACATGGAAGTTTTACAATCTTTCCTTTTTCATTAAACGAGCTGAAAACCCGCCCTTTCCCTTGCAGCATTCCTCTCCAGGTTAAAAGATGGGCAAACAATATCAAAATATTTAAAAAATCTTTCCGCAAGAAGGTTCCCGAACATCCGTTACAGGGATAAAAAACCCCCGGTGGATACAGGTTCTTTTCCCCCCTCTTTGGGGGAAAAGCCCTCATTATTTCCCCTCCCCCAAAACCCGGACAAGATCTTTTAAATCCATCAACAAACCCTCCCCTTTGCCTTTGGGGCCGCTGGGGTCTGTAAAAGTGATGGAAAAAAAGGGCAATGCTTGGCTCATGTGGAAAAATTTTAAAAACCCATGGCCTTTTTGGGGAAAGAACAGTGTGGGTTTTCCCCCAAACCCCCCCCCCCCCCCCCCCCCCCCCCCCCCCCGTAGTACAGTTGACCAATTTTATTCGTTGGAATCTACACTTAGGAAAGTTTTTTAAAAAAAACCGCATGCAGGGCAATTTTTTTTTGACTTGGAGGGGGGGGCCTACGTTTCCACCTGGGAAAACGGGGGTACTTTCCGATCTCCCCATAGGGTTTTCGAGGCATCTTCCGCTTTTTTATTTAAAAAATTTTGGCAGAACGACAGGGTTTTAGGGCCGGGGTTTGGGACCACTCTCCCCTGATGTCCCACGAGCCCGGAAATTGGTGTTTCCCCAGGGGAGATACTATCTCCGCCCTCTTTAAAATTAAGATCAACAAATTGTTAAATCAGTTCGCAGGGGTTTTAGATTGGTCATTGTTTTTGGTGATTTTGCTTTTCTACGCAAACCCGGAAGCCTGTACCCGATTTCCCGCCAGGGTTTCCCGCTTTTCGTAGATAAAATTCCCCGGGGGCGGATGAAAAAAAAGGTTTCCCCCTTTTCTGCTACAAAAACCCAAATTAATTTACTTCCAAAATTTCCGTCAGTTTTTTTTCCAGATCCGGGAAATTCAAGTTTTGGGAAAATTTTCCCCTTTTCCGCTGTTTTTTAAAGAGGGGCCCAAATTTTTTGGGGTCATTTTTTACCAAAAACTTAACTTTTCTTAGCCAAAATTAAAAACCTCAAAAAATGCTTTCCAAAAGGCACTGAATAATTTTGGGGGGTCGTTGCACACACCGCGGGGGCGCTGATAAAAAATTTTTTGGGACCTTACAGAGCCCCGGGCCGGGTTTCCAAAAATGGACTAAAAGGTTGTGCTGTGTTTCGGGTCCCCAAGATAATCTTACCCAAAAATCTTGGGCCCCATCCACCCTCAAGGGGTTTCTTTATTTTTTGGAGGGGTTCCCCCACCACCCCTGTGTAAGCCGTTTCGCCCGAGGGAAAGGGGAACCTTCACAAAACCCAAACCCAGGCCCGAAACTGTCTTTTAAAATTTTTACAAACCCCCTGTTCTCAGAACCGAGAACCGGGCCATGACTGTTTTTTGACCCTCCGTTCCAAAATAAGTTTTAAACAAACCCGGGAAAGTTTTTCCCCCGTTTGGGGGTTCGTATGCAGCCTCACGTGCGGAATGCAGGTAAAGAAAGGGGGTAGGGTTTTCCCTTTTTTTTCCCAAATTTCCGGATCAACCCCCATGGACCTTTTTTTACACCAGAGATTTGTTTTTATCCCGCAGCTTTCCGTAAGGAGTCACCGCTCTCGGCACAAGGGCTTTGTTTGCCGACTCTGTTCCAAATTTCCCCCTAACAAAAAATTTTCATGCGGTACCCAAATCTGAGGATGGTGGGCCCTTTCAGCCTACTGCCCTGGGGGTTTCCCTTTTCAGATATTGTTGGAACTATACATTCAGATTTCTTCTGTCTAAATTTTCTGAACTTACTGCTCTAGTTTCTGGCTTTGGGAATTAAACCCCATTCTTTGGGAGGGACTTTTGGTTTTTGTCGGATTCGCTGTCAGTTTGGAAAGGGCCCTAGGGGTGGCCCCCAACCTTCAGCATCCAGGGAAATTTTATTTTTTTGAATTTTTTTTGCAAGTTGAAGGCGGACGGTTACAACATTACTCTTCTTGGGGCCCTTTGGGCCCTGTTGGCACCCGGCCCCGGGGAAAGAAATGGGGTTTATCGTTTGCCCAAAAAAGCCCCAAGAGAGGGAAAAAATCCAACACAAATTTTCCCCCGTTTAATGGGGAAACCCAAAATTAAAGATTATGTTTAAGGGCCTTGGGAGGGGGGGGGATTGGAACACACCCGACGGGAAAAACAAAACTCTTTTAGAACCGTTTCAAACCCTTTTTAAAGACTTCCCCCCATTTTACGTCGGGGGTTTGTTTAAAAAGGAAACGGTTCTGTGCCCGGGGCACACCGGGCCTTTTGTATTTTACCCCCTTCTTACCTTTAAAAAAGTGAAGAAACCCGTGGTGCATTCCATGTTTATGCCCCCCCTCACAAGAAAAAATGTTTTTTTTAGAGTGTTGGGACCTTGGGCCATTTTTGACAAAACATTTTACAGCGGGGTCCATGAAAAATCCTGTTTTGGGGGTCCCCCCTGACGTGATCCTTTGGGTTTTTTAGAAAAAATTTTAAAATTTTTTCATTGTTTTTTAGTTTTTTCGGAAGAAGGATTTTAAAAAAGTTTTTTTTTGGGTTTTTTTGTAGAAAAATTTTATTTTTCGGATGGTGAAAGTTTTTTTTTGTTTTTTTTTTTTTGGGCGGTGATTTTTAAATTTTAAAGTGGTGACAGCCCTGTTTTGGCCCCTCTGCCCCCGGTTTGGCTGGGCAAAAAACAACAATTTTTTTTCTTTTTTCGGGTAGGGGGTATTGCCCAAATTATGTGGAAGTGGGGGTATGTGTGTTTGGTTATTTTTGGATATTGATGCCTTGGGGGGGGCCAAAAAAAGGGGACAAACCCCCCAAGGGATCAAATCCCCAAAAATTAACCAAACAACCCAAACCCCCCCACTTCCACATCAGTTGGAAAATTTTTTCCCCCACCCAAAAACACACTTAAACACACAAAATACATACACCCCCACCACCCCTTCACTAAATTCATTCGAAAATTACAAGGGAACCCTTTCCCTCTATTTAATCTACTTTTGTTTTCCCCCCCCCTTAAATTCCCCCCCCCCCCACCCTTTTTTTTTTTTTTTTTCCCCTCAGTTTCCCCCCCCCCCCCCCCTCTTTCCCCTTACCATTATTATCAATCCACCATTACCACAACCATCACAAAGATATCACACCATCCCAATAAACTAGACACACAACCCTATCATATCACACACACACACCTCCCCCGACGCAACCCCCCCCCCCCCCCCCCCCCCCCCCCCCTCCGTTTCCTCTCCCATAATCCCCCTGCCCCATGTCATTTCCGCCCACCGACCACATGGACGACAACGGATGAGTCATTTTTCTTTCTTCTTTTTTCGTTCTCTGTTTGTACTGTCCCACATGTTAAATGTGATTTATTTTTTCGCCTGAAGAAGACCCAAGTGGTTGAAATGCATCGTGTCTTGTCATGTGCTTTGTTTGTCAATGTCATTGGCGGTAAGTTCTAAACAAACTCTATTTCTAACTCTAATTCTGTTGTGTTTTCTGCTGTGTCTTTGTGTTATTTTCTCAGAAGAGAAACCCCAGTCACTTGTTTAACCTAATTCTGTTGTGTTTTCTGCTGTGTCTTTGTGTTATTTTCTCAGAAGAAAACCCTCAGTCACTTGTTTAACCTAATTCTGTTGTGTTTTCTGCTGTGTCTTTGTGTTATTTTCTGAGAAGAGAAACCCCAGTCACTTGTTTAACCTAATTCTGTTGTGTTTTCTGCTGTGTCTTTGTGTTCTTTTCTCAGAAGAGAAACCTCAGTCACTTGTTTAACCTAATTCTGTTGTGTTTTCTGCTGTGTCTTTGTGTTCTTTTCTCAGAAGAGAAACCCTCAGTCACTTGTTTAACCTAATTCTGTTGTGTTTTCTGCTGTGTCTTTGTGTTCTTTTCTCAGAAGAGAAACCCTCAGTCACTTGTTTAACCTAATTCTGTTGTGTTTTCTGCTGTGTCGTTGTGTTCTTTTCTCAGAAGAGAAACCCCAGTCACTTGTTTAACCTAATTCTGTTGTGTTTTCTGCTGTGTCTTTGTGTTCTTTTCTCAGAAGAGAAACACCGGTCACTTGTTTAACCTAATTCTGTTGTGTTTTCTGCTGTGTCTTTGTGTTCTTTTCTCAGAAGAGAAACCCGGTCACTTGTTTAACCTAATTCTGTTGTGTTTTCTGTTGTGTCTTTGTGTTCTTTTCTCAGAAGAGAAACCCCAGTCACTTGTTTAACCTAATTCTGTTGTGTTTTCTGCTGTGTCTTTGTGTTATTTTCTCAGAAGAGAAACCCCAGTCACTTGTTTAACCTAATTCTGTTGTGTTTTCTGCTGTCTTTGTGTTCTTTTCTCAGAAGAGAAACCCAGTCACTTGTTTAACCTAATTCTGTTGTGTTTTCTGCTGTGTCTTTGTGTTCTTTTCTCAGAAGAGAAACCCCAGTCACTTGTTTAACCTAATTCTGTTGTGTTTTCTGCTGTGTCTTTGTGTTCTTTTCTCAGAAGAGAAACCCCAGTCACTTGTTTAACCTAATTCTGTTGTGTTTTCTGTTGTGTCTTTGTGTTCTTTTCTCAGAAGAGAAACCCCAGTCACTTGTTTAACCTAATTCTGTTGTGTTTTCTGCTGTGTCTTTGTGTTCTTTTCTCAGAAGAGAAACCCTCAGTCACTTGTTTGACCTAATTCTGTTGTGTTCTCTGATGTAGCTGAAACTGAAGACAAGGAGGATCACGTGGAGAAAGCCCCACGAAAAAGGTACTGTTTCTGACTTCTTGTATGTTGGTCTCTCTAATGCCACTCTAAAAACGTGCTGTTTCTGACTTTGTACATTGATCTCTTTAATGTCATGCTCAAAAAGTACTGTTTCTGACTGTATACTCAGAATTCTTTAATGTCACTGGAAAAATATGCAATGTGTCTGACTTTGTACATGATCTCTTTAAATGTCACGCTTAAAAAGGTAATACATCTGACTTTAAATTTAGAATTCTTTAATGTCACAGTAAAAAGGTACTGTTCCTGACTTTATATTTAGAATTCTTTTAGTTCACTACAAAGTACTTTTTTTTTTTTACTTCATGCTTAGAGTTCTTTAATGTCGCTCTAGAAGAAGGTGGTGTTTCTGACTTTAAAACATTGGTCTCTGTAATATCACACTAAAATGGAACTGTTAATGATTTTATGCATAGAATTCTTCAATGTCACTCTAAAACGATGCTGTATCTGACATTATACTTAGAAAGTTTTAATGTCACTCCAAAAAGGTGCTGTTTCTGACTATGATTTCTGACTTTAGAATTCATTAATGTCACTCCAAAAAGGCACTGTTTCTGAAGTTATACACAGATTTCTTTAATGTCACTCTGAAAAAGTTTCTTTGTACATTGATCACCTCATGTCATACTAAAAAATGGACTGTTTCTGACTTTGTATGTTGATCTCTTAATGTCATTCTAAGAAGGCATGGTTCCTAACTTTATACATTAGTCTGTTTAATGTCAGTCTAAACAGGAACTGTTCCCAGGTATGTACATTGGCCGTCTGCTCCAAGGAATCACTGTTCCCGTCTTTTAACGTTGGTCCATCTTGAATGTCACTCTACAGAGGGAGTATTAGGTCTCTTCAGGGTCATTCTGAAAAAGTGTTGTTCCAGTCTCTGCACTCTGGTCTTTCTTATTTCATTCTAAAAAGAAACTGTTCCTGTGTTTGCGCACTGGTCCATCTAATGTCACGTGAAAAGAGTACTTTTCCTGTCCTCACATATTGGTTTCTCTGGTGTTTCTATGAAAAAGTCACCACTCTTGCTCTAATGTCTCTCTTGGTAAGATACTGTTCTGAGTGTTTACATTGGTCGTTCTTGTGTCACTCTAAAAAGATATTGTTTCAGAATTTGCTCTTTGGTCTTACAAACGTTGCTCCATTCGTTGCTCGCTTTGTACGTTGGTCTGTCTAGTGTCATTCCATTGGTCTGTCTGGTGTCATTCCATTGGTCTGTCTAGTGTCATTCCATTGGTCTGTCTAGTGTCATTCCATTGGTCTGTCTAGTGTCATTCCATTCTTTCATTACCTCGGAAGCTGTAGAATCTGGGTTTTGTGGATCGTGCCTCATTCAGAACATGTTTTTGTTTTTTCTTCCCCTTTCCACCAAACCTTCAGTGGTAGTCTGAGCGCATCAGCTTTGAATGTGATGGTACAGCATGCTGTGTTAAGAATCTGTGGTAATATGGAAGTGTTCATTTGTGACATTGCACAGGAAAAACCAGTGTGGTAGGTAAACAAAGAAGATCTGTGGTAATATGGAAGTTTTCATTTGTGACATTGCACAGGAAAAACCAGTGTGGTAGGTAAACAAAGAAGATCTGTGGTAATATGGAAGTTTTCATTTGTGACATTGCACAGGAAAAACCAGTGTGGTAGGTAAACAAAGAAGATGCAGACAGGGAAAAAAAAGGGTGACACTCGACTGTGGTAACTGCAGCAAACAGTCTGAATTTGACACGGAGAAATGTGTTGTGACAATGAGATTACACAGTTTACTCTCTTTGACACATCCTTGCACAAAGTCGAGGCAAGAATGAAATCAGAAAGATTCTGAACACTGGAAAATGTTTCATTGTAATGAAATTCAATTCATGATTATGTATATTTGTTATTGCATATACCCATTTTGGTACGTTAATTTGTGCCCTTACCAGTGCTTATCTGCCTCACATGCATGCACACACACACACACACACACACACTCATGTGCACATGCATAGCGCGTGCGCGCACACACACACACACACACACACACACACACACACACACACACACACACACACACACACACACACACCACTCATGCGCACATGCATAGCACACACGCACACACACACACGCACACACACACACACACACACACACACACACACACACACACACACACACACACACACACACACACTCACTCACTAACTCACTCAGTCCATATCATCAAGAAACAAGTTGGGAAGAAGCTTTAGTCTAATGTCATGTAAATTGCATGATTAAAGCAAAGAAGGGATGTATGTCATTCAGTTTTTGGAACACTGATGCATTAATGTGATTGTTTAGATAGAAACTTCTTATTCAGTGCATGCCTTTGCTGTGGCAAAGAAAACACGGATGTAGTTATTTATTAACTTGATTATTCAGTGCGTACTTTTGGCACGAAAAAAGGGTGCTACATGTATATGGTTGCAGTGTTGAAAGAATGTTCATAAATGTTTGTGAAAGTGTCTTGCATGTTATGTGCATGGGGTATTTTTATGTGGATTCTAACATGTATCTTATTATCTAACATGTATAACAAATCCTGTCCAATCCATTCTTCCCCTCCCACCCCCCACCCCCGTCATTCTTCCCCTTCCACCCCCCACCCCCGTCATTCTTCCCCTTCCACCCCCCACCCCCGTCATTCTTCCCCTCCCACCCCCCAACCCCGTCATTCTTCCCCTCCCACCCCCCACCCCCATCATTCTTCCCCTCCCACCCCCCACCCCCGTCATTCTTCCCCTCCCACCCCCCACCCTGTCATTCTTCCCCTCCACCCCCCCCACCCCGTCATTCTTCCCCTCCCACCCCCCACCCCCGTCATTCTTCCCCTCCCACCCCCCACCCCCGTCATTCTTCCCCTCCCACCCCCCACCCCCGTCATTCTTCCCCTCCCACCCCCCACCCCCGTCATTCTTCCCCTCCCACCCCCCTGCTGTCCTCCCTGGTCTTCCTCCCCTTTCCAATTTTTTCTCAGGCATGATTATTTTTCTTTTTTTGTTTGTTGAGAAGAACATCTTTCTTGTATGTGACAATGATTATCAGCGTTATAGTTTTTGTAGTGCATTATAATTTTTTGTACATTTCTCAGGATTTTTCCCCCCGGATTATACATTTTCATTTAATTTTTATTCATGACATATTTTCTAAAGAAACAAATGATTTTTATTTTGTTTACTCATTTGACCTCCCTTGTCCGTTTACTAACATCGGAAGGCAATGCATGGTATTGTTACTTAAGGGTGTAAGGGAGACAACCCCAGGAATCTTCTTAACCTGCCCAACAGGTGTTATTGTTTGTAAGAAGTGATAATGTACCTTGCGCTTAAAGGTTGCGGCGTAGCACACGACAAATCTGGAAACTGATCTTCATATTTTCTTGGGGTATTATGTACATTGTTATCTATTTGTTTTTGTTACCTTCAGTGTTTGAAAGTGAATATCACTATAGACTGCAGTCTTGTCACAAGTGAGGATATTGCTACTGAAGCACTTTCTCCTGATTTTCACATTATTTGAATGATTGTCTGCAGTTCAGAAGAATGTGTGTTTAAAAGATTTGTCATTACTTCAGAAGAATGTTTTCTCCTATATCCATTAGGATAGTATGTCTGTCTGTACTTTTTTCTGTCTTTTTGTGTGTGTACGTAAGTTGTCTTTGCTTTCATTGACTTTATTATGCACATGGATAGTGTGAGCGTTATTGAAGAGCATTTGCCAGCAGAAAATCAACCAGAATGAAAATAAGGATTGTACCTTAGACATTTTTCTGTGAGAAATTATTAGTTGGGAGTAAAATGAGCATGACAGATTTCTGTGTAGAATCTTCCCGTCATGATTTTATTATCGTTTGTGTAAGTGTCATATTTGGCAGGTGCTGTGTTGTTTTGTCAGAAACATTTATTTTTTTTGTTTTTGTTTTAAATGATTTTTGTCTTTAACAGCATTGACTGAGAGGCTGAAAGAAATGAACTGTAATGATTGAAAAATTCAAGCATACTTCTCAGTCTGTGTCAAAAATGTTGTTTATGCATTGTTTTAAAAACTTTTCCTGTCATATTTTTAAAACCCCGAAATATAAGTTTTGAAATTGGCGTAGTGAATTTTACACACAGAAGTTTTATGCTATCAGATCTGAAATAATTTTAGTGTATTTTATGCACAGAAATTTTCATGCTATCAGATCTGTATGGAAGTTGGTTGCATAAGTCCGTGGATGAAAGGGAATACAATGACATTTCTTCACAAAGACCTTCCAGATGGAGATTTCCTTGAAAGCTTCTGTCTGGATAAGTTTTCTCTTTGCCTGTATTGTATTTACTTTCCCGCAAATACTGCTTCACTGTTTAAAAAACCCAGAGTGTGAAAAAGAACTCTAACCAATCATTCAGCATATGTAGATTAAAAAAAAAAGGGAAAAAAAGAACAACTAAGACGGAAAATATACGTTCCATGTGTTGGTTGTAGGCTCTCAGTCTGACTCAAAAAAGCTTTAGAACATTGTGTATTTATATCAGAACATAAATGCCTGGCTCAAACATCAATGTGTGTGTGTGTGTGTGTGTGTGTGTGTGTGTGTGTGTGGCGTGGTGTGGTGTGGTGTGTGTGGTGTGGTTGATGTGAGCGTGTGTGTGTGCGCGGGCGCGCGCGCATGTGCGTGCATGCGTGTTTGATGTCCGGTGTGTATGTGTTTGTTTTAATGCATTGTACTTCAAAAGAAAGAAAAAAAGTTAACAGAGAGAAGTCTGCTTTTTTATTATGGGATTAGCGATGAAGTTTAGTGAGATTTTTCAAAGACCTGCAGTGGGTTATCATTGTGAATATAGATCTGTGTAAGTTTTTAAAGACTGCAGTTTAGAAGTAGAGTTTATAAATATCATTTGAAAATCACCAGAATTGCCATGAATATTGTTGTTGAGTTGACAAAAGAAATCAGAGTTATGATAGAAACAGTACATTAAACACTTTCATTGTCTGAGGTTTTGATTACAGATTTTTGTCAAAGGGAGGGGGGTGGGGTGGGGTGGGGTGGGTCAGGTCATGTGGGCAGTCAGTTACTGGGTATGATTGCTTTGTCATTTTGCACTCAACATGAAGAAAGTTAGTATTTTCACAGATAGATGACAGTTTGAATATCTACCCAGGATGCATGCATTGTATTTAACCTGAAGATTTTGTTTTTGGTAAAGAAAATGCATCAGTACTAATGTGGGTTTGTTCATTTCTGTGATTCATGTCAGCATGGTTTTTGATCCAATATTGTTAAGTTTATATTGTTACATCTCAAGGTGGAAATTCGTCATTTAAGTATGCATTTCATCCATAATTGTGAAAACGCTAGTTGTTGAGAGGAAGTTTATTTCAGCATGCTTCTAACCCATCATTTTTAAGTTTAGATTGTTGATGTTTGAAGTGGACATCATTTCCGCATGCTCACAGCCCACAATTGTTAAGTTTATAGTGTTGTTCGTTAAGATAAAAGTCATTGAGTCAGCTGTTTAGAAGATGGTCATTTCAGCATGATGTTTACACATGATTGTTAAATTTTGTTGTTGATTTGTTAAATTTTGTTGTTGATTGCTGAGATAAAGTTTATTTCAACATTTATTAAGCTATGGTTATTAACATGATATTTTTAAAAAAATTGTTATTTAGTTTATATTGTCAATTGTTAGGAAATAAATTCATTTCAAAGAGCTGTAAACCCATGATTGTAAAGTTTATGTTGTTGATTCTTGAGACTAAAATCAAACCATGATTCTTAGTTTACAGTGTTGATTATTAATAGGGAATGCATTTCAGCATGCTATTCATCCATGGTGGTTTAGTTTTTCAGTGTTGATTTTTGAGATGTGGTTGATTTTAGCATGCTTCTAATCCCATTAATTGTTAAGAATGTTGATCGTTGAGAGTAAGTCTATTTCAGAATGCTTTTCACGCATGATTTTTTTTAACCACCATAAATTGTTCATTGTTGAGATTTTTTTTTCAATTAAGCATGCTGTCCACCCATGATTTTTATGTTTAAAATGTTGTCTACTGAGATCGAGTTCATTTGAACTCACCTTTAATCCATGGTTATTAAGTTCAAATTGATTGCTTAGATTTTCATTTCAGCATGTTTTTAACCCATGAATCTTATATTGCCGATTGTTGTGATTAGATTCATTTCAGTCTACCATTAACCCATGGTATTTAAGTTTTTGGTGTTGATTTTTATAATCTTTTTGATTCTAGCATGCTTTTCATACATGATTGTTCATTATTGTTCATTATATAGTTTTTTGTTGTTGAGATGATAGAGATGCCTTTTTAACAGCAACAGAAATTTTGACGGTAAAATATCTTGGGGTGGCTTCATGCAAATAAACATTTGTTTTTTTAAGATTAGAATGTATGTCAGTGTACCCTTCTCTTGCTGATAGCAACTGTATCAATGTTGTGGATTTCTAGGGGTATATTACTAAGAGCGTTTCTAGTTCGCCTGCTGAAAGAGCAGGGCGGACTTCTTCATAAATAGGAATGAAGGAATACTACAGGTGTTGAATAATGCGAGTCTCTCCAGGAGGCAGTGAAGGCCTCTATACGTAAGAGCGATGTGTCTTTCCATGTTTTTTTCTGCCTTTAAATATCGGGGAAAAAAGAATGCGCTTTACACATGTAGCATCTATCAGGCTGTGTACATCTGTGTATAACAATGTATTGACGAGGACTTTACGCTGCGTACATGTATGATTGTACAAAAGTGTATCACAGGTGCAACACGTATTGCAGAGGTTGATGGTGAAGGAGCAGTTGGAGTAAGCTGGAGGGGGATGGAGAAAGGGGGGGGGGGGGGCAGTGTAAGGATGGGTGGAGACACGGGGGATGAAGGGTTGGGTGTGTGGAAGGGAGGGGAGGGAACAGGTGAGGGGAGCGCAGGGAAGTAGAGGGGAGATAAGAGGTTAGTGGATGCAGTGGAAACAACAGTCCAAATGGAATCAAGATCAGGCTCAAGGTTGTAACCTGTTACTGATGCGTAAGTTAATGCCCTTGATTAATAAACACATTAGCAGAAACGAAAGAAGATTTTTTTGTCAAGGAAAGGGAATAGTTGAGAAGAGATGATTAATTGATGATTTTGAAATTTTTTTTTTATAGATGCTGCTTTATTTTGGAAAAGAAAAGGGTTTTAATTGAGGTCATACGAAGAAGCCAGGTGAAAAAGAAGTTTGAACAAGGAATTGGACATGTGGTTATTAAAATCACATGCACATAAAAAAAGTCTATGTCAACCTGACAGATAATGACACTTTAGTTTTATGAACTTTTTCAGACACATTTCCATTCAAAAGTGGCAGAGCAGTTTTAAGACTAACATGTTTGATTCTAAATTTCTCTTTGAACATTAGGAGAATATTTTGATTATGAGAAATATGGAAAAGTAGAGGTTAGAAATACGCTTGCATGTACAAATGAAAGCTTTGCTTTGGTGGTGATGGTTTTTCTCCACAAACATAAAAACGAATGATACATACATGTATTCATTTGAACAAATACTCTTAATCCAGACGGGAAAGGCATGATTGGTGATGTACATGTGTTGTCGATGGCATGATTTTATTGCACATATTGTCCTTGCTTACAGCAGTGATAGTGAAGAGGGAAAAGGTCAGCCAGCGAAAGAACAGTCTGCCGCCGAAGAAAGGGACGAGCAGGAAGATGATGATGATATGGACAGGTAGTTTCGACAATCACCATTTGTTTGACAGCAGCGTAACATCGTCTCATGTTAGATAAATCTACCCCAGTCTCCATTTGTCTGAAATCGGCATGGACATTGTCTAACAGAGGGTTGGAAGGTTTCAAACCATTGTATCATTGTATCATTTTGTTGTAAAAGTTGACTGTGTACATGCGTCAGAGCCTGGCTCTTTTGTGTATGTATATATTATCCTGTACCCATTACTTAACTCTTGAATATTTTTGTAGGCTTTGACTATTTCTCCCCCCCCCACCCCCCCCTTTTTTTTTTTTTACTTGTTGAGTGCAAAGTATATCTACCGTCTTGTGGAATTATGATTTGTTTGCTGTGGTGATACTGTGTGATGCTGCACTTTAAAGTTACCGGAATATTGATTGATTAGTGTCATCATTATGTTTTATAAGCTTGTGTTTTTGTTCTTTTTTTTTCTTTCTTTCTTTTTTTGCTTTTTAGCTGTTTATTTGGATCCTGACGTGGTTGGCACATATGTTTATTCCTATGTTTATAATTCAATCAGGTAGTAGTCCACTTTTATGGGAATATGCGCAAGTCTCCAGCTAACTATAATCTTTGATGAGGAAGTGTTGCATCAGCAGAAAAGTTGAAAAGGTTTCCACCTTCAGTTGTATGGTACACAGTCGACCCAGTGTATACACAGTCGATCCAGTGTATACACAGTCGACCCAGTGTATACACAGTCAACCACACTGGGCCTTTTTAGGGGTTAACTTGATATTTAAAATCGGACTTAATTCAAGAATGAAGATAGTGATTGCAGTTGTTGAATTTTTGGAATACAGAACAGTCAATAAGAAGTTTAGGGATTCGAACCTAAGCGGCGCGTAGCCAACGATATATGGAGGTCAGCTTGCGTCTAGTTTTGCTTGTGATATAACCACCATTCATGTGTATACCTGCAGAAAATACAGACACCCATGTTGAAAGATTCTATAACTCGCCCATGTCATTCAGGGTTCTGTGGGGTATGGAGATATGAAATTAGGTTGCATACACTTTGAACAGAAGAGGGGTCCATGCAGTGTCCTCCTCCACTGCTTGTTGAAATGCTGTGGTGGACGCTCGGACAAAGAAAAGAACCTTGTTCTTCACGACAGGAGAGCTTCTGCCACGGCCACCCGGCAACCTGCTGTTCATGGGTTAATGACAGCATCATTGCCACCCGGCAACCTGTTGTTCACGGGTTAATGACAACATCAGTGCCACCCGGCAACCTGTTGTTCACGGGTTAATGACAACATCAGTGCCACCCGGCAACCTGTTGTTCATGAGTTAATGACAACATCATTGCCACCCGGCAACCTGTTGTTCACGGGTTAATGACAGCATCATTGCCACCCGGCAACCTGTTGTTCACGGGTTAATGACAACATGATTGATAGATGCATAACAGAACAGGTGTATCATGAGGGCAACTTGTGTCCTTTCTCCTGTGTTGATCTCTTTTTGAATGGTGTGGGGGAAACGTGGGAATAGCCTTTTATGGTTGGCTGGTCTTTATACATCGTGGTTTGAATGGCGTGGGGGAAACGTGGGAATAGCCTTTTATGGCTGGCTGGTCTTTAAACATCGTGGTTTGAATGGCGTGGGGGAAACATGGGAATAGCCTTTTATGGTTGGCTGGTCTTTAAACATCATGGTTTGACTGAATTGGCCACTTTAGACCTGTTATCCTAGGCGAAATGAACAAACCTGCGCGATTTTTGGATGAATCAAAACGGTGATGATGACAGAAAGGGAGAGTTCAGAATGGTTGAAGATTTTTACTGGACTTTACGGATGATTGCACCACTCTTTCATATAGACCAGGAGGGCTGCTCCTTTGGTCTGTTAGACTGATTCATGTGACATAGTCACCATTCTGTAGATGCATTACATTCTGCTGTTGACTCCTATCGCTGCTTTTTTGAATTTTTTTTTATTGACCTGCCCACACAGTTCATTTCCAGGGCTCGAAATACCCCCCTGTGTAAACTGCCCAGGACAGCTAAAGCATGTAGCGGGCAAATGGAAATGCTGTCTTAACTTATCCGCTGGGCGTCGAGTATTCGACCCAGTGAAGGAGTGACTGAGCAGTCAGCTTCAAGGCAGACTGGTCACCTTCCCTCCTCCCCTTTCCTCATTTTCACACCTCCCAAACCCTGATTCTCCATCCCCTCCCCATAATCTCACCCTCGGTTTTTTAATTTTTATTTTTATTTAGTTTTTTTTTTTTAACAAACCCCTTCTGAGTGGGGTCTCTCAGAGACAAGGTGTATTGAAAATGTTTCAGTAGCATTCAGGCACTGTGCTTCATCCCTTTCTTTGTAAATGAATGGAGATATGAATTGGATTTATTTTGGAATGTTGTGTGTGTATGTGTGTGTGTGTGTGTGTGTGGTGATAAGGGACAGAGAGAGAGAGAGAGAGAGAGAGCGTATAGAAACAGAGAACAACATAGATTTTATATGTTTAAGTTAGTGCAGGAATATGTGATTGGGAGAAACATGACAACTCTATTTTTTAGGTTTTCTTCTCTTGCATTCATACAGAGAGGGAGACATTTGATTCACATTGTTTTCGGTATGAATGGCGGAAGAATAAATTTTCGTAATTTGTCTTAATGCCTGATTTCTCGTTCCCAGGCTCTCATCATGTGTGTACAGGCAGTGCCATGTTGGATTGTCTGCTGACATGTCATGTCACCACCGGCAGTTACTTTCGTCAACTGTTTCTTCATTAAGGATGGAAAATAGAAATTTCCAGGGATAGGTAGATTGTTTTATCTATCTTTACTAAAGGACGGAAAATAGAAATTTGCAGGGATAGGTAGATTGTTTTGTCTGTCTTCACTAAAGGATGGAAAATAGAAATTTCCGGGGATAGGTAGATTGTTTTATCTATCTTCACTAAAGGATGGAAAATAAAAATTTGCGGGGATAGGTAGATTGTTTTATCTATCTTTACTAAAGGAGGGAAAATAGAAATTTCCGGGGATAGGTAGATTGTTTTATCTCTCTTTACTAAAGGAGGGAAAATAGAAATTTCCGGGGATAGGTAGATTGTTTTATCTCTCTTTACTAAAGGAGGGAAAATAGAAATTTGCGGGAATAGGTAGATTGTTTTATCTATCTTCACTAAAGGAGGGAAAATAGAAATTTCCGGGGATAGGTAGATTGTTTTGTCTATCTTTACTAAAGGATGGAAAATAGAAATTTGTGGGGATAGGTAGATTGTTTTATCTCTCTTTACTAAAGGAGGGAAAATAGAAATTTCCGGGGATAGGTAGATTGTTTTATCTATCTTTACTAAAGGAGGGAAAATAGAAATTTGCGGGGATAGGTAGATTGTTTTGTCTATCTTTTTTAAAGGATGGAAAATAGAAATTTCCGGGGATAGGTAGATTGTTTTGTCTATCTTTACTAAAGGACGGAAAATAGAAATTTGCGGGGATAGGTAGATTGTTTTATCTATCTTTACTGAAGGACGGAAAATAGAAATTTGCGGGGATAGGTAGATTGTTTTGTCTATCTTTACTGAAGGACGGAAAATAGAAATTTCCGGGGATAGGTAGATTGTTTTGTCTATCTTTACTAAAGGATGGAAAATAGAAGTTTGCGGAGATAGGTAGATTGTTTTGTCTATCTTCACTAAAGGATGGAAAATAGAAATTTGTGGGGATAGGTAGATTGTTTTATCTCTCTTCACTAAAGGAGGGAAAATAGAAATTTCCGGGGATAGGTAGATTGTTTTATCTATCTTTACTAAAGGAGGGAAAATAGAAATTTGCGGGGATAGGTAGATTGTTTTGCCTATCTTTACTAAAGGAGGGAAAATAGAAATTTGCGGGGATAGGTAGATTGTTTTGCCTATCTTTACTAAAGGACGGAAAATAGAAATTTGCAGGGATAGGTAAATTGTTTTATCTATCTTTACTAAAGGAGGGAAAATAGAAATTTGCAGGGATAGGTAGATTGATTTATTTATCTTTACTAAAGGACGGAAAATAGAAATTTGTGGGGATAGGTAGATTGTTTTATCTGTCTTTACTAAAGGACAGAAAATAGAAATTTGTGGGGATAGGTAGATGCTTTATCTATCTTTACTAAAGGAAGGAAAATAGAAATTTGCAGGGATAGGTAGATTGTTTTATCTATCTTTACTAAAGGATGTAAAATAGAAATTTGCGGGGATAGGTAGATTGTTTTATCTATCTTTACTAAAGGAGAAAAAATAGAAATTTATCCTGCATCCACTTCACCACTGATTGTGAAGGCGGTTAGCTCGGGCGAGTTGAATATAAATCTCTGCAGTGGATGTTTTGATGTCCATGTTTCCCATGGAGCTCATCTCATCTACGTAGGAGGAAGCTTGCTGGCGTTAAAGAAGTAAAGTTGCCAGTGGAGTTACCAAAGCAAAAGGAGTACAGCAGTCTGAATGATTGGAATTGAATGAGTGTTGGGCATTACATATATGCTGTGTCTTCATGTCTGCTCCTGGTCATCAATTTCAATGACTGATACAGCGTCATGACATAACAATCTCAGGCCCAGCTCACCCTCCATCGATCAACCCGGCTTCCCACTATCCTCTCCCCCCTCCACCACACATATATCATATGCATGCCAGCAAATGTCTGATGCAGTGATGGCCATCATTATGAAAAGATGAACATGGTCATGCAAATGAACAAGTCATGTGACGTGTTTCAGTGCCGCTGCAGCCGACGACCGAACCAATCTGGTGCCTCCAAGCAAACCTGCCAAGCTCAACACCAGTTTTCAGAACGGGTAAAATATCCTGTGTCTGTGTCAAGGCTAATCGTTTTTTTACATAATCCTCTGTCTGTATGCGTGTATTTACGTGCGCGCACGTATGTGTGTGTGTGTGTGTGTGTGTGTGTGTGTGTGTGTGTGTGTGCGCGCGCATGCGTGTATGTGTGTGTGTGTGTAAGAGAGAGAGGGAGAGAGAGAGAGGGTGGATGTGAAAATGAAACTGAATTGAAAGATGAGAAATTTGCAAAGGTGAAAAAAGTGTGTGTGTGCGCAGGCATGTGCGCATATGCGGGCGTGCTTATGTGTGCGTGTGTGTAGGGGAGGAATTAAGTTATGTGTGAAGAGAGTCTTTAATGGAGAAAAATGTTCCCTTGATATTTGAGAGCATCTGACTAAATGAATGAATGACATAATGCTTTACAAGAGAGCCACAGCGTGGCTATATATGGTAACAGCCATCACCAATGACAGATTTTTCTCTGACTGCATGCGTGAGTGCTTCACCCTTCCCTTTGTCAGAGGTTTTACATGTTCTGATCACAGACACCGGATTCATTGGATCATTGGTGTGGGTGTAAGTTGTTGACACTTGTATGGAATAATCTGACATTAAGTTTCCCACAGCTGCATTTGACAAAGAACATTGTGACATATAAGCGAGTGTTTTCTAATGGAATTGAATTTGGTAGTGTGACGTTTTCTCTTTTTTTTTGGTAAAAAATTAAAAAAAATTTTTTTTGTTACATCAGATGACCTAAAATCAGGAAAGATAAACTGTGTATGCTTCGCTGATTCTCAGTTACGACTCGCTGGGTCGCCGCAGCCATTCAAGTCAGATGAGCGACACAGGAAGCATGGACCGCAAGTCCCGAAGATCAAGGGGAAGTGAGGGGAACGAGCGGCGTAAGCTCAGCAGTCAGACCAGCGAATCCTCCGACCATGAGCAGCGGATCAGCCAGACGAGTGACGTCTTTCTGCCGGGCGGGACAGGAAAAGTTATTCCACAGGTATGTCATTAAGAGTTGTCAGTCTTTGATATTCTGGTTATTCTCATTTTGCCGTAAAATTCAGGCATCAGAAATTCCTGTGAAAGCACTGTCTTTTTGAGATTTGTGAAAATTGGTCGTGAAAGAGATTTTTTTTTTTTTAACAGTCCTAATCATGTCGCTGACCTGCAGTGTTAGGATTTTTTTTCTTTTCAGTTTAATATGTGTTTAAATAATTTTTGTGAGCATTTTTGTTGTTGTTGTTGTCAGAGCTTAGATTTTTTTTTTTTACACAAATATCACTGAAATGGTTTAAAATGCAAAACAAATTGAAAACAAAACTTGAAATTTTGAAATAAATATTTGTAAGTTACGATCCTGCCTACACAGGCATGAAAAGGTGTTTTCTCAGAATACTTTTGATGCCTGAAAAGTGCTGTTGATATTTAATCGGTGACTGATGGAAACCTTTCAAATGTTTTTTTTTTTTAGGCAATTTCTGATTTTTCTAGTAATATGTAATGTGTGCAGTCACTGGAAAAAATGAGTTTAACTAAATGTTTTGTTTAATTAAAGAATTGAAAAGCATGTGACTGTCTTATGCATGTCTTTTGGGACACTTTAATGTAGGGAAAATGTCGGTCAAAGGTCTATGTTTGTCAACATGATAAGCCCAACAGACGTCTCTCCCAGCGGTTAGTTGCTTTTGGAAAGCATGTGCTGTTGTCTTCTTTTTTTTCTAAGTAAAAATACTTTCCACATTCATTTGTTTTACATAAAACACTTTGTAGAATGCACTTGCCTTGTCATACTTCATATTATTAATGAAATCAGAGGTTTCCAATGGTTACCAGAGATTTGTTATTGTGAAAATACTGTTGTATGCTTTGTGTTGATGTGGTGGTTGTGGCTTGCCTGCTTATGACAATGGAGGATATTAACGGTTACATATTTTGATTCTAAGCTTACGAAAAACAGGAAACATTAACCATAACATGTTTTAGTTTTGAGCTTATGAGAAACAGATAACTGTTACGTAATTTGATTCTAACTTACGGAAACAGATGATATAAACCAGTTGATGTTTCAACTCTCAGTAAGATTATCCAGGGGAGCATAGTCTCTGGCTTGTTTGCTGTGGCTAGGTGCCATCTGTGAGCAGCCAGTGAGTCAGTGATCTATTGTTTCATCTAAAAGTTTTGGAGGGAAGATGGAGGAGATACTATACGCATTTTACACTTTTGTGTTGATGACCGACTTGTTAGGCTGAATACCTGCATGTCTGAATGTTTATTCTCATTTGTCAGAAAACCTGACGCAATACTGACGAAATTCCCATCTGATATGGTTTTACACGTTGAGCGTTAATTACCAGAGTATGAAGTCTGTGCCTGGTGTGTCATTGTGCGCTGATACCTTGCATCGAAATGGACATGTAGCTCAAAATCTGGCAGCATTTTTATTCCTTAACTGCTTTTAAAAAAGAAAAAAAAATTCACATGTATGAAGTAGATCTATGAAAGGTCTCGTAGACAATTTAGTTTAGTCTCAGCGGACTTTTCCCTTGGATGTGTGTGGGTTTTTAAAAAAAATTATTTCATAGGAGACTGATTGATGAATCAAAAGCTGTTGTAGTAAGAGAGACAGAGAGAGATAATGTTGGTTGTAGCCCAGCCGACCACAAAGGGCCAAATCAGGGCTGTCACAGTGTTGAGGTCAACTACTGTAGTAATAAGCAGGGATGAGAACAGCTCCGCCGTTCTCCGCCGTTCCGCCGTCTTAAAAAAAAAATGTCCGCCGTTTGAAAAAATCTCCGCCGAAAAAAAAAAAAAAAGCTATCGTGATTTTCTTTGCTCCCAATCTCGGCGAGACGCCTCCGGCGAGATTACTCTAGGCTTATACCCAAATGGGCTGGTTTTTATTCGGTTGACTCGGCCAACCACTGCACATCCGCTTACAGCGCCGATCGACCGAGTGTCATCTGTGATTCATGGCGTCGAACGAAATCGAAAAAAAAAAAAAAAAAAAAAAATATCCCAACCGTTGGAAAGAAAACTGGCTCGAGGAAGAGGTGTGTGTGGGAGTAGAGTTAAAGATAGCATATGCAAAAGCAGTGACGAGCAGGCGTTATGTCTAGCTTGCAACAAGAAAATCAGCTTCGGAAGTCGTGGCTTCATTACGATTGCTGACCACATGAAACGCCTGGTTCACAGGCAGCGTGTCGCTGCATTGAAGAACAATTAAACTTTGGAAAGTAAGCTGTTGGTGATTTTGCTCTCTTCTTTGTTATATTTTATCATTCATTTGAAATGGTCAAACTATCTCAGTTTAGCTGAAACATTCATCATTTGACTTTATGTTGTGAAACAAAACCTAGACGTCTAGTTACTAATAATAGAACCAGGGCCAAGGGCAGGTAATTTTCGGAAAAACCATTTCTTACGTAAATCGACCAGCCACAAACGCAGAGAGCCTGTATTAAATCCGTTTGCATGTTTGACAAAAAACAAAAAACAAAAAAAAGAAAGAAAAAAAACCCCTCAGAATTTGAGGTTTGAATTGAAGGCTAGAAACATATTTTGATGTTTTAAATGTGGATTTTTCTTTATATATTAAAAAAATGCTTCAGCTTCAGACCCCCAACAGAAAAAACTCCTCTGTTTTTTAAAAATCTGTTCTCATCCCTGAATAAGGGAGGTGGTCAGTGGTGCAGCGTTTAAGAGGGAAGCTATCCAGAGCTTTTGTGATATATCTTCTGTGGTGTTTGGCCAGAAAATAATACTAACGACTGTAAACGGCTATGTCCATGGTCACTTGTTTATTACTTCCTACACCTCTGTTGCTCAAATACTCACATCTGTATTTTATATGATACATGGAGGTTTTTAGCTTAAAAAAATAAAGCTGCCATTGTTGGGACTCTGACTGTGATTCTACAAGGCATTTCAGGAAATAAAGCTGGCATTGTTGGGACTGTGATTCTACATGGCACTTCAGCAGTGTAATGAAGTGCTATGAAGAAGTCTGCTCCATCTCTTGATGATACATTTTCTGTTGGTAGTATGACCGAATGTGTTGGGTTAGATATCAGTTGTTGCAGAGTGCATGTAAGTGTAGGCTGAGAAGAGAAGGGCAATTTGTGTGTCTCATCATAGATCTATCAGTGGGAGGGAGAGAGGGGAAGGGTTGTTGAGGGGGGGGGGGGGGGGGGCATTGGAAAGAATTAGATTGATGTCAGTGAAGTTTTTTTGCTTTATCCCCTCTGTTTTTAAAAAGAAAACTTTTTTTATCATATACTATCATATCAACACTTAATGATTCTTGATGTATGGCTTTGCATTGTGGGGTGTGTGTGTGTGTTTGTGTGTGTGTGTGTGTGTGTGTGTGTGTGGTTAATGTAGTAGGGGAGGTTTGGCTTTTGGGAACGGAATTTTCATTGAAGTTGTTGTAGGTTGAACATCATGAAGAACAGATTTCGTTATAGAGGAGTAATGAAGGACAGCTACTCATAACAGGTTTATGCTTGTTTAGACAGTTTCAGTGGTGTAATTTAATATACTGATTCTGACTTCCGCCAAATCCGTTATATCTTCTGTTGCATCCATTGACTACAATTAGTGTCATATTGATGTATATGTATACCAGACTTGCCACATTATATACTTTCGAAGACACGGTTTTGATTTTTGTACACCAATTTACAAACAAAAATGTACCTAAGCCTCTGACTAGCAGTTCTTTTTTTTAATATCTTTTTAATAGAACATTTCTACAGCTACCAACTTACTTTTTTAAAGCGTAAAATGAATTTGAATTGAACTTTTAAAACTTGGATACTAGAAGATTCACCGAACAAATACTGTAGGTGTAAATCACGGCAAGTTTTGTGTAGAGCTCTAATGGATGTACTTCGCTGCACATGAGTCTGTTTTCACATTGGTCATTTTTTTTAACTGACCACTGTTGTCTTTCATCTTTGTTAAAAAAGAACCCAGAATCCCTCAGCGATGTTGAGGACGACCCGCCCCCCACTTCCTGGTGGTCTCGCACACAGCTGCTGAACTTTGAACCTAGAGCAGGCAAACCTGTACAGTTCTCCAGGCTCTCTCAGCCGTTTTCTTTTTTTTTTTTTACTGCTGCAGCAGCTTTTGGGTAGCTGAATTCTTTACGTCATGTTCAATGGACAGACAGATTTCACTGCTTCTCGGGCGCTCTCGACTCCAGCTGAAATATATAGTTACAACATTTCCTTACGGTGAATTGAAACTCTTTGCAAATGGCGGCCACTTTTGCGACTACTTCTGTTCTTAAATGGTATGCTGAAAGCTTAAAACTTCCGAAATTCTCCTATGTGAACGAAATCCTGGACGTGCAGAAAAAAGGAAATCATTAGTCAAGTAAAGTATGTCGGGACAGGTGAGGTTGGGTGGAATATTGTTATAAGATTGATACTCTACACCATCAAAAGATACATATAATGAAAATAGTGTAGCGTGTTCTCAGTGAAAGTTAAAGCCACATTCTCTATTTTTTCTGATGTTTTATTTATCTATTAATTTATTGATTTGTTTGTTTTCTGATGTAACAATTTTGGGTGCACAGGTCTTGTACATGTTGGGTTACATGTATAGCTTATCTGAACACTTGATGTTTTGATACCTGCTTTATGATTAATATTTTGAAAGGTGTAAGATAAATTAGGTATGTCCTCCAGCTGCGCTGGTTTAAATAGTACAAGGTTAACAGAATTTATGCCTAAGATGGTTTGGTTTAAGTGTATGTTAAACTGAAACAGATGTGAAACTAAAACATGGGTATGGGTATCATTATATGGCAAAGTGTGTGTTTTTGTTGTGGATTTTGCATATAATTATTGTCAAGCCATGTTTGTTTGCTAGCAGCAGCAGGTGTCTGTATGTTTTGTTTTTGATCTGTGCATATTTCTGTTTTCTTTTCTTTTTTTTTTTCCACTTCTTTTCACAGCTTTGGGTTTATCTTTTGTTTCTTTTTCTTCAGCCAGTAGAAAGAACTAAAGCCAAAGGTTCTTCATTATCCCGACCCCCAAATGCCTCCCCTCCCCTCCGACCCAGCCCCATCCCACGATCGACCCTTCGTGAAAGTTCAGGTGGCACTAGTGTCCAATCCCCTGACAGGCTGTCCAAACCAGCACCTCCCGCCAGGCCTCCTTCCCCCTGTCTGTCAAAATCCAGTGCATTTGGCGCAAAAGATGAAAAAGGGGAGATCATGATAGACTTCCCAGCCACAGGGCATCCCAAGATGCTCTGGCTAGCCCTGACCTGGACACCACAAACGCGTTCAACTCCGATGCTGAATCGGAACTGTCAAAACCGTCGCCCAGACCAAAGCCACATTCCTTGAACACCTCCATGGATATCGAGTACGAGAGCGAAAGTGACACCAACAGTCTCCTGCGCTCCAGTAAGCGTCGGAGGGCACCCCCGCCCCCTGTGTCTGTGAGTCAAGGGGCTCCCGGAAGCCCCCAGCCTGCCACGGGTTCTAGCATCCCTGCCCGCCCCCCAAACAGCCCGGCCACAGGCAGCCTCAAGAAGGATAGTTCCACCACCGCTAAGAATCCTTTCGAGGACGATGAAGAGCAGGAAGAAGAGCAGGAGGTCAGTAAGAATCCCTTTGACCCCCCGCCCCGACCTAAGAAACCCCCGAGCCGTGTGTCCGGCTCGGGTCGCTCCCAGTCTGGCTCCTCTAGCAAAGGACCCGGTGGGGTCAGCTCCTCCCGAGGCGTGTCGCCTGCCTCTAAGATCCCCGTACCCTGTCCTCCCAGCTCCAAGAGCAACCCCTCAGATCGTGCCAAAGAGTCGTCCGAAGTGGGCCAGGAGTCCATGGTCATTGTAAGTGGCAGACCGTGAGAGAAGTATCCACCCCGTCTTTTGCATGTTGCCTCCTAGTCCCTTTTTGGTACGTTTGGCTTGTGCTTGTTTTTCTTTTTTTTTTGTATGTGTGGTTTTAAGTGTGTTGGTTTAGCATGCTGTGCTTTAATGTTCTTTTCTTTTTTTTTTAACCTTTAAAGTTGCGTTGTGTTGCTGTGGTATTTTGGGCACATACTTCTGTTTTGCTTCATTTTGATCTTATTAATCTTAGCAGTTTTCACTTTTTGTTTAGTCTAACATCATTTAGCAACTCTTTTGAACAGCTGTGTTGATTGCATGTGATGAATTCTTAGTTAACTCTCGTCGTTCTCTAATGTGTTTACTGTCATTTCGTAAATTAACTCATGAAATCATTGATCATCTGTGTATCCAATGTAACTGATCCTATCATGATTGTCGCTCGATAATTATTGTTTGACTACTTGCACATTCTTGTTAACACTGGAGAGAACTACCAGGATACATACCCTGTTTAAGAATGTAAGGCGATCGTTAGAAAGAGGCAAGCAAATAAATGGTAACAGTACAGGAAACAATACTAAACCATAGGTGAATGAATAGTGCTGGTTGAATAGAAAGAAGTGCTAATTTACACGATGAAAATGATATTTCACTGAACTTTGTATATCTCCTCTTGTACCCATTTCCTTTTGGCTGTATCCCATGTTATCCATAGATTCCTACCTTTCCCCACCCTCACCAGCAACCTCTTCCTTTTGTGCTTGCAACAATCATATATCCAATGCCGTCTTGGTGATCTCGGATTTTAATGAATCAAAACAAATTTTAGTAAAATGAAATAAAATGAAAGCAGTTAGTAATTGTCATCAGTGTGAGTTCCTTGTTTTTAGGAATGGTGCCTTAGTGTGTGTACATGATAACAGTGGACAGATGCACGTGTCTCGGGCCTTTTCAGATCATGATCTTCAGTTGACAGACAACCTTGCATTGTTTTAAAGGAAATTTGACATTGTTAAGTCCTCAACTTTATGGCACAGCTCAGTGATAAGTGAAAAGAGTTGCATCACTAATACCTTTCACTAGTTTCAGCTTGTTTTGTATTTCGTTAATATGTACTTCTCTGTTCATGTTTTTGTTCCCTCATTTTGTGCATTTACTACTCATTAAATCACTTTGCAGTTAGATTCTTGCTTGTAACTGGCACCGAATTACCTAGTGAAGTATTTGCTAGCCCAGCGTAGTTTTTAGTCGAGTATCTGTGAAATGCACTTGCAGTTTACTCTAAACCTTTAATGCCTAACTTTATTCCCCAAAAGACAAACTCAAAAGAAATTGAAGTTCATGTTATGTCTGACTCTCAGATAGCCTTTAAAATTTTTTTTTTTTTAACATGTATTGTCTTGTGAAGTCATCCTATGTGCAGAAAGAAACCAGCCCAAACGCCACGGTTCAAAAAGAAAAGTCATTTGAAAGATGGCTGTTGTAAAACAGCTAATAACGCACAAATGCATAGACACATACATTCACAGACACAGACACTCACAGACAGACACACACACATGCACACAGGAACACACACATGCACACATGTGCACACACACACAGACACTGCACACACACACACACACACACACACACACACACACACACACACCACACACAACACACACACACACACACACACACACACACACACACACACATTCGGCAGGAAAACAGAACTATATTCTCAAGACTACTATTTTGAATTGGTCCCTCACAACAACAACAACAGAAGGAAAAAAACCCAAACAGACAAAAAGAGGAACAGACACACAGAGACAGACAGACAGACAGACACAGACAGACAGACAGACAGACAGACACACAGACACACACACACACACACACACACACACACACACACACACACACACACACACACACTCACACACATTCTCTCTGAAACCAATTCAGCAGGAGAACAGAACTACATTTTCAAGACCACTATTTTGAAATGGACCTTCACAAACAAAAACAAAGAAACAAACAAACAAACAAAAAGAGGGAAAAAAGGTGGAACTTATTTTTATGTTTGTTGTTGTTGTTGTGCTTCCTCCCATGCGGGGTCCATACACACCCACACCCAGGCTGTTGTGTCGCAGACCCAGCACTGCATTCCACAGGGAGCAGTCGATATCGATCCTCATTAGACTTGCCTCTGGTGGATACGCTGAGCCCAGTTGCTGCAGCAGTGTTCCGTTGTGCCTTTTTGATACGCAGGAACAAACCCAGCTAAACTCTATGCTGACGACAACAGCTGCTTAGTTGCGGAGCCAGGGCATGTGAGCGTCTTCATCTGGAGGGGACTACAAGTCCATCCAATGAAAGTCCCTGTGAACGTTTAGTGCTGATTACTTTGATTCAGACTCACAGTTGGCTGGGGTGTGGAGATAAACTCGAAGCTGTTGTCACCAAGAGAGCAGGTCTGAAGGGACAAGGAATTTAATACAGTTGGGGGAGGGGTGGGGGTGGGGGTGGGGGGGTGATCAGTGAGGGTAGAAACTGGGAGGTGAAGTTCCATTTTGCCGCATGACTACATGTCAGGGCTTTACTGCACACTTCCTTTCCTGATGTATCCTAGCATCAGTCGGGTTTGGGAGAGACGGACACCTGCAGTGTTGGGTCAGGAAATAAGAGCAGTACTCTCCGAGATGAATCCATGTGTGGGTGGATGAAACTGGGCTCGGTGGTTCTCATCTTTCCATTTGAGGCCATAGCGCGTACACATCTTGGCTGAAGCCGGTCAGGTGGAAAAATCCTACAGATAAATGGCCGAAGGTGGTAACAGAACCCTTGACCCCCCCTTCCCCCCCCCCCCCCCCCCCCCCCCCCCCCCCCCCAAGCCAACAGTACACTCTGTCCGCTGATGTGTGGGGAAATGTAAACATACACTGAAAAGAAATGTCAGTCGCATACCTCATGCTCCTTTAAACTTTTTGGTTAACTGCGGCACTTCCAAACCCGCTTTGCACCTCATTGCTTGGATGCACATATTTCATTCACATGCACATTTTATCTTGGGGGGGAATTCATGCTTTTCCCATCCCTTGGGCTGTGCAGGTTAGGCTCTTTCAAATATTAATCTGTTAAGACAGCTGCAAGGTTTGAAAGGAAGGGATTCTTTTTTTTTTCACATGGAGATTATCATCTGTTAGACATAGTGTATGTATGCATGTCTTATTTACAGTTTCATTTTGTATACATGTCTGTAGTTATTGCTGTTACTGTTGCTGTTGGTTTGTGAGTACATTGCTTGGAGCGGATGACTTCTTAACAGAGGATGGTGTTTACAGGTGTTAGTTTTCCAAGGCTGAACTAGTTTTGCAAATCAGACCGCATTCCACAGTTGTTAACAAAAAAAATGTGTAGAGGGAAGTTCTTTTATCTTTGCTTTACAAATCTACACGGTCTCTCTTGCTCTCTCTGTGTTAGTCTCACTGTCTCTCACTCTCTCTGTCTTTCTTTGTCTTTCTCTCCTTCACACACACACACACACACACACACACACACACACACACACACACACACACACACACACATACGCATGGATGTACGCAAGCATACGCACAAGGGAAGGATAATTCTGTACGTGTTTGCAGACAAATAGAAGCTTCTAGCGAAGAGTGCACACATGCATGCTATGAAGCCGAGTAGAGCATAGACGAGATATGTAGACACATTTTCATATCACCATTGTGTGTTAGTTCTCAGTGCATGGTGCAGTGCTCTGGGAAACTGTGGTGTGGTCACCAGCATCTGGGAGTATACATGGTACCGATCACTGTTAGTGTTCAGGGTAGAACCTTGAGAGGAGGATCAGTGCTGAGGTTTTGTGATTTCTTTCAGTTTTTTTCCATTGTGTGTGTGTGTGTGTGTGTGTGTGTGTGTGTGTTTCCTGAGGCACAGTTTACAGATGTGCAGTGCACAAACATGCCCACACACACACCCACACACACACACGCACACACACAGACGCGCATGTGCGCGCAAACACACGCACACACACGCGCACACACACACACACATACACATGATTGCAGACATATACACTCTCAACACATACACTCTCAACACACACACTCTCAACACACACACACACACACACACACACACACACACACACACACACACACACACACACAAGTGCACTGTCTTTTGTTTTAAGATTTTATATTCTTCTTACAAGTCTTTTAGAGAATGTTTGTTTTGTTTGTAAAGAAACTCAATAATGTCCTAAGCATGTGCAGGCGTGCACACACACACACACACACACACACACACACACACACACACACACACACACACACACACACACACACACACACAAGCACAACCAGATACTTTAACACAGGCATGCATGCATGTACAAGTGTAATCTGATCAGGCATGTGTATTACACTCTAACATAATATTTCTTTTTGTCTCCAATTTCATCGACACTCGGTACATATGCAACGCAGCATTGTTTTGTTCAGTTTTTGTTTTTTTGTTCCCAATTTAGTTATGTTGGTAGTATTATTAGTAGATTGGTGTGGGTGCTTTTGATGATGTATAACGAAAAAAGATTGAGCCCTTGTTTTCAGATACTGGCTGTTGAATTGATTTGATTTCTCTGACTTTAAAAACTCATTTGTTGTGTTCAGACATTGGTTGTTTAGTGAATCCCATTGCTGTGATTGGTATCACTCATTCTTTGTGTTCAGACATATAATTGTTAAGTGGATCCATTGACCTGATCGCTACAACTCGTTCTTTGTGTTGAGACATTGATTATCTAGTGAATCCCATTGCTGTGATTGGTGCCACTCATTCTTTGTGCTCAGACATATAATTGTTAAGTGGATCCATTGACCTGATCGTTACAACTCATTCTTTGTGTTGAGACGTTGATTATCTAGTGGATCTCATTGCCCCAATTTTGACAATTCATTCTTTGTGTGCACATCTTGCCCTCCTTGTATAAATGTTTTCTTGACTCAGGGTAGTGAATCTTCGTTGCCGTACTCTATCAACTTCTCCTTTAACTGAGGTGTGAACGTGTGCTTCTGCGTTTTGTTTTATTCAGGAAACGTCCTTCACTGGTACCAAACAAGTCACCCGCAAGATGTCGTCAGCTTCCAATGCCAAAACTACGGTCATAACGTCCTCCTCGGACAGCAACTCAAACAGCCCTCTATCGCCCTGGCACGTCGGTGATCCGGAGAAGAAAGAACGGAAAGTGACACTGACAACCGAGTTGTGAAAACTGCTGGAGAAAGCAACGATCTTTTAGAGCGACTCTGGAGAGAAATGAAGAGTGGTCAACATTCGATTGACAGCGACAGATTTTAACGAACCTTACGCTGATCGTGGGTTCTGTTGGTGAAATGATTTTATCTTTTCCTTGCGAGCAGTACAAGAAGAAGTGGAAGGGGTGGAGAGCCCCGTGAGTGTGATGAATGAGGTGGGTATTAAGAGCAGGGGGAAACCCTGGGAACGTGTCAGCAGGGAGACTCGCGGAAAGGTGATACACTCCGAGCATGGAGGAAAAGGATGGTTTTAAAACCGGGGTTTTATTTTTTACATCTGTCTTTTGTCCTGTTGTGCCTGTGTAATTGCTTTTCTGCTGCCAGCCTTTTGAGTGGTGTACAGGGAAAGAGGATAGACTGAGAGAAAACGGTCTGTTGCAAAACCTCTCGTGTTCCTTTGCACAAATTTTTAATGGTAATCATAATCATCAGGAAACCAACGCTAGTGACAAGTTGTTTTACTTCTTTTCTTCGGATGTGATGTAGACAGGGGACAGGGATCTGCCGACTTTTTATGCAAAAAGAATAAGTGCCTGATGAAATGCAGTCTGTGGCTGACAGGTGTTTTCTCCCTTTTTTTATTAATGCTGAAGGGAAGCAAATATGATCATATGTCATTTTTTTTCATGCCATCTTCCGCTGCCAATATTTGTAAATTCGTTGGTCAACGGAGATTTAAAAGATCATCAGTAAATGGAGATGTGATCTCTGTCAGTCTGATTAAGTTTCTGTTGCAGACAGACATGTGTGACCTGTTCCCACAAAGTAACCTGTACGTCTCCAAAGGTCAGTCTCAGGAAAGTGTTCATAAAGGGTCAGAGGTCAGTCTTAATGATTCTGAATTTTGTGAACAAACAAGCTGTTTGTATGTTTGCGCTTAGTATACCAATGCACAGGCCAGACTGACTCCAAATCAGTTGATAAATGACTTTGAAATCGTTTCTCTATGGTCAGTCTGAGTGAACTGTTTCAGCCATACTAGATTCATACCAAAAGAAGGAATGTGCATTTTACTTGTTCAGACAGTAGATTTTACATTATTCTTGTGTTGTGTGTTGTTCTTAAAATTGTTGTGAATACCGACGGTCCATTGATAAGCACAGAATGCTTGGCATGACAAATATTTTTTACTTCCGCTTTCTTAAAATTGCGGCCATGCCACACACTAACATCAGCGCCGTGCGATCTGACCTGGGTTTTAGAGAAAGTTTGGGACAAAATTTCAAGTTACGGTTGATTTTGTGGGAACAAGTCAGTTTGTTAACTGTTTGCTAGCTTGGCAGTGGACTCGGGCACGTAGAACGATGCTTTGTCTTTGTTGGTTGTATGTTCTTCTGTCTGTTACCTTGTTTTGTGTGATACGAATCCATTTTGTGTTCAGCATTTCCTTTTATTGGTGTGTGAAATAGTCTGTGCCAGAGGAGCAGGATTCTAGCCACTGACGTATTGTTATGGGTTATTTAAGTATGCAAGTGTTTTATTATTATTATTTATTATTATTTTAACTTACTCTAAATTTGATCTTCTTCATTCACAATCTATCGCGGACAAAATGAAAATGTTAAATGATGATTATGATTTTGGCTTATTACAATCCATGAAGACTTTAAAGCGAGTGTGCATTCTTTTAAATGATTCAACTTTAATCCATAATATTAATGATGTATGTTCCTTGTAATGTCATATCCTAATCATAGTGCTTTGAACATGGCTGTTGCGTCAGTTGTACTTTATTTTTTTTCCTCGTGTGAATTCTGATAAGTAGTATCTATCAAAAGTGAGTTGTCACTTTGCTGGCAAGCAAACAACAAGAACAACAAAGCAAAATATATATATCGACTGGATTTTTTTTCTTTTTTTCTTTTGCTTGAACTTACATAATTGTTTCCTGTGCTATGTGCATGTTTTGCTGTGTAAAATGTATAATCTTGAGACTGAATAGTTTGACTAGTGCAGTGTTTAAAACACACCCTGGAGATAATTGGTGTGCTTTGCTGCTTGGACGCTGTTCTCTTGTTTGATCACTATTACACTTACTCACGACTTAACTATTTAAAATTTTTTTTAAGATGAAATTTTTCGGAAGATCCAGTTTAGGGCAATATGAAAAAGTGCACAAATTGGTTTCAGATCAGTTGTAATTGCTTGAGTCGTAAATTACATCCCCAAACAGCCTTAATTGCCAGTGACGAGAAGTGGATAGGCTAAATTTACACTTTCCTCCAAGGAAGTGTGTGATCGTAAAGTGTGTTTGTTAAAATACTGACTGGGTGACTGGTGGACAGAATGAATTGTCGGTGAGATAGAACTCGCTGCTTTGGACACCTGTGTCCCTTATCGTGCCCTGCAGGGCAAGAAACTTGGAGGGTATGGATCAAAAATGAAGGTAATGATTTGAAGCTGGTCTGTCGTGACGTCTCACTCGCCGTTTCATTTTCAAGCAAGTCGTTGTTGCGTGTCTAACAGCAGGTCCACAGACTGGCTCATGTTGCAGAATACAAGCTGTGTACTTTACCAAACAAAACCATGATGTGAAATGGAATACACATGGAATATTTCTTACAAAAGAATGTCGGACAAGAAAAGCAAGCCTGAACTGTATGCTGATGGTAACTTGTGAAAAATGCACGAAACGTTGTTTGCAGCCGTCGTGTGACTTAGGCTTTTTAGGAAACAATGAAATGTGTGCTTCCTAGTGTAGGCCTAAGGATGATTTGGATTCTTCTTCTTCTGTGGTTCTGTGCTTTGCGTGGTGTGGTTTTGCAAGCCGAGCTCAAGGCCACCAACATCTGATATATCATAGACCTGTCAAGTGTCGTCTTGTATCCCGAAGAGTTTTGCATATGAAACCTGGTGTAATATGATTATTTGACTGTGTTTTAACTGTGAATTTATGAGCATTGTTTCAGTGTTTTGTTATATATACATATAAAACATTAAACATATCATATTCATATACGTAGCAACTCTCTAACAGAAATATTACGCTTGGTGCCCAGCGCCGAGTCATAACTGCAAGAAATCAAAACATCTTGAGGTTCTTAGCTCGAATAGTGAGTGGACGAAGGCTGCAAATTTTTGCAGTCAATCTCCTTGATTTGGGACATTTAATGCTGTACACTGGTTTATGGAGGAGTCTGTCAGGCACTCTTGAATACAAGGAACTAAACTGACAGCTTCAATCCCTTCCCACAATCCTGCCTTCAAGTTGGTCAGGGGGAGTTTGGGATAGTTGATCATAGACCTGTCCGTCAGCTGCTGGTACTTGGTAGTGGCACAGGTGGACGCCTTCAGAGAAAAGTAGCGCTGGCGGAGGATCTTCACTGTGGGAAGGTTTCTGAGTTTCTAGGTTGTTTGTTTTATAGGTATGGGTGGTAGTTCTGCTTTGTTTCCCCCACAACCCACACCTCCCTCCTACCCCGAAACTCGGGAATGAAAGGAATTTGTGACAAGAAACTTGAGAAACAAGGGAAGTGATGACAGCTTATACTCGGTGCCCCAAGAATTGACACCGGATCTTAGTAAGAAGCGAGAATTTGTTGCTCAAACATTCCTGTTGAAATTCTTCATTAGGAAAAGGCTGCATCTAGTAGGTTTCCTGTTCAAATCAAATTCAGGGGTATTCCTAACCTCAGTTGAAATTGTTCAGACCTCCCACCCCTTCCCTCCCTTTAAATTTTTTCATGGGGTTTCATATTAAAAATTTTTTTGTTTTGCTTGTTTTGTTTTAAACAGGAGGTGATATTTTGTTCTGATGTGGAAAGTGGATTGGTGGATATAAATAAAATGCCTATAGCAGGGAAAAGGTCCTTTCTGACTGGCTGAATAGTTAATGAATGGATCTTTCTTTGTACAGAAAGGTGGCAGGCTAAGCCAAAATGATACCAACATTTTTGCCATTATTTTCCACATTAATATCAGTTGGCCGTCCTTCCGCTAAAATCAGTTCAAGTAGTGAGTTTTTATGCTGTAGATTTAGTATGTTCTTGTTCTGTATGATCATTTTGTTGTATGCATTAACATCCTGTCCTGTGTAAGATTTAAGTTTCCTGTCATGATTTGCAGTGAAACCTTCCCACCCTACAAGTGAAGAAAATCTTCGTCCTATCGATTTAAGACCAATCTATGAAACTACATTGAAAGGGGTTGAAAAAAGAAAAAGGTAAAGTGACGCAGAACTGAAACAGCTGATAGCGGTAGGGACTGTGGTCTGTTAGACGTTCATTGTAGTTGGACACAGTTTTATGGAAAGCATTATCCATCACTCTCCTTCGGCTGTCTCTGCCTTACCTGAATTGAATCAAGTACATATTTACTGGTGGGTGGACAGAGAGGGTTTTTGAGATGTAAATATCAGATCCCACTAGTGATGTAAACTCACGACCTTCACCTTTGCAATCAAACACTAACCATTTGACCTTGGGCTGCTCTGCTCTGCATTTCTTTCAGAAATCTCCCGTTATGCCTGTTTAACTCTCTTCATTTTTTTCTCTTGAATTTCGATCAGTGGTGATCAACTGTTTTCTTCCCGGAATTATGGTATTTAAAACAACAGTTATGTTATCTGAAGCACTACATCGCCTAAAAAAACCCTGAAATAGACGCATTCATCACAAAAATATTATTATTTTAGAAATAATGCGCAGAATGTTATGAAAAAAAGATGCAAAATGCAAAAATCTCAAAAACTGATGAGAGTTAATATGGTTTTATTGTGAACCGCTATGAAGGGTGGGGATGCTGAGAAGGGGTCAGAAAATGCTTGCATCGTTCTAGTGTGAAAATCGAAGGAGCCAGTGACTAGACCTAAAGTAGATCGTCATGAGTGGATCGTGGGTCATCTCAGGGTCGTCTCAAAGGAGCACGTAATCCATTGTTGTCGTCATATAGTTATCGGTGAAAATGAGAAAAAGCTGAGGAATTTGTTCGTGCTTTACCTTTTGTTAATGTCAAGGAAATAGACAGAATTTTGTATCAGTGTAGTTGCGTTGTATTTGATCAGCTGATGTTTCGAATGAAACAAATCGGTCTTGTAATGCGAATGTAGACGACACAAGTGCAGGTTACTCTCTCTCTCATTCACACACAGACAGATACAGCAAGAGATGTTTCCTACAGGTGGTATCGATACACGCATAGACGCACATGATGTAGAACACATCTTGATGACTAAATCAACTTTATTTATAGACTGACGTTGTTGTTGATCTCAGTGTGCAGAAGACTTCAGGTTGAATGACTCATAGCGGCATTTGATATAGTTCTTCTTCTTCTTCTTTCTTGTGTGTCCACCTTCAACCAGTTGGAAGATTCTGACACTAAAAAAGGGCCTGTCATTCTAAAGTAGTTTTGAATGACAGGCATATTTTCAATTAAAAAAAAACAAAAAACAGTTGACAATGTAAGATCAAATTAACACACTCTGTACTACATTACAAAGTAAGGTGATTTTCAGGCATCCTAGCATGCACTTTTTAAATTTTCATTATGAGAAGTTAAATATGTACAACTATAATTGTGATCATTTCAGTCATCATCTTTGCTTGAAATTATGATCTGGCAAGAAATGTACAGGTCCCATATTTGATGCTCTTACTGTGGCAAAAAGTATGCAATTGAATATTCACTGCATTGGGTGCATTCCGTTGCTGTTGAGGCTAAAGATTTAGCACAGTTCATTGTGTTCTATTCCTTTTTTTAAAGCAGCTGTTGTGATCCAAAAGCAAAAAGTGCATGGCTGATGTCTGTTTTTCTTCCTTTTGATTGGTTAGTTTTTGTTTTTGCTTTTCTATGTTTTTTTTTAAAATGAGAAAGAATGCAATTTAACATTCATTGCCTTTTATACATTCCACTGGTCTCAAGGCAAAAATAGCACAGTTTTTGTACTTAATTTCCGACGTTTTTTTTTCATAGTCAAAAAGCAAAACATACACGTAGTTTTAAGTTTTCTATTGTTATTGTTGTTATTTTTTATACAATCTTTTCACCAGTCCAAAAGCAAAAATTATGCAATTTTAAGCACACCATTTTTAATGCATCCCAACATACTAGTCTGCAGGGGAAAAGGTGAGCAGCTTAATTTTCTCATGTTTTGATGCTTTTGCTACCAGTTTTTAGCTAAATGTGAAAGGTGCACATTTCTAATGCTCACTGTTTGCACACTTTTCACTGACCTAAACCAACAGATATCACATTCAATGGTCCCTGCTGTTGGCACACTTTTCACCAGTCTGTCAGCAACAGGTGATGATTTGGTCACTGTCCTCCTTCATTCAGGATACTTCCCCCACTGGTTTAAAGCAACAGATGACACAATTGTTCTCTGCTTTTGAGACACTTTGAATGAATCAGTTTTAAACAGTCGGAGGCATCTGAATCAGAATTTTGGTATCAGAGTGTCTGCTGTGAATGAAAGCGCTGATGATCAGTATCCAAGCATTTGCAAAGAGAAATGAAATAGTATGCAAAAGGTTTTGCAGCAGCTAGTCTGTGCCAATCAGCACCCGCTGGGATCTCGCATTGACGGAATTGTTAAGAGCACTTTTTATCCTTTACTTCAGGTTTGGTCAGGTGAGATGACAGCTTGTGGTTATTGTTTGGATTGTGTATTTAATCACATGGTTACTGAATCAGCTCCAATCAGTTTTTGAGATTGTTTTTTTAAATTTTTTATCATGATCAGTACTGCTGCATTTGCAAAATGTTTATTACCTTTGCTAAGAAGCTCGTATGAATCACATGTGTTGGTTGGTTGGTTGGTTGGTTTGGCGGTCAGAAATATGACACAAAAATTACTGAACTGATTGAACCAAATGTGGTGGGCAGATGGAATGTGACCCGATGACTAACCCATTAACTTTTGGTGTGGATCTCTAAGTGGATCTGGATCAAAATGGCAGATAGAAGACCTGCTCAGCAAGATCATAACAATTTTCTACTAACATAGCCTCTGTGAAATTACTGTTTGCGAATTGATAACTGTCAATGAAATGATGTATTTTCATAGAAAATTAAAACTTTCAAATGATCATAACATTTGACATTTTATAGTTTCCATATCCTATTACAAAAATGTACATGGGAAGTAACTCTTTCAAGTCGGTACCTATGATCACTATTGCCATGGTGAAACATTTTCCAGGACCTGTTAACAGTAGCAGAGGTCTGCTCTCTTCCATGTGCTCTTTCAGTTGTAATTAGAATGAAGAATAAGAGTTTTTTTTCTATGAAATACAAAGTTCCAGGGTTCCAGTGTTTGTAGTCAGAACTTGTAAGTTTAGACATTTGGCTGGAGAGTGCACAAGGCCTGATAGGTGCTGTGTAAGTCCTTGTTTCTTGATGCATTGCAAGTGCTGATTTTGGGAAGAGGAGGGCTTTGAGTGGGGAGGGGCGTAAAAAGCGTTAGAACTATATTAAAGATTAGTCTCGCATAGTGCAGCAGATGAAATCTTTGTGGTATAAAGGGCGCAACGTGAATTTAATTTGACACTGAAAATCAAAATTACTTACGCAGTGTTGTGAAATGCGTGTGTGTATGTTGCACAAGACAAGCCTGTGCTTGTTTTTGTTTTTTTCTGTGTACTTGCAAAGGTTGTAGTTTTCCTTGTGGGGTCGTTGATAGGTTCAGGGATTTGTGACTGGAACTGTGTGGGAATCCTATGTTCAGTCATTTCTTGAAATGTCTTTTCACCACACATGACAGTGAGAAGAGTTTTCCCTTGATCTGCGGTCAGGACGAAAGGTTCACAGCGCAAACTGCCCTTTGCGGTCGGCTGGGCTATAAGCAACATTATCTTATCTCACAGCGCAAACTGATTTTTGTTTGTATGCATATGACAAAGGTTGCTCCAGTTCTTAGAGATCTTTGTATGCATATCATGTTAAGGTTGCATACGGGGAAACAGTACAGCCAGCAAAACACAAACTCACTGGCTGAGATCACAAGTTTTACTGCGCGATGCAAGACCCATAACCTGCAGCCGTTACTTTTCTTTAGTTCCGTTGTCGTGGGTTGTGCCTTGCTGTTCATTCCGCCCGAGTATTTTTTTTCAGATGGAATAAAAACTGATAACTGCTTTATTTATATATAATATATATATAATATATATATATATATATATATATGAATGGAATTATTAGTGGGAGAATAAGCTTTTCAGAGTTTTGTGCTTTTTTTAATGGGGGAAGGGAAGAGCTGCCATATTGGTCATTTGGATCTTAACTACTTTGGATATAAGTACACAGCTGTGGCTTTATTTTGAAACAAGTATTGTAATGGACCATAGTATTTATTTTGACTGATTGATAAGTAAATACTGCAATGGATCACAGTAGATCAGATATGAAGAAAAAAAAGATATTTTTCTTGCAAGTGTTTAGAAAAGAAGAAACTAAGAATAATGAAGTTGAGATACTTCGTAGTAACATGTATTCTTGGAACATTTTCAAGGCAAACGTACAGGAGAGAGAGAGAGAGTTTGAGTTTGTGTGTGTGTGTGTGTGTGTGTGTGTGTGTGTGTGTGTGTGTGCTTTTCCTTTTGTATACTGGATTCATGTGTGTTTGTCCAGTTTGAAATGTTGGGAGTTGAGTGACTAATGCATACATTATACAATTCCAGATAAACATTCTGTCTTCAGAATTTTGGTAACTGTTGGTATACTGTACTCGATATGAAAAAGGCTCTGTGAATGAGATACTCATGAATGATAACAGTGGGTTTTTATTTTTTTATTTTATATTGAGTAGATTGAAAATTAAGTTACAAAATAATTTTCGTCATGACCTGAGTCGTTTAAAGATGATCAGATAGATCTTCTAACAAGGTTTCTAAACAGACAAAATTCGTATTTTTTTTTCTTTAATAGTGTTACCGTATGAATGAAGTTAACACTGGTAATAACTGCTGAAGGAGATTATAGATCAGTGATACCTTAACTGGCTGTACATGCTTGTGCATCACAGTTCAGAAGACAGAATCATATTCAGTCATTCAGAAGGAAATGGAACGACGTCTGATAAATAAAGTCGAGGAATTTTTGATGTTAGTAACAAAAGTGAAAAGATGGAAAATTCTTCTTTTTTTTTTCTTTTCAGGTGGTTATATGATATGTGAAGACTTATTTTTGATAGACTTTTTTTTCTGTCGTTGCCTTGATCATAAATAGGAATGATCTTCAAATAGAGCTTTGGGGGGTGATGACAGAAGTTTCAAAGTGTTCATTTTTATTCGCACCATCATTATTATCATTTGGTTAGGTCGGCGCAGGCTAGATAGTTAGATAATGTTGCTTATAGCCCAGCCGACCGCAAAGGGCCACATCAGGGCTGTCGGCGCAGGCTCAGTTCGTAAATAACCAAACAACAACAACAACAAAAGTCTTACAGAATCTCTCTAGGTTTAGATATTTCTTAATGCATGTTTCTTTTATATAGACTTTTGTCAAGATGCGGCGTCTGTGGACACTATTTGCTTTGGCGAGTGACAGTCTGCTTTACTGCATCTCTTCAGATGGATTTATTGATACACATTGGTATAATTTCTTATCTGGAAATAGTGTAGATTCTCTTGCAGGATCTTTAAGAAAAAGAAAAAAAAAAAAAGGAGAAGAAAATTATTGCCCTCTTTGTATCATTTCTGTAGCCTCTGATGATTGTGCCAAAGAAGAAACAGAAATTCCTGTAGATGCAAAGGGTTGACATCAGTTTTCCTTTGGTTACAGACAGCTTTTAACACACTTTAGCTGTCTGCAAAAGAAGTTTACCTTAAATGTGAGGTGTGCATACTCATGTTGAGTGGTCGTACAGATTCTGGTTTGTGGAATTATTGTTGATCGAAAGAAGGAAAATTTAAAAGAAGTGCCTTTTGGACTACATTTCACAGGAAGACTATGTCGGTCACTCTTCTGACCTGAAGTTTAAACATATCATTTTTTTTTCATTAATGAAAATGAATGATTTATTTTACATGTACTGATGCTGTACATATTCCATCTGGAGTTACTAAAATGCAATATGTTTACATTCTCTGTGTGTTAGATGGAATTTTCAACAGTTCGATAGCTTCATAGGTTGTGATTTACACATTCCTTGTGTGGTTTTTTTTTTTCATGATCATTATTTTTTGATTTGCTTGATGGTGATTGATATATTAAATGCATGTTTATTTTTTGAAATAAGATTTTATGGTTGATTTTAGTGCTGGGTTGAACATTAAGTATTCAACATCATCAGAGAATTTTGTTGTTGTCTGCAATCCGTTGTAAATTGTGATAATTTGTCATTTTGTAGTAGAAATGGATCAAGACAGCTTTGCATAAACAGTTATCGACTTATTCCAAAGGATCAACATTTATCACTGGTTTTGTCTATCATTATGAATGCAACATATCATTACATTTTTATAGACAAAATTCTGAAGTGCAAGCCGGCATAGGATGGCTTGTTTGACAATGTATTGCTTAACCTCTGTAAATTTTGTGCATTGCCTTGGGATGTCAGGGTGAGGATGTGTGTGAATGCTTGCAAGTGCATAATGCATTCTTTGGATCTGTCGTTTCATTTTCATGTAGTCTGTGAAAGGTCTGCAGCATTAGTTTGTATTAGGTTATTTTTTTATGCATGTAGATTTGTTGGTCAGTACCTGCCGTTAACCATGTACATCACAAGATAGCTATTCTTATTTTGTTTTCTTTGTGTGTGTGTGTGTGTGTGTGTGTGATATTTGTACAGTTGCTCTGTTTTGTAAAAGATGTTTCCTGTATTATTTCAGTGAGAAGATTGTAAAAAGTGAACCCCCGAAATGATGTTTTTGTTGATATGCTAGAAAGGAAGAGACAGAAACGAAATGTACGCTGAAATATCATCAAGAACCATTTTCTGAAAGAAAAGTGCTGTTGTTTTCAACTTTTAGCCTGTTAGAATTGAACAAGGGCAGCAGCATGAAGCGGCTAACAGCGTGGAAAAGCATGGAGTAGGGCAGAACTGAAAACAGAACACGAAAAAAGTAAAAGAATAGAATGTGGCTGGTCTGTGTCTCAGCACACCTGTGATGCAGTGTCTGCTTATATTTAAGTTGATGTTCAGCTTTTCCTTTGTTAGCTTTGCTGTGGGCCTGTTCAAGTAAGGGACATTGCTGTTTAGCTGTCCTTCAAAATAAAAAATAAAAAAGCAACAGAAAAGAAACAGGCTTTTTTTTTTTTTATTGGATGCAGCGTTTGTTTCCTTTTGTCTTAGTTATTACTAACAGAAGTGTCTGGATGTGTTTCGCAAAGATTATCATCTGCTTAAGCCAGCTGTAGGTAATGGATTTTATAGGTACAGGACCATAGACAGTTTTATTCATTATTTCAAGAAAGGAATGGAGCTGTTAGCAGCATTTAACATGTTACTTGTGTGTGTTTCGTATTTCAGGACATATTTTTTTATGTTAGAAACAATGTAAAATGCTTGTGATAGTCACCTTGTTTTTCATTAACATTTGTGTCAAAAGTCACATTACTCATAATGCCTCCTACTTGATTTGATTGTATTTGTTGAGAAAAGATAACAACATGTTTTTCAGTAAATTTCTAGTGCAGATGTAGACGGATGAAAAAGATGTTTTTTGAAACATTGATGTCGGCAGGAGTGTCTGTTTGGCCAGTGAACTTTGCAGTTTCTTTTTATTTTCAGATACTTAATTTTAACCCACCTTCTCCATATAAACATGCAGGTGTGTGCGCTTGCGCGCACTCTCACACACACACACACACTTGCACACATACACTCACACACACACTCACACACACACACACACACACACACACACACACACACACACACACACACACACTGCCACTCAAATTGCTCACATACACACTGGGTTGTTGTTTTTTTTCCTCTTGTGTTCTTGACCTAACCGCTGATATAAATGTCCGTGAGTAATCTGTCATTTTGTACACACGTATCACTGTAACTGATCTTTTATAGGTAATGTACATAGATTACATTCTCTTGAAGACAGAATGATGTGAATGCATTTTCTTCTTATTTTGCGACACGGTGCTGCTGGATACTCCTCAGAAATTGTGTACTTCAGTTGCATACAATTCGTGCATGTTTGTAGCGTTTAGGTATTTCCTGTGTGTTCTGTTCTCAATATAGAGCTTCCAATAATTTTTGAAGCAGAAACTGTGGTTCAGAGTTTTTTTCACTGCGAGCAAACGTGTGTATGCTTGCATGTATGTGTGTGTGTGTGTGTGTGTGTGTGTGTGTGTGTCTCCATATATGTGTGTGTACGCGTCTGTCTGTGAGTGAGTTAGTGAGTGTGTGTATGTGTGTGTGTGTGTGTATGTGAGAGAGAGAGGGGGAGAGAGATTGTCATGTCTTTTTTTTTTCACATTCCCTCCACCCCCCCCCTCCCCTCCACCTGTCCTTGTCAGGTGGAAGGCCGAAGCTGAATGAGAAACGAGAAGTTGGCATCCTTGGCGGAAGTAGGGTGGGCGTCACGTGATAGTCTTATTACAGCATTAGCCACAAAAAAAAGGCCTTTCAGAGCTAACTAACTGCCGTTGAATGCTATGGTCTGACATGGTAAGCATATGACACCAAACAGAGTATAATACAAACTCCCCATTTTTGTTCTTTACGTGATGCCTGTATAAATTTACCCAGCAGCAAAGAAAGGACCTTCATTGAAGTATTCATCCTTGGGTACGGGATCAGTACACTTTTTGCTTCATGACACTGCGGCATGTTGTGATTGGCAGGGAGAAGACACACGCAGAAAGGAAACATTCGAACAAAGATCTGTATGACTGATTTAAATGCTTCCTTGCTTCGAGTGTGTGAGAAATAGAGGTGATACGTCAGGACATTACTATGGATGACATGTCAGAACATTGATAAGGATTGACAACACTTCAGAATCAGACCATTGATAAGGATTGACAACATATCAGAATCGGACCATTGATGAGGATTGACATCGTATCAGAATCGGGCCATTGATAAGGATTGACGACATATCAGAATCAGACCATTGGTGAAGATCGATGACTTGCCAGAACATTTATATGGAGTGAAGACATATTGGGACATTGATAAGCATTGATGACACTTCAGAATGAGTCGTCGACAAGTATTGATGATAAAGAATGGGACATTGACAAAGATTGATGACATCGGAATGGGACATTGACAAAGATTGATGACATCAGAATGGGTCATTGACAAATATTGATGACGCATAATAACAGCACATTGACAAGTATTGATGATAAAGAATGACATTGACAAAGATTGATGACATCAGAATGGGACATTGACAAAGATTGATGACATCAGAATGGGTCTTTGACAAGTATTGATGACGCATCAGAATGGGTCATTGACAAGTATTGATGACACATCAGAATCAGACATTGACAAGGATTGGTGATACTTCAAAATGGGATACTGACAAGGATTGATCAGACACGGAACAGGATATTGACAAGGATTAATGACGCATCAGAATGGGACATTGACAAGGATTGATGACACATCATAATGGGACATTGGCAAGGATGTATGACACATCAGAATGGGATATTGACGATGATTGATGACACATCAGAACAGGACATTGACATGGATTGATGACACATCAGAATGGGACACTGACGAGGATTGATGACACATCAGAACAGGACGTTGACAAGGATTGATGACACATCATAATGGGACATTGACAAGGATGTATGGCACATCATAATGGGACATTGACAAGGATGTATGACACATAATGGGACATTGACAAGGATTGATGACACATAATGGGACATTGACAACGATGTATGACACATCATAATGGAATATTGACAAGGATTGATGACACATCAGAATGGAATACACACCAGTATTTATGACATCAGAATGGGACATTGACAATGATTCATGACGGATCAGAATGGGACATTGAGAAGGATTAATATGTTTGGACGAACCATTGACAAGGATTAGCGACATGTACAAAGTGGACATTTGACAAGAGAAGACAAACCAGAACAGGACATCGAGAAGGATGAGTGACGTGTCGGCAATCCACAAGGACGTACGAGATGCTAGAATGGGACATTGACAAGGAAATATGAGATGCCAGAACAAGGATACTAGACGAGGATTCACGCGATGGTAGAATGATACATTGACTTGGACTAATGTCCACTCAGAATTGGACATTGATGATTAGTAGCATGACCGGACATCTACGTGGATTGATTCAATTTTGGAACTGGAAAGGATTGATGAGATGTTGGAGAGCAGGACATCAACAAAGATTGGTTCGACGGTAGAACTGGACGTTGGCAACGATAGTATATCAGAACATGACTTGGACATAGATCGGTTAGATGTTAGAACCGGACATAACGAGCATTGATGAGATGTTGGAACAGGACATCTATAAGGAATTGATTGACGTTGGAATGGATGGAACATCTGGAAGGGTCGACGAGGCGTTTGAATTCAGTTGTTTTTGGCCTCATCCAACTGAGGACAGTAGACTTCACACCCAGGGCTGATACACGTCGGGACATAACGTTGACAAGAACTGGTGAGACTTCAGAACAGGACCTTGCCAAAGACGACAAATTACGATATTGAAAAGAATTGGCAATCGGTTAAATGGACATTGCCAAAGACGACAAGTTATGATATTGAAAAGAATTGGCAATAGGTTAAACAGGACATTGGCAACGGCTGTCAAAACAGACCATGGACAAAGATTGACATGTCAGGACGCGATCTTTCATCATCTGTTTTTGCATTTTCCCCACAACTATGTAAGTCATTATTGTAAATTGTTTTCCAGCCTCCTTCCCTTTCCCCTTCCCTCTTAAAGTGAACCACATGAACTCTAAGTCTTGTTCTCTCCCCCTCACCCCCCCCCCCCCCCACCCTCCCTTTGTCCGTTTCTCTCATGTCTGTTGTTCATTCTGCCCGTCTTTCTCACTTCACATATTGATCGCGCGCGCGCGCGCGCACACGCACACACACACACATTTATATATTATATTATATTATATTATATATATTATATTATATTATATATAAACACACACGAAAGCGCGTGCGCACACACATACACGCACGTACACCAGATACACACGCACACCCTAACACAACACACGTACACGCACACATACACGATCCGTTTATAAAAAGTGGATCAGACGTGAACCCTTCTGTAAATTCATGACTGAAACGGTTCATACTTCTGAGCGGCAGAGAGGTAGGAGAAATGCTTTTTTTTTTTTCGTCGTGAATGAACGCACCCAAACTCAACTGTTACTGCAAATAGACAGTCAGAGGAGCAGCACTGTGAGTGGGCGACAGCTGTTCCGCTGTGTGTAAAAGGTTCTTGGGGCGTTCCACGGCCCCCTCATTGAAAGCAAAGACGAGCCCCCCTGCACTTAAAGCAAAAGGGGAAGTCCTTGACCGGGGGCCCACGTGGTTCGAACCGCATCATCTGAAAGAAGGACCGGGAAAACCTGTGAAAGGAAATGGATTTCTTGGGGGAAAAAGGGGCCCCGGTGTAGGGAAAATTTGGAAAAACCCATAGAGGGAAAGTGGCCCCCTAATTTTTAAAGGGAAAGGGGCGTCCAGGAAGAGAAAGGGGGCGATCGATAAAGGGGAAAGTGGGCGATCGATAAAAGGAAAATGTATCCCCCTTTAAAGGGAAAGGGATAAAAGGGGAAAGTGGACACCTGATAAAGGGGAAAGGGGACACCGATAAGGGGATAAAGGGAATAGGGGATCCTGTTTGGGGGGAAAAGTGGACACCTGATAAAGGGGAAAGTGGACACCAATGAAGGGAAAGGAAAAAACCAAAAAAAAAAAAAAATGCAGGGAAAAAGGGGATACCTGATGAAGGGAAAGTGAAAACCCCCCATAAGGGAATAGGATACCTAAAAAGGGAAAGTGGCCCACCTGATAAAGGGGAAAGTGGTTCCCTGAAGAAGGGAAATTTGGACACCCGATAAAGGGAAAGTTGAACCCAAGAAGGGAAATCGATACCCGATAAAGGGGAAAGGGTACCTTTTATAAGGGGAAAGTGGACACCTGATAAGAAAAAGTGGCCCACCCGATGAAGGGATAGTGTTTAAGGGGAAAGGGGACCCCCCCTAAAAGGGATAAAGGGGAAAGGGGAAAAACCCAAATAAAGGGAAAAAGGGACACCGATAAGGGGAAAATAAAACCCCCCATAAGGGAAAGGGACCCTGAAAAGGGGAAAAGGGGGACACCCAAATAAGGGGAAAAGTGGACACCCCGATAAAGGGGAAAGTGGCCCACCCATGAAGGAATAGGAAAAACCCGATAAAGGGGAAATTTGGAAAAACCCAAATGAAGGGGAAAGGGAACCCCTTTAGGGAAGGGGAAAGTGGACCCCCTAAGGGAAAGGGAAATACCTGTAAAAGGGAAAGGGGAATATCCGATAAGGGAAAAAGGGTTTCCTATAAAGGAAAGTGGAACCCTGATGAAGGGAAAGGGACACCTGATAAAGGGAAAGGGGAAACCGATAAAGGGGAAAGGGGGACACCCAAAAAGGGGAAAATCAAACCCCCAATAAAGGGAAAGTGGATACCGGATAAAGGGGAAATGGAAAACCTGAGAAAGAAAGGGGACACCCGATGAAGGGATGGGGGGAATAGGGAACCTGAAAAAGGGGAAAGGGGATACCTTATAAAGGGGAAATAGTGGACCCCTAAAGAAGGGAAAGGGGATACCTGAAAAAGGGAAAGTGGTTTCCCCGATAAAGGGGGAAAAGGAAACACGAGAAGGGAAAAAAGGGGGATACCTGAAAAAGGGGAAAGGGGACCCCTTTATAAAGGGGAAGGGGGAGCCCCCGATAAGGAAAGTGGGACCCGATAAGGGGATGAAGGAATATGGAAAACCCGTTTAAAGGGAAAATTGGAAAACACCTGGGGAAAGGGAAAGTGGTACCTGATGAAGGGAAAGTGGAAAAACCTGATGAAGGGAAAGGGCCCACCTGTTAAGGGAAAGGGGGAACACCTGATAAAGGGGAAAAGTGGACACCCATAAAGGGAAAGGGGAAAACCCCAATGAAAGGAAAGTGGACACCTGAAAAGGGGAAAGTGGACCCCCGGGAGAAGGGAAGGGGAACCGATGAAGGGAAAGTGGAAAACCAAAGAAGGAAAGTGGATCCCTGATAAGGGAAAGGGGATATCCATAAAGGGGAATATGGTACCTGATAAAAGGGAAAAAGGTGGAAAAACCGGAAAAGGGGAAAGTGGACACCCGAAAAGGGGAATCGATACCCAATAAAGGGAAAGGGGAAATACCTAAAAAGAAGAAAAAAGGGGAAAACCCGATAAAAGGGGGGGAAAGGGGAAAGGGAAATACCTAAAAAGGGGGGGAAAAGGGGGAACCTTTTTAAGGGGAAAGGGACCCCCTAAAGAAGGGAAATTGGAAAACCAAAAATAAAGGGAAAGTGGTTACCCGATAAGGGAAAAGGGATACCCGATGAAGGGAAAGGGATCCCTGAAAAGGGAAAGTGGACCCTGATAAGGGAAGGGGAAAGACCCATAAAGGGGAAATTTGGAACCCGAAAAAGGGAAAGGGGAGACCCATAAAGGGGATGAAGGGAAAAAGGTTTAACCCGATAAGGGAAAGTGGATACCTGATAAGGAAAGTGGACTACGAAAAGGGGAAAAGGGGGAAAACCCCATAAAGGGGAAAAAGGGGAGACCCGATAAAGGGGAAAGTGGAGCCCCCGAAAAGGGGAAAAAGGGAATAGGGAAACCCGATAAGGGAAAGGGACACCTGATAAAGGGAAAGGGGATACCTAGGGGGGGAAAGTGGCCACCTATGAAGGGAAAGGGGACACCTGTGAAGGGAAATGGACACCTATAAGGGAAAATGGCCACCTGATAAGGGAAAGTGACGCCTGATGAAGGGAAAGTGGACACCTGATGAAGGAAAAGTGGACACCTGATGAAGGGAAAGTAGACACCCTGATGAAGGAAAAGTGGACACCTGATGAAGGGAAAGTGGACACCTGATGAAGGAAAAGTGGACACCTGATGAAGGGAAAGTGGACACCTGATGAAGGAAACGTGGATACCTGATGAAGGGAAAGTGGACACCTGATGAAGGGAAAGTAGACACCTGATGAAGGAAAAGTGACACCCAATTAAGGAAAAGTGGACACCTGATGAAGGAAAAGTGGACACCTGATGAAGGGAAGTGGACACCTGATGAAGGGAAAGTGGGCACCTGATGAAGGAAAAGTAGACACCTGATGAAGGAAAAGTGGACACCTGATGAAGGAAAAGTGGACACCTGATGAAGGGAAAGTGGGCACCTGATGAAGGGAAAGTGGACTCCTGATGAAGGGAAATAGACACCTGATGAAGGGAAAGTGGACACCTGATGAAGGGAAAGTAGACACCTGATGAAGGGAAAGTGGACACCTGATGAAGGAAAAGTGGACACCTGATGAAGGGAAAGTGGACACCTGATGAAGGAAAGTGGACACCTGATGAAGGAAAAGTGGACACCTGATGAAGGGAAAGTGGACACCTGATGAAGGGAAAGTAGAACACCTATGAAGGAAGGGAGACACCTGATGAAAGGAAAGTGGACACCTGATGAAGGGAAAGTGGACACCTGATGAAGGAAAAGTAGACACCTGATGAAGGAAAGTGGACCACCTGATGAAGGGAAAAAGTGGACACCTGATGAAGGGAAAGTGGACACCTGATGAAGGGAAGTGGACACCTGATGAAGGAAAAGTGGACACCTGATGAAGGAAAAGTAGACACCTGATGAAGGGCAAGTGGACAATCGATGAAAGGAAAGTGGACACCTGATAAGGGAAAGTGGACACCTGATGAATGGAAAGTGGACACCTGATGAAGGGAAAGTAGACACCTGATGAATGGAAAGTGGACACCTGATGAAGGAAAAGTGGATACCTGATGAAGGGAAAGTAGACACCTGATGAATGGAAAGTGGACACCTGATGAAGGAAAGTGGACACCTGATGAAAGGAAAGTGGACACCTGATGAAGGGAAAGTGGACACCTGATGAAGGAAACGTGGATACCTGATGAAGGAAAGTGGACACCTGATGAAGGGAAAGTGGACACCTGATGAAGGGAAAGTGACACCTGATAAAGGAAAAGTGGGCGATCGATGAAGGGAAAGTGGACACCTGATGAAGGGATAGGGGCCCCGGATGAAGGGAAAGTAGACACCCGATGAAGGGAAAGTAGACACCTGATGAAGGAAAAGTGGACACCCGATGAAAGGGAAAGGGACACCCGATAAAGGGAAAGTGAACACCCGATGAAGGGAAAGTAGACACCTGATGAAGGGAAAGTGGACACCTGATGAAGGAAAAGTGGACACCCGATGGAGGGAAAAGTGGACACCTGATGAAGAAAAAGTGGACACCTGATGAAGGCAAAGTGGACACCTGATGAAGGGAAAGTGGCACCTGATGAAGGAAAAGTAGACACCTGATGAAGGAAAAGGGACACACGAATGAAGGAAAAAGTGGACACCTGATGAAGGGAAAGTGGGCACCTGATGAAAGGAAAGTGGACTCCTGATGAAGGGAAATAGACACCTGATGAAGGAAAGTGGGCACCGGATGAAGGGAAAGTAGACCCGATGAAGGAAAGTAGACACCTGATGAAGGAAAAGTGGACACCCGATGAAGGGAAATGTGGACACCCGATGAAGGGAAAGTAGACACCTGATGAAGGGAAAGTGGGACACCTGATGAAGGAAAAGTGGACACTCCGATGGAGGAAAAGTGGACACCTGATGAAGAAAAAGTGGACACCTGATGAAGGCAAAGTGGACACCTGATGAAGGGAAAGTGGGCACCTGATGAAGGAAAAGTAGACACCTGATGAAGGAAAAGTGGACACCTGATGAAGGAAAAGTGGACACCTGATGAAGGGAAAGTGGGCACCTTGATGAAGGGAAAGTGGACTCCTGATGAAGGGAAATAGACACCTGATGAAGGGAAAGTGGACACCTGATGAAGGGAAAGTAGACACCTGATGAAGGAAAAGTAGACACCTGATGAAGGGAAAGTGGACACCTGATGAAGGAAAAGTGGACACCTGATGAAGGGAAAGTGGACACCTGATGAAGGAAAAGTGGACACCTGATGAAGGAAAAAGTGGACACCTGATGAAGGGAAAGTGGACACCTGATGAAGGGAAAGTAGACACCTGATGAAGGAAAGTAGACACCTGATGAAAGAAAGTGGACACCTGATGAAGGGAAAGTGGACACCTGATGAAGGAAAAGTAGACACCTGATGAAGGGAAAGTGGACACCTGATGAAGGAAAAGTGGACACCTGATGAAAGGAAAGTGGACACCTGATGAAGGGAAAGTGGAAACCTGATGATGGAAAAGTGGACACCTGATGAAGGGAAAAGTAGACACCTGATGAAGGGCAAGTGGGCATCGATGAAAGGAAAGTGGACACCCGATGAAGGAAAAGTGGACACCTGATGAAGGGAAAGTGGACGCCTGATGAAGGGAAAGTGGAACACCCGATGAAGGGAAAGTGGAACGCCTGATGAAGGAAAAGTAGACACCTATGAAGGGAAAGTGAACACCTGATGAAGGGAAAGTGGACACCTGATGAAGGGAAAGTGGACACCCGATGAAGGGAAAAGTAGACACCTGATGAAGGAAAAGTGGACACCTGATGAAGGGAAGTGGACACCCGATGAAGGAAAAGTGGACACCTGATGAAGGGAAAAGTGGACGCCTGATGAAGGAAAAGTAGACACCTGATGAAGGGAAAGTGGACACCTGATGAAGGAAAAGTAGACACCTGATGAAGGGAAAGTGGAACCCTGATGAAGGAAAAGTAGCACCTGATGAAGCGAAAGTGACACCTAATGAAGGAAATAGAAAGTAGACACCAGGATGACGCGAAAGTGACACCTAATGAAGGAAAAGTGACAGCCGAATGAATGGAAAGTGGACACCCGATGAAGGGAAAGTGGACACCTGATGAAGGAAAAGTAGACACCTTATGAAGGGAAAGTGAACACCTGATGAAGGGAAAGTGGACACCTGATGAAGGGAAAGTGGACACCCGATGAAAGGAATGTGGACACCTGATGAAGGAAGGAAAAGTGACACCTGATGAGGAAAGTGGACACCTGGTGAAGGGAAAGTGGACACCTGATGAAGGAAAAGTGGACACCTTATGAAGGGAAAGGAACACCTGATGAAGGCAAAGTGGACACCTGATGAAGGAAAAGTGGACACCCGATGAAGGAAAAGTGGACACCCGATGAGGAAAGTGGACACCTGATGAAGGGAAAGTGGACACCTGATGAAGGGAAAGTGGACACCTGATGAAGGGAAAGTGGACACCTGATGAAGGGAATATGGACACCTGATGAACGAATATTGGGCGATCGATGAAGGGAAAGTGGACACCTGATGAAGGGAAAGTGGACACCTATGAAGGAAAGTGGGCGATCGATGAAGGGAAAGGGACACCTGATGAAGGGAAAGTGGGATACCTGATGAAGGAAAGTGGACACCTGATGAAGGGAAAGTGGATCCTGGTGAAGGGAAAGTGGATACCTGATGAAGGAAAGTGGGACACCGGGTAAAGGGGAAAGGGATACCGATGAAGGAAAGTGGACACCTGATGAAGGGAAAGTGGATACCTTTGAAGGGAAAGTGGACACCTGATGAAGGAAAAGGACACCTGGTGAAGGGAAAGTGGATACCTGATGAAGGGAAATGGACACCTGATGAAGGGAATGTAGACCTTGATGAAGGAAAATGGGGGATCGATGAAGGAAAGTGGACACCTGATGAAGGGAAAGTGGACACCCGATGAAGGGAAAGCAGGCGATTGATGAAGGAAAAGTGACACCTGATGAAGGGAAAGTGGGCGATCGATGAAGGAAAAGTGGACACCTGATGAAGGAAAGTGGGGCGATCGATAAAGGAAAGTGGACACCTTAATGAAGGGAAAGTGGACACCTGATGAAGGGAAAGTAGATAACCTGATGAAGGGATGAAGGAATATGGATACCCGATGAAGGGAAAGAGAATACTGATGAAGGGAAAGTGGAAACCTGATGAGGTGAATGGGACACCCGAGGGAAGCGGGAAAAGTGGACACGTGATGAAGGGAAAGTGGACACCTGATGAAGGGAAAGTGGACACCGGGATGAAGGGAAAGTGGATACCTGATGAAGGGAAAGTGGACACCCGATAAAGGGAAAGTGATACCCAATGAAGGGATGAGGGAATATGGATACCTAGCTGATGAAGGAAAGTGGACACCTGAATGAGGAAAAGGGGACACCTGATGAAGGGAGAGTGGATACCTGGTGAAGGGAAAGTGGACCCCTGATGAAGGGAATATGGACACCTGAGAAGGGATGAAGGGAATATGGATACTGATGAAGGGAAAGTGGTGCCCGATAAAGGGAAAGTGGATACCTTATGAAGGGATAGTGGACACCTGATGAAGGGAAAGTGGACACCTAAATGAAGGGAAAGTGGACACCTGATGACGGGAAAGTGGACGATCGATGAAGCGAAAGGGGAAACACCTGATGAAGGGAAAGTAGACACCTGATGAAGGGAAAGTGGAACGATCGATGAAGGGAAAGTGGAAACCTGAGAAGGGAAGAAAGGACACCTGATGAAGGGAAAGTGGACGATCGATGAAGGGAAAGTGGAACCTGATGAAGGGAAAGTGACCTGTGAAGGGAAAGGGGCGAACGATGAAGGGAAAGTGGATACCCAATGAAGGGAAAGTGGACACCTGATGAAGGAGAAATGGGCACCTGATGAAGGGAAAGTGGCGACGATGGGAAAGTGGAACCCATGAAGGGAAAGGGGGAATTGAACGAAAGGGAAATGGCAAGTGAAGGGAAGAGGAAAGGGACACCGATGAAGGGAAAGTGGACACCGATAAAGGAAAGTGGACACCTGATGAAGGAAAGTGGACACCTGATGAGGAAAGTGGACACCTGATGAAAGGAAAAGTGGAACCCGATGAAAGGAAAGTGGACACCCATGAAAGGAAAGTGGACACCTGATGAAGGAAAGTGGACACCCGATGAAAGGAAAGTGGACACCCGATGAAAGGAAAGTGGACACCTGATGAAGGGAAAGGGGACCTAGGAAAAAAAGGGAAAGGGGACACCGATAAAGGGGAAAGGGGCCCCCATAAAGGGGAAAAAAGGGGGGGGGGGGAAG